>NW_010581204.1:0-19647 GCF_000705375.1 Tinamus guttatus | reverse complement strand
GCCTGCCCAAGGAGGACAAACATCTCATTGCACAAACCACACGCTGCTGATGACCGAGGATCCAATGTCCATGCCCAAAATGAGCAGGACACAGCTTCCCCGTCCTGGGAATCAACAGAGTGGCTTTGTCCCACCACATGCAAACACCTGGGAAGCCTTGCAAGACACAGAGCACCCCATCACACTGTCGAGAAAGAGCAATCCTGAAAAGAGCCATTCTGGGCAACTTGAGGACCACAAAAACCTCACCCACCCTCCTGCCCCACCAGCAACCATTTGCACCTTCCACCAACTGCAATACTAAACTACACAGCTTTATTGAAGCAGGGATAAGCAGATACTTTTCAGCTGACACAAGGCCCTCGGTGTGGTTGCTCCCACACACGAGTGTCCTTGCATCCCATCAGGAGCAGCGCTTCACCTTCCATTTTCACATAACTTGGAGACTGCAGAAGCCGGAAAGGGTGAGGTCTTGAGGATCTCTTTGCAGGATTGAGAAGCAAGGGGCACGTGCTGCTCAGATGATCCAGTGTCTCAACCCCGCAGACTTTAGGAAGAAAGCAGACAGTAGTGTCACCAGCTTGTAAAGTCTTCCTCACATTCCCCTTTCTCCCAGCCACCTCTCCTAACTACCACACCACTGCAAGGGGACCTAACACTAAGTGGCCCAGAAGGAAGCTCCAGTGCTTATTGCAGATGACTCAGAGCTGTGTTTTGCTAAGCAGCTGCAGCCTCAGCTCCAAGGCTCAGCCTGGCCCCAGCACGGCAAGGGCCTGTGCCTCACACCACCCCAGGGTGACCTGTCACTCTTGGCCACCATGGCCGAGCTTCTGCCAACGCTGTGCAGGTCTCATGGTGCACTGACGGGAGTGGGAAATTGCTGCCTGACTTTGGCCTCTTCCATCCCTACATGGGTCATCTGTGAGCACACATTGTCATTTCTTGTCCTGCCCTCAGTTGTGTCTCACTGTATGACTATATAATAATGTCATCCAGAATTTGGGTTAAAAAAAGATTGCATCTATCATGACTAGTGAAGAGGTAGCAGCCCTTTCCCTGATCTTTCAGTCCTGAACTTACCTTTTGCAGCATTTCCTAAATATTGAACAGGTTCCAATCTGTATATCAGGGAAGTAGCAGTTCTGGAATTTACAGAATCCCCCTTTTTGTCTGCAGGATCTGCTGGTTCCACCTACAATGGAGGTGGATGTACAGGGATAGAGAAGAAAGAACAAAAAAGGAGAGAACAGTGTTTGATTGCAGAAGGGTGTACACTAAGCCTGGGTTTCACTTTGGATTTCACTCCCCTGCATGGACTCAGCATCATCCTCATCCCACCTCTACCTTCGTAGCACAACATCTCACCCATTGCACTGTCACATGGCAATAGGGGTGAGAGTGCACAGGAGAAGAGCAGTGGGAGGTCAAGGCAGAGCTACGTTGCCTCCCCAGCTCGCTCAGGGCAACGGCTCCTGAAAGGGCCCCAGGAAAACATCCTTTCTTCCATCCCTCCTCCATGTTGTATCACCCCAGTGCATGGAGTATCTTCCCAGGATGTGGGAGACCCTGATGACAAGGGGCCACATCTCACCCTTTTGCCCCTCTATGCAGCTCACCTGCAGCCCCCTGGAGCAACAGGAGGAAGAAGGGGAAGAGGAGGTAGAGGATCCTCATGGCTGGTGCACAGCTCACCACGTGGCTGGAGAGGGGACACAGCAACACTTGAACACAGGATAATATTTGTCTCTAGCCTGTTCCCAGAAGGATAGCCAGCTATGAAAAGCAATCCTGTGGGACCACCCAGATGGTCTTCCATTATCTTCTTGCTCCCAGGACTCCCCTGTGCTCTCTCCAACATGCACATGGGAGAATGCATGCCTCACTGTGATAGTCTTAAGTTAAACAGCCTCTAAATAAATGTGGCAGATGTAGACAGGGGTGCTTTTTGAAAATATTGAGGTCAATGGCACTAGAAGAACTAGGGGAAAGAAATGGAGTAGACACTGAGTGGAATGCTTGTCCCTGGAGGAGCCACAGTAACTGAAGGGCAAGTCTGTTCCCCCCATGACCTCAGGAAGACCAAGCTGTCTACCCAAACTGCCCTTTCCTGTCACCTTAGGAGTGCCCAGGCACAAGACCAGGTCACCCCCAGCTTTTGCAGAAAGACCCTCACTGTTCAGCAAGCTGTCTCACAGGTTCCAATGTGATACATTCCTAGGCTGGGACACAAATAATTCTTGGTCACCATTAAGGTCACCACAGAACAACCTTTTGGAGCTAGATGAGGTCTCAGAGCACGGAAACCCTCTGTGCTGCTGCCCAAGATCTTTGCCCAGGGGACTGCCCATCCCACCAGAATACAAGTTCTCAGGTACCTCCTCAAGCATGAAGACCTTTCCAGTCTGTCTTGTAGCTAGGAAACCCTGGATCCAACTTCAATTCTTTCTAGACTTTAATCATCATCTGCTCATATGTTGGATTTACTCTCTTTCCTGAACCCCCATTTGGTCTCTCCATATACCCAGGTGCTTTTACCCATCTGTCACGTAGAGGGTTCCAGGCAGATGGGACAAAAACAGGGCAGCAGAATGGGCAGACTCCCCACAGACACCTACCAGATCAGGGGTGGTCTTGATGTTCAAGCAGCAACACAAGTCTCTTGCGTCTGAATGCCCTTCAGGTCAGGAAGTATTGCTTTGCCCACAGCACCCTGGTTATATACCATGCAAGACTAGTGGGACATGTGCTTATTGCAGAGGCCATTTCTTCCAACGGCCAATGAGAAAGTGACCCATGTCCACAAGCCAAGGGGCTGGTCCCTTTTCCCTCCCTCCTGCAATGGGAGCAGATGAGATGCCTCCTCAAACCTGTTGCAATCTCCACTGCTCTCCTCATGCAACACGTCTTGTGACACCCCACTGTGATGATGCAGCAGGCACACTGGTGACGATGGCTTGGGATGAACTGTCTGGCATGGACAAAACATTTTTGTCTCGCATGGAGAGATTGGGAACCAGCCAAACAAACTGATAAGATCCTGCCCTCTTCCTCACCTTGGGATACCCCAGGAGATGAGGTAGTGTGCAAATGCAGGAACGTGCTGCAGATTGCACATCTTCTGTCCCTTGGACACTACAAGGCAATTTTCATTTGTGCCAAGATAACTACACACCTGACATGCAAAGTGATAACCTCAAGCATTGCTCTCCAATGCCTCTTCAGATAAAGGGACAGTTATCAGAGAAGTAGCAAGAAGGTGCTCTCTGACCACATTTTCTGTTTCAAGCAACTGCTCCTATAACTGTTTTATCACATGCAAATCCTACAAAGTTCATTTAACCGCAGAAAATCTCAAAATAATGCTATCCAAACTGAAGTTGGTTATGGAAAGAATGACAAACAAAAATCTGGAATTGGTCAAGGGATTATTATTCGACATTTCAAGAAACAGGGTAAAGTCAAGGAAAGGGAAAGACCAAGGTGGATCAAGGAAGAACAGACATGGAAAAAAGAATGAAAGCAGGCTGCTGGTCAGTACTCTTCTCTGGCCATGCTCTGCTCCTCATCACATGGTCTGTTGTATATTTCTGGTTAGCTTTTTTCCTTATTATGTTAGGTATGAGCATGCTGCTTTTACTGTGCCTGTGTTCATGTCCATGATCCTCTAGCGAACTTCCAGCCAGACTAGCTGGTGACACTGAGTACTGGGTCTGGGAGAGAGCTCTCCTGGGCCAGAACCAGAAGAGCACTGGGAAGGGCTGGAAGTCAGACACAGGAGAGACAAAGGGTCTTGGGACTGACACCTACCCAGCCCTGGGCTTCTGAGTGACTCCCTAACCCAGCTCCACATCCCAAACCTCCCCTGACACCAGCACCCAAGGCAGCCCAGGCAGCTTCGTGACTCCTCAGCACAGCCCCAGGTCTCTGTTTCCTCAGAGGCAGCCTGACCCCCAGTCCTCCTGGACCCCACACATCCTACTGCTGACACCCAGCCATGCCCTTGGAGTAGACCGAGGGCCACATCAAGCACAGCATGTCATGGTCTGGGAAATAACCTCAGGGGAGTCCTGACTTAGCCTGGAACTCAGGAAAACCTCATGTACTTCCAGTGAATTCAGGGAAGTGTAGGTGATGGTGATGATCTCCAAGAACATGGGCTAGGGTGGAAGGATGTAGCTCCTCTCTCTTCCACATTTACCGATCTCCCTGAAGACCAAGAGTGAAAACAGCCATCTAAAACAGTTGGAGAGTCTTTCCCACACAATCCTTCTGGCCCTGCTGTCTCTCGTGCTAGAGACTACAGGGCAACCAGCTGTAATGTGAACATGCCGTGTCCCAAAGGAGACTCACCACCACCATTCCTGTCTAATAGACCCACCTCTCCCCTCGGATTCACACAAGCCACAACAACACACATATTGGCCACAAGATTATATTGGGAACAGGGAAGACATTTTCTGTGGGATGCCTGGCCAGATGTCCTGGATCTCAGACATCCTTTGCATCTCCAGAGGGGTACTTGATGCCTCCATGCGGATGGCTCCAGGGTCACTGCGAGAAGCACGTGGTGGTTTCTAAGAGCTGCTCAGGATGGAGCATGGGGAGCCAGGATGCCATCAGGGATACCATCGCCTGGAGGAAGAATGCTTAGTCAGTGCCATGTTGCCCTATACAGCCAGGTACTGGCTGTCACCATGCACCCCACCACTCATCCCTGACCTGCACTAGCCCAGCCCATGCTGTGTACCTTGGGGTGCCAGACCCTTGGGACCGTACACAAATCTCCCATTGCAGGGAGAAAACTAGTGCAGGAGCATCAGCGTAACTATAGAGATCGAGAGCTCAAGCTCTTTGCCATCTCCCTGGAGTTGGACATTCTGATGGGGAGGCCACGTGCTGGAGGACTGCTCAACGCACAGAGCATGGCCAAAGAAGGGGCTGGTGGTAGCCCAGGAAGAGCATCTTCTCCCTGCAGACAACGTCAGAGAGCACTGGTACTGGCCAGCACCCCTGGATGGGGAGATTTTAGAGGATGCTGCGAAGGGCAGAAATGGGTGCCCAAGGTCTTCCTTCCCTTGGGCTGGGTATTCTCTGCTCTTTCTCTAGAGACCTGACCTTCAACCCAAACCCATAACAACAACTGCCCTAGGGGAATGCTGAACCTACATTCGGCAGCAGAAGTCACGCAGGGAGCAGAGGCCAATACGAACAATACCCAGGGGACATGACCCATTAGAGCAGAATCCCCCACGGCGCTGGCAGTCCTCGGGTGTCCCACGAGAGAGAGAGAAGCCTGCGGAAGAAAAGGAGACTGGTACATTCCTGCCAAGCAAATCAAGCAGAGCTCGAGACCCCAGCACGGCCAAAGTTTACCCCTTTCCTGGCTCATCCCAGCACAGAAAGTCAGGACACATAACCGCAGCATAAATTTCTGGCTTTTTGATGGGAAATGCTCTCTACCCATCCAGCAAGAATATTTGGAAGAGGTTCAGTTCTCCTGAGAGGCAGGAGCCAGGGGGTGGTTGGTGAGCTTGGGAACATGGGGACAGCCAGTCTAAGGTACCACTGGAGGTGGCATAGCCCTTCAGTGGAGCACGAGAGCACACATTGCAAGGTCCCAGGGACCAGGCACAGCTGCAGAGCTTATAGCAGGAGCTTTTAAAGATGTGGGGCATGAAGGAGAAATTGCAGCATGATTCTCAATCTCAGCAGGCAGAGAAATAAAAATGCATTGAAGGTTTGGGCTCTAATTTCATTCATCTGAATCTTTCCGACAGGGAAATCTCTCTGTAGCATCAGAAAACCCCTCTGCTTTTGCCCATGCGTATCTTTTCTTTCATTCATCTCTTACCTGCTGCTCCATGGAGTATCAGGAGGAGAGCACAGAGGAGAGGCAAGATCCTCATGGTTGGAAGTCACCTGGGAGAGTCACAGCTCTGAGAAGAGAAAGCAGGACCGAGATGGATAGGGAAGTCCCTGTGTGCCTCTCATTGAGCGTTCCCAAAGGATCAGGACAGCAGAGAGAGGAGGTCCCATCCGGGAAGGGATGTTACCACTTACCAGATGGAGGATGTCTCAGCCTCCTTGTCCCAGCAGTAGCAGCTTGATCCCAAGCAGCCGTCTCCACGTGGCAAAAGACAGATGGTTTTCTCAGTCTATTACCCAGGCTGTGTCCCTCATGATCACTGATGTCCAGCCAAAAAACGCATTTTCCTTTTTTTTTTTTTTCTTCTCATAGTGTACAAGGCATCGCTTTCATATTCTGGCACATCTGAGAGGAATTCCAGCCCCTCCAAGCCCTGAGTCTTGTGTCATCCTGCCTTGCATAAGAGACGTTTGGCTTTGTGGCTTGCTGGACACATCTCAGCACACACTGCACCCCTGTTCGTTAGACCTTGGCAAGCAATCCGCTTTCACAACACAAAACAGCTCTGTTTTCCTCTCTTCAAGCGAAGCTTATGCTCTATGCTTCACTTGAAAATTACTAGGAAGAAGCCACATGTGATGACATCCCTGTTCAACCAGCAGTTCCGCAAAGGACAAGTTTTAATCATGACTTTGTCTCCTAAGAACTTGCTGTATTTAATTCATCATTGATTCTCAACATAGTAATGGAGTCACCTTCATTGCTGACTTTTTCAGCTTTGCTGCAGATTCATCACAGAATCACAGAACCACAGGATGGCTGAGGTTGGAAGGGACCTCTAGAGATCAAGTGTATATATTTGTATATTATGTACTTATTTGTTATATAAATATATTACACCAACTCAACATATTTCAATGCTCTTTCCTGTCTCAATGTCTCTCCCCAAAACATACTGCATTACGCAAAATATCTGGGGAATCAGGGGCAGGAATTATACAGTCACCAGTGGATTTTGGCTGTGACAAAGATTTTGGGCCAAATACCCTCTATCCATTCTTTCCATAGCAGAAGGAAAACAAGTCACTTCGTCCTCATGGTGATGTCTAAAACAGGTCTGGGGAATCACACTATAAAAACTCCTATTTCTAACCCATGGTCTGGAGAGAGAGCTTAGCATTACCAGCTGCAACATACATCTGTATGGGCCATCTAGCATTAATTGAAGATGAAACCACTCCAGATGATAAGGGATTCTCTGTACACACTTTCCATCTATTCACTCTTGAGGTGACACTGAGGTGAGCACATCTCCCATCCTTCACCCTTTGGTGCCGTAAAGCAGCAGCATCTTCAAGACCCAGTGCAGAGAAAGAGCCTGTGCCATAAGAATGATAACAGTCATCACTTGGGGGTGCGTCAGAGTCCTAGTGACATAAACAGAGATTCTACAGGACCAGCCATTTCCTAATTCTGCCTCTATAAGTTTTGGGCTATTTTCAACTCTGAACTGGCTCTAAAAGCCATTCCCCAGCTACAAATGCAAGGGCAGCTGTTTGTGGTTGTGTGTTCAAAGCGTGATGCTACAGCATTCTGCTAGATGCTGGCTACAGATCCTGGACGTTATCCAGAGCTGAATCCAAAATATCTAGGGCTGGGCTTTCCCTGCAAAATCCCCAGGCTCTGTGCAAAATATCTCGTCTATTCAAGAAACATCCAGCTACTGTGGATTGAGCAAAACTTCTTAGGACATAAAATAAAAATTGCTGGGTTTGTTCCACTTGTCAACTTCCTCAAGTTTCTCTCCAGGGGTTTCCCTGCGAGGTGACTGTTGCCCCAGTTTCCTGCCCTTCTCAAGCCTGTGGTTTCAATGGCAGGACTGAGTCATTTGCAGAAACATCTGCTCTGAAAAGGAGGTCAGATTCTCCCTGACAAATGCCAGACTCTGTACTTAGTGTCAGTGCTTTGCATTTGGATACTTGGGTTGCTTCCCTTGAAATCCAGCCACAGGTGATCCCACCTTTGCTGATCATCCACGGGTGCCAACTTCCATGCAGGCAGCGGGAGAGCTGGGCGCAAGCTCCCAATATATTTCAGGGTCCCATATATTCTTCTATCTTTCTAAGGCGTACTCTAAGAGCAACTATGACAATTTGGCCATGCCGCAATGCCCAAACTGTGTCAAGGATTATTTTGGCACACTGCTAGTTGGTCTGGGCTAGATTGCTAGCTCAGTTCCTCGTATGATTTTGCTCAGGGCTAACTTGCAATTTCCTAGACTCAGGAGGGAGAATGAGCATCACCGTTGTTAACAGGCACTACAGATAGAGCCACCCAGCTTAGATGCTGAGAGTTTGGCTGCAGCCTTTTGAATTTTGAAATGCCAGGAGGTGTCAATACTATAGTTGTGAAGCCTGAAGGCCGGGATGTCTGCACATGGATGCTATGGGCTCTGGAGCAGCAGCTGGGGAGAAAGAGGAGCTCACTCATCAACCTGAATATTCTATTTTCCATCAGAGTGGTGCAGGAGAAAGTTCTGGGAAAAAAGAGGTACTAGTCTTTTGGAAAAGTCATCTAACCATCTCAGGCAGCATCTTATGTCTGACTCTATTTTCTCAATTATCTACTGCAGATGACACTTTTTTTTTGCAGATTTGCCTCAAATTTACACTGGCCAATATAGCCAGGGATAGAATTAGGCTTCAAAACTTACAACAATGTCCTGACTCCTGTTGTTCTCTTCTGTGTGAATATTAATATTTCAGCTCCTACAGTGAAACAGGACTGCTCTTTCCAGGTGTGAAAGTTCTGGAATAATGGATGGAACCTGAAGTTCAGCTTTGTCCCACTTTGACCACAACCAGCGTTTCTTAGCAGTCAAGGGTTGAGAACATGATAGTATTTATTCAGCTGGCAACCCAAGAGAGGAGGAAATGCTGAAAACATAAACATTCCAGGTGGGTTTAATCTGCTTTCAGAATTATTGCTTTGTATTTACTTCAAATTTCTAAAGGTGAAGAATATTCCTAGATAAAAGAATAACAATACACACAGCAGCAAACCAATCTCCCCAGATTTTCCTTTATTGAAAGAATGACAGATGCTTGATGACTGATAAAACAGTTCTCTGAATCCAGCAATGCAAGAAGAGAGGAGATCATTCCTGTATCCCTGGAGAGTCCGTGCAGTTTGTCAAGCTACAACCTACACAAAGGGAAATATTCAAGGGTGGGGGTCCTACAGTGATAAGGAAAATCACTGCATTTGTATGAAAACAAAATCTAAACCAGAGCCATCTCCCCATTTCATACTCATTTCAGATTTTCTGGGTTCCCTCCAATCCACTATTTCCATATGGGATTTTTTGTTGCTGAGCTTTTGTGAGATAGTGATAAGTAGCTAGATAAATGGGATAGATTGTTAAGTTTTTTAATAAATGCGGGGTCCTTCCAGACACCCTGAATTTAGGTGAGAATGCGGAAAGTCAGGTTTGTCCAGTAAAATTTAAACTTACCATTTACAGCAAGAATGCCCAGAATGGCACTTTCCCAGGTAAGTATTGCCAAGAGGGCATTTCCCAGGGTAGCAGAAAGTCCCACGATATCCACATCGCAAAGGAGGTACTGGTGGCCGGTTAAAGCCTGTACCATAAGAAAAGCAGGACACAGATATTTGTGATAGGCCTGAGGTTTTGCATCCACTAAATAATCATTCACTGAGACCAATCCACACCAGATCCCAAAGTGGTGATAGGAAAGGAGGAGCTCTTTGGGCAAAGTAATTCAGCAAGTGCTCTAATTCCTTCCTTTAATATAACAGCTGTGTCTCCAAGCCCAGGATTCCCAAAGTAGGGCACCATCCACATACAAACTCAACAGCGCGTGCAGAATGACCACATATATACTGGCAAATAAAATGAGCAATGGATTGTCCTCTTGGGTCTGAATCCAAGTACTGTGGAATTGCTCATATCCGCAAGGCTAAACTTCCTTCCCCACTAAAACAGGGTATTCCTGTTCAAACTGCCTCTTGGGAATGGCCACTTGCCTGTGGCAAGTGTTACGGGTGTTTTCTGTGAGAGAATATGTTTCTCCAAACTAACCATGGATATTATTTGTGTGCAACATACCCAAGGTGTCCCTGTGTCTGCTGCACATGCGTGCAAATCTCAGCCAGGAATATTGAGTTGCTAGGAAGGCTAAATAAAACATTTTGGGTTCCAAAACCTGCCCATCTGTGGGACACTGCAGAGGTAACTGTGAGTGGTCTCAGCTCTCAGGAACATGTTCTTCCAGACAAATTTCTTTCTTGAGAATACTCAGGGAGAGACACTGTATGCATACCATGCCTGCTAGACCATGTTCCTAAACGCCTCATCTATATGTTTCTTGTACCCTGCCAGGGACGGTGACTCCACCACTTCCCTGGGCAGCCTGTTCCACAGCTTCACCACTCGTTCTGTGTAGAAATTTTTCCTAATATGCAATTTGAACCTCCCCAGGCATGACTTGAGGCTATTTCCTCTTGTCCTAATTTTGGTAGTTATTTTGGAGAAGAGCTCGACACCAAATAAGAATAAGCTTTAATGGGGAAAATGCTGGCACTGAATGATAATTTGGGGATTTCTTCCAACTTAAACTGGATTTTCAAAGCTTCAGTAAAGGCACTGAACTGCTGCTTGGACTTTCTGTCTGCTAATTTCATGTATCAGCAGTAATTTGTTGGCAAGTTTTGATGATATATGTGAAGTTACCCTGCAGAAGGCTGCCACTTCCCAAGTGACAACAGGACATTACAGGACCCCTGAAGCTGCTTCAAAATAGCCCCACGTTTTCATTTACATCTTACCTGCAGCTCCTTGAAATACCACGAAGAGGAGGGCAAAGAGAAAGCAAAGGATTTTCATGGCCGAGGCAGGCTGGGAATTCCCGTCACTACAGAGGGATGACACGAACACATCAGTAAGAGGGCTGTCCCCCTAAAACTATTATGAGCTAAGGGGTGAAATACAGAAATGCGAGCTCAGGTCAACTACTGTCTATGCAACGTATTACACATAATAATACCTATCGTCTTATGAATTCCCTGGAGCACAAAAAGGAGCATGGCACAGGAAGAAATTTCTGTGAGGAAAGACGAACTTTTAAATCCCCTTTTAATTACTGTATTAGTTCATAATTCTTGATAATGTCTTTCATTGTCAAATACCATAGGCAGAACAATTACATTGCCATAATTCAGCTAGCCATAAGGAAGCTAAAGATATTCATCCATAAAGCAAAATAAAAGATTTTTGCTATATTTTTACAAAACAATGCAACATGTGTTGTCAAGCTTTATTAAAAAAAAAAGAAGCAGCCATGTAATTATATTTAATTGAAGCTTTTATTAGTCTTGTTACCCAGACACAAATGTCTAAGCTCTGTGCTATGCAGGGCAGGTGTGGTGTATTACAGATGCAGTAGTACAGATTCTCACATACAGTTTCTTAACCATTTTTGCTCATGTACCCTCCTGCCAAGCACTACAGGGCTACAGGAACCTCTAGCCACAACCTTTAACATTAGTATAAGAAAAGCTTAGTAAGGATTTCACTGCTATTCTTGTTTCTCCCTATTCTTGCTTACAGGCTGCTGATTTTCCTTTATCTCAAAAGCTGCATGATTTTCAGGATAAACTTCTGGGTGTTTGTGTTTCCTTCCTCTCAGCTCACTTTCTGCATTCAACAAAAACTCTTTTCCCTTACCAATATTCCAAGCATCTAGAACTGTTTGAACTATGCAGTTAAGGCTATACCAGTGTAATGCAGATATATATTTTTAAAAGGATTGAACTTTTTAGAAGAGACTGAATAATGAGAAGATTTGGTTGTTACCAGGTAAGAGGATGCTCTAGGTTGGAACCGCCGCGTAGATCAGTCTCAGCCCGCCAAGTGCATTGGGATGTAGAAGCACAGCTTGGCTTTATGCTGCTTCTGGCGGGTGGTGAAGAATACTTATTCTTCACAATTTTCAAGGGCCAATCAGAAAGTCCCTCAGGCTTTGGTGGTAACCGGAGAGGTCCAATGAATCCTCTCTTTTATTGTCCCCCAATGAGGAATCAAGATATCGTTTTACAAATATTGCAGCAGTGTCTGAGGAAGTGTGCTGAGCTGCTTGCAAACCACCTTGGGCCACCTCTGTTTGTGCAATATGTTAGAACACAGCGATTTGTTCAAAGATTCTGTGGAATATCATGTATCTGCTCTTTGAATCTTCATGACAGTTACTATCCAGATGGATGGTATACTATCCATATAGGCAGCTGTACTCTTGGGTGGTTATTCTGTATATCTCCTTGGGAAGCACATACAGTGGCTTTTATGGGATGCAATTCCTCGGAGGTGATATCCAGGGAGTAGGGCTTGGTGGGATTTACCTGGCAGATATTTACTCAGATGTGTGCTCCTTTTTCCTACCACAGATGAGATATCATTCAAAGTCATTTCCCTTGCTCACAACTTCTGATGCATGTGAAGTAGCAGAAAACCATGACTGTGGAACTATAGTGAAGCTGCTTCTTTCAGCAGGTTTTGTGGTTAGTGTGAGCAATACCAGTTATTCTTAACTGCTCTGTAAGCACAGAAGTATTTGGTAATCGCATCCTTGCTAGAGAGCTAACCAGCACCAAGCTCATTCCTTGTCCCTGAGCCCAATAGGCACAGTCTGACCGTGTGCATACTGTTAAACTCAACCTCCAAAGCAGAGTAGCTTCACCTAAACTGCCTGATAGGAATGATCTCTGGCCTGTGCCAGTTTAGGTTAAAAAGAACTGAAATGACCCTAGATATTTATATTTAGGCAATTGCATCTCACCCTCATCTTTCAGTCAGTGGAGTCTGCAGAGAAATGCAGCCAGTGAAGCTGTCTGTGGAGGGTGAGCTGAGGCACGCCCAGGCTCTGCGGATTACCCTGACACAGGTTCATCTAATTTTGGTGCAATGAATCCCTCGGCGTTTGAGGATTGAGAGGAACTCATGAGGAGCAAGGACAGCAAGGAGAGATGGGCATGTTTGAGGATTGAGAGGAACTCATGAGGACAGCAAAGAGAGAAGGGCATAGTACAGACATATTCTGGCTTCTCAGCCATGTGGAGTTGAGGAATAACCTCCTTCACATGATTTGAGATGGTCAATCATACAGCATTCCCCATCAGATACATGAGGAAACCATTGTAATTCAGGCAAAAGCAGAGCTTGAGCAGAGTGGTTTTGCCTAACTCATTCATAGAGTGACCAAAGACAGGAAGGGCAGTTTTCAGGTGCTACATATGAACCTAAAGTATGTGTCATACTCAGGGGTGTAAATACACTTTTCTGCTTCTCTGTGCTGCTTACAGGTAGCAGTAGCAGCTGGATCAGAAGCAGACATACAGTGTGTATACCCCTCGGTTAGAGGAGAGGGGAAACCCATACCCTGTTTTACAGCACAGCCTCCTGGACCTCTGTGATATTGCCACAGTTGAGGACAAAACAATCTCTGCTTTGTTAAATTAGTGGCAAAATTTCCTCGTGAAAAGGAGGGGAAAACAAAGCCTGATCTGCCTGAAGTTTCTGGGGTCAGTGGGAAGAGACCCTGCGACCTTTTAAGAATGGATTATGGAGAGATGAAGACTGCAAGATCTGTGCTGTTTCCTGTTCATGTGTCTTTTAAAGCTCAGCCATGCCCATTTTGCTCTTCATAACACCAGAAGTTAGTGCAATGACTTCAGCTGGTTTTTCTCTTGATTTACACCTCACAGTGGTGAGCAGAATATGACCTTAAAGTACACAAGACATTGGTCTGATTGCATTTGCTCATCTAGCACTTGTATCTGAAATCTCTCTGCATGCTGAAGTTTTTATACACCTAGAGGCTAACAAACGAGGCCATCAGTTTGAGTGTCCTTTGCAAAGAGATCCTCATTTTCTCTTTTAGCCCTCTCTAACTTGCCATGTTTTATGGCAGTTTCTGCTCTCCTCTTTTGGACACTTGTTCACTGCTGAGTTCTTCCCTGTGAAAGACTCCCTTGGCTTGTTCTTCATGCCCTGCTGAGATTTGCTTAAACCATTTGTTTTCTTTTTGAAAAATATTTTACTGGGGTCTCTAGCATAGCATTTTCATCATCCTCAAGGCAGCCTGCATACTTCTTATTCCATTGCACTGCTTCTTTTGCTGCTTTGTATTCATTTTTGCTTTTTTTGAGATAGAATGTTCATGTTGGATGTGTTTGGTCTGCTGCCTTCCACATGAGTGTTAAACCCAATATTACTATGGTCACTATAACAGAGCAGCAACCCCACACATTTTTTTTTTCAGTTAGTTCCTCTGCACCACTCAGGGCCAAATCTATAATGGTGATTTTTCTTGTGGGCACCAGACTAGTTGTTCCAAGAAGTGGCTCTTCAATTGCCTCAAAAAACTGATCTTTGCTGTATCATCTTCAGTAGGGGATTGATCTGCAGAAGATGTGGCCCGTTACCTCTGTTCATCAGCAAGGCACTATTGCTTAAGCCCTTTTCCAAGGCTTTGACAAGCATGTGCAGACAGGGTGTGTAGCAAAACAGTGGTTGTCATGGGTGTCCAAAGGTGAGTCAATACCATCCAAGTCCATGTGACACCTCATCTGCTGGCAAGGCAGGTCTTTGAGTGCCTTCTCCACCTCCTTTTCTGTCCAGAATTGCTGCCACTAGTTGAGGAATGTGGTTGTGATGTTCCCCAACTGTCCTGTTCACAGGCTGAGTAAGGCAGGGACTCCCCAGCTCCCTAGTCATGCTGTATTCTTGGGGCCTCGGATTATGGACACCTTTCAAATGATAAGAACACTTCCAGGTCAGCATATTCTACTCTTGCACTACCCACCTTCCAGAGGTGGAAGGACTCTTCCTCAGTTCTGTGAAGAAGAGATTTTTCCCATACCTGCCCTATGATAGCCATGTATCCCAGATTTCTGGGATACTTGTCTGGCTGCCAGCTATCTTCCTCTGTGCAAAAGGATCTGTTGTCCTCCTTGCTGGTCACAATTAATACAGATTTTGCATGACATTTTATTAATGACGTCTGCACTTATTTTGGAAGGAGCTAAACAATTTAGGACAGAGGATATAATTTTTGAGTCTTGTTCCTTCTCCTGGCTGTGGATGGCTACGTGGTAATGGCCTTGCTGTCTCTCCAACCCCCGTTTCTTTGTCCTAGTTTCTTCCTCTGTACAGTGGGAGTAGCAGCTCTCACATTCTTTGTTAAGCAGTCAATATACTAATTGCAGCTACTATACAACCATTAAGGAGTATCTCTTATCACCATTACTGAATGCCTGGTGCCAGAATCACTGCAAATGTTTGGCATATCACCTAGTGCTTGCATTGATTTATTATTGTCCCTTAATCCTGAAATCAAGGAGATAAAATTAATGTGATGCAGAAGAGTGTGGCTTAATCAGTGGGTGCCTCTTGTTTGCTTAAAGACCTCCTGTGGGTGACACAAATCTCATTTCACGAGTACAGAGGACTTTCAAATTCCCAGATGAAAAGAGTGAGTAAGGTTTGAGGGTCATCTAAAGATGAGCTTGGAGAGTCTGACAATTATTAATAATTGTTTATTTGGTGGTGATAACATTCTATAATGTCAATTGCAGTGCCTTTGCAGGGTTAACTGCATGGAAATACTGCTACCCTGAAAGCAGAGCAGATGCCTGATCAGATGTTGAACCATCTTACCAAGCTGAATAAATGTGGACTTCCTGACAGGAAATATTAAAATATAAAGTATTACAAATACCAACAAAGTGTTTAAAGAACTTTGCTTATTAGTTGTGTTTTAGCAAATGTTTACACAATACAATAACTGTTTGCAAACCGCCGTGTCTTTGGACATAGTGTATACATGTTAAAGGAGAGAAAAGAGCACAAACCATTTCCAAATTTTTCAGTCTTCAAGAGAACAGCAGAGGATTTCAGTTTCCAGTTTTTTCCAGTTTCAACTCTGTCACGACAGAAGTGAAATGAGAGTAGGTGGAGAGGTGCCCAGGAGAGCAGGAATAAGGACCAAGTCAATCAGTTGTCCTCTGGGAAGCCGGACAGATGGCCAAGCCAGGTCAATGTTTTCTGAGGATGCAGGATGGGGAAGATAATAGACCTTATCTTGATATACTGAGAGGTGGAAATGGGGCAATACACAGACTCACGGAAAAGAAAAGGGATCCTACAGTGAAGACAGGAGAACTAGGGCTGCATTTTATATTTTCCCATCCTTCCAGGAAAGGCATGGATGAGATGGGCAAGCAATAGACATAAATCAAGATATTCCTAAATATCTTCCCCACTCCCTGAGGTAACTCACTGCCACAGAAGGAAGGAAGCTCTGGACAGAGGAGGTGAGTCCCTATCCCCTTGGCTTGAAGGCAAGTGAGAACAGCAGATGTGGACATGGTGAGAGAGACTCTTGGAGGAAAAGCAATGAGATGCCGCCTCTTCCATGATGGCATCGGCAAGTGGAAGGTACAATGCCGAAATTCTGGAGCTGGAAGAGGATCTCCCCAGCTGAAAGGCTAGAAACCAGCCTTGGGTTCTCCCCTGCTGCTGTGGCCACTATGGGCATCGGAGTCTCATATGTGGCTACCATGGAAGGACATATTTCTCCAACACACATCCAGGAACACTGCAGCCACCAGCAACTCATCCCCTGCCCCTGGCTACAGTCACATTTAATTCAGGAGTTAGGGTGTTCTCCAGGATGAGGAAGGTCTCTTCTTGCACTGCATGGGACATGTCACACTCTCTCCCTGATGCAATGAGGAAATCTGCCTAATTCCCACCACAAGCCACCCCTTGGCAAGGGAGGAGAGAAAATTTTCCCAGGTTTCAACCTGGGCTCAACCCAGACTTGGCAGCAGCAGAGGGACAGCAGACATGGAGATGACACGTGGTGTGTTCCCAGACGTGGACACAGCTGAAGAGAGCACACAGTCATGTGCAGAAGTGACCTCCACCAGCTCTGGAGAAAGACAGAGACCAAGGCGATGGTGTGTCCATGTTAGGAGGGACCATTACACTACCGTTGTCACAGCCACCGGTCTGATGGCACCACGGAGGTTCACCAGAAGGGTCTACAGCACTTGGCTGCTCGACCATAGCAGGTGCCGACGCTTCTCTTAAAGATGGGACATAAGAAATATGAACATTCGCCCCCAATCTTCCGACACTGAACAGTGTCTGACACTGTCAGGGAGAAAAACATCTCGTAAGCATCTTTCTTTGGACTTCCACTTGTGAAGAAGCCCTAGCCCCAGGTTGGCAATAGCAGATCCACCCAGGGTAGTCTAATGAGCAGCATCACTGCTGTGATGCTCTGTCCCCTTAGCACCCATGCACCAAAATGGGCAAGCTGAACACCAAGCTTCCCACAGACTGAGTTTGTTGTCCATGTACAGTATCATCCTCTTTTTTTTCCCAAATAGCAAAAATGCCTGTAGATGCCCTGATTGCTTTTCCACTTACCTGCAGCAGTCTGAGGCACTGGAGAAGACAAAGAGACAAGGAGTAGAGTAAGCAGCAGGAAGACCATCCTCATGGCTTTGGCTGACATCGCAGAGTGTCACCTGAAAGCTACTGCAACAAGAGGTGCTATGAGAAGAAGGAATGAGCCAGTATATATATAGCCTTGATGAATGTGACCTGCAGGGATTTAGCAATCCTATTTGGTTATAAACAACATATTTACAGGGCATGTAACCTCTAATTAACAAGCATTCTTGTTTGGATAGATGCTGTGACCTGTCCTAACCCTGAGAGGGATTATCCTTTCAATACATATACACCTACTTCCCTTGGCCTTATCCCAAACATCAACAGACAGACAGAACAGACGGACAGACAAGGAATTGCACAGATAGGCAGCCATTTCAGCAATCATTGACCTAACTAGAGCTATGGCCTAACTAGAGCTGGGGCCCCGTTCACTTCAAGAACTTACACTCTAAAACTCTGGTAAGAAATATCCTTGCCTTCAGAAAATCATTTTCTAAATAAAAGGGGATACTTATTACCTATTAAGATGCAGAAAGGATTCCCCCAAACCAGCTATGGAACTGGTGGCAAAGTATCTAAGGATCAGGTCCACCAAGACCTTCTGTGTTTCTGTGTGGAGCTAACAGGACTCTGTTCCCATTTTAAAACAGAAGAATCTTGAGAATCTGGAGAAAAATTATCCCAAAGCTAGAGAAAGAAATTTTCCAAAGAGGACCTCAATTTGCATTTGAAGAAAATATGAAGAGGTGACTTTGGCATGCCGTGTAGGCAGCTTTGCTTGAGTCCTGGGTGGCTTTATAGTGGGCTCTAGGTCTCCAAAATCCAGCAGTGGAAAGCACAGTCAAAACAGGGACTGGATGTCAGCCAGAGCAATTTAGTAGGCGGTGAAGCCAGGGAGGGGGCTTAGCTCTGGGAATAGTTTTATGCAAGGCTTGTTTTAGCCAAGCAGAGATTATTAGACCCAGACTACCAAGTAAGAGTCTCTGGCCTGTGCTGTGAATGATCTAATGGCCCTTTTCTTTCCATGAAATGCCTTTCTCCTGCTTTCCAGGAGAAATCTCTTCATCATAGCTTTTATCTGCCTCCCATGTGTTTGCTCCTCTGTGAAGGAGGACCAATGTGTCCTGGTTGGATTTCTACAAGCAAAGTCATTGGCCCTGCTTCAGCAATGTGATGTCATGCCTAGTTTGAGGCAGTATTTAGGAAATCCTGTCTTCGAGTAAAGCTTTAGGGCAGAAGGAAGGGCAGATTTTGTCAGCAGGCACTTTGAGACTGACAAAATGCCTGGAGGGGCTCCCTAGGATGGTTCCTTCCTAAGAAAGATGATGATGGGTGGCAAAAGGACAAGACGATGAAGTTCACGTGCCTTGTGTGGGTGACAAAAAGGCTCATGCTACCTCATTCCAGCTTCCTCACTGATGAATTTGCTGAAGTTAGCCCCAAAAGTTTAGACACGAACCCAGGAAAGCCGAGTCTTTCATAGGCACTGGATGCAATTGAGCAACATAAGGAACAACAGAGCCATGTGGTGTTTTCCAGGCATTACCCCAGTTGTTCTTCTGTCAGGTCACTGGGACAACCCATGGCAGGACCTATAGTGCATTAAGTGGAATTTATTCACCTTGTCCAGCTATGTCATTATTTAATATTGCAAAATTCAATTTCATTCTGATTGCTGATGAAAAGTGTGTGTGAGCAATTGCATTGTACATGCCTTATGGTCAGCCTTTCCCTAGCACCCCTACTTTTCAGTCCACTGGTCACTTAAATCCCAACATTAGAATTGAAGCCGCAAAAATACTTGTTAATTCTTACTTCTTTGGCACACATCAGTACTGAAGGCAAACGAGGAACCCTGGTAGACCTCTCTCCCAGAGGAAGACTTCCCAGGGGAAAAATCAGACAAGGTCAGCTCATCTGATCAAATCACCAGTTTGATTCCTTTTTCAGCAGTGTGTGTGTTTCTCTGAGCAGAAACAGCATATTTGGTCCATTGCTCACATGCTAAAACAGAAGAGGAGAGCTACGCAGGACATGGAGTGGACAGGCATTATTATCATCAGTAAACAACAAAACACATATTTTGTTTTAAGGATTGCAAAGAAACACTCTAAAATTCAAAAAAAAAATCCACCTGGAAAAGCATAAAAAGTACCCCCCACACACACATACATATCGTGACTCAGGGGATCTTGCAAGCTTTGGAAGTCTGCTATGTGATTTTGTAAAATTTTGTCCT
>NW_010581203.1:129482-179702 GCF_000705375.1 Tinamus guttatus | reverse complement strand
GTTTATTCCAGAGGCTTTCTAGATTCAAGAAAACTGAAGGGACAAACCAAAAAATGCTTCTAAACATAAGGATTCTCGTCCCTTCTCTCGCTGCATTTTGAATTGACTTGTACCTCTTGATTTAAGAGCTTGTTTTCTGAGAGATGAGAGCATCCCTGAATGTTTCCTAGTACTCCATTTACTTTTTTGCTTTCTTATGCCCTGTTGGCTATGCCAGAATGTGTAACCAGAAGAGCAGACCATTATAGAAGTTGTGATATTTTTTGCTTACCACTCCTTACAAGATTATGAAGGTCAGTATACTAAAATTATCTTCTGAGGTATGTTCTTCATATGCATTTCCTTCTGCGAATTTAAGACTTATGTATAGAAACAGGATTCCGATAGAACAGTTCTTACTGTGGAATAAGTGAGCTTTTTTTTTTTTTTTTTTCCTTCTCATGTGAAATACTCATGAAGTCCTTTATCTTGGTGTTTTTCTGCCACTTACCCACCCAGATAATGAAGTTATTTCTGGTACTGAAGGGTCCAGTATCTCCTGCAATAATAACGTGTTATGACAGGCTTTATTGCTAGCTAGCATAGAATTACACACCAACCATTGAGATCGTGGAGAAAAAAGAAACATTCAAGGAAATGAACTAGATTTCTGTAGATGGTAGACCTAAATCATTAATGTTATGAGGGAGTGATTTTCCTTCAGTAAAAAGTAGATTGGAGGTTGTTAGCAAATGTCTGAGTTGTAAAAGTCTCTGGAGCTCTCAGGGTGGGGGGGGGAAATCATAAGTCTTGGTACACTGCAGCTGAGAGTAACTACTCTAGCGTCAAGTAATTTTTTGTACCTTAAGCGAAGGGGAAGGTGGAAGAGAGCACCGTGCTAGTGTGCAGCAAGGTCTGAGCTTCGGTCATGGACCATTGGCAGAAAACATATTACTTTGGCAGAATTATTCTTGGTATAATACCAGGATGTTGGCAAGTCGCATGGCTTTATGGCTACCTCTCCTTAAACTAAACAGTTTGATACTGATAAAATCCTTGTGCACCTTGTTTTTGTTTTTTCTTTGACAATTTTTCATACTAATTATACAGTAAATTTGCAACATTTTCCTCAGAGGATGCCTGAGAGGATGAGTAATTCTGCATTGGAGAGAATGAAATGATTTGGAATCTTTTTTTGTATCTTGAACTGATGCTCAGACCAGCTTTTAGAATATCAGAAAGCTTTCATGCAGGATATTAAACTACACAACTTTTCAGTGCCTTACACAAATATGAGTAAATTTTTGAAACTTCTTACTTTAAGCACACAGGAACTTTTGATTTTAATTTCAATTTAAAATATCAAAGTGATCTTTGTGGCATAAATTCATGATTTCACCTCACTATCTTGGCTTGCAGAACATAATCTGATAAATGTTATTTTTAAGAATTTTTTTAGACTGTGTAATTTGTTTGTATGCTGAGCAGAGCAGTCTCTTTGTTCAGTTTTCATAGTTAAAACCTAATTTGAAAAAAAATATTTTAGGTGGTATTTGTTATTAATAAGACGTCTATTTACATGAAACAGGAAGCTATCTTTAAATTTAGTTTTTTGATGAGAGAGGATGCTGATGAGGAAGAGCTGAGAAGTATACAGTACTGTAGAAGGATTGGTTTTGTTACTAAAAATGAATCTGCAGTGTTTAGATTGACTTTGAAAGTCTTTTATTGTTTTCTCCGTAAAAGTCTCAATGTCAATTTTAGAGGTTCCTTTAACGCATTCAAGTAGCGGTGTTTGGCTTACTTGTTATTAAACTTTGTATAAAGCTTTGAAGGAAAACGGTCACACACATTATAAGAAAGTTTTCTCCGCTCATACCACGAAGTTGGATTCTCTGACTCTGGTTATTTTTGTTTCATTACTGACAGAGTTGTCAGTAGCTTCTCAAAACATTACTTTAAAATACTTTTCAAAAGTATCATATAAAGCAAAGTGTGGTAAACATCAGGATGTTCATTCCCATTTTATGCATCATCTTTTGCCTGTATCTAAACTTGTTTAGGTTGGTTCAAGTTTTGTGATAAAGTGATAGTTACCAATGATTGTTTTCACTGGGTGCAAATATGTGCTGCAATCACAGGAGGTTATTTTAACCTGTGCTTTATGAGCTGGTGGGTTGTTGAGAGAGCTATGAGCAAGGAGCAGAAGGAGAGGTTGAGTTAAGCAGTATGTGACTAAGGGTAACGTGCTTGCAGATGGGAAGAGATGGATGACCTGGGATAGCCCAAGCCCTGGTGAACTGAAATGCAGAAATACAAATATCATTCTTGCTTCCTCATTGCAGAGATTTGCTGGTACTAGGCAATTTCAGGGCAGACTGTGCTCTTCCTGCAT
This sequence comes from Tinamus guttatus, assembly GCF_000705375.1. Next base: position 177,328 of record NW_010581203.1, on the reverse strand, counting down.
GGAAAAGATGGTGGGAAGTTTAGATAGTGCTGATTTTAAATGTGGGAAACTATTCCGCTTTTTTCAGAGATGGGTTTTCTCTAAGACTTCCTTTCACTTTAGCATCAAATTGTCTGAGGTCACTTTGGATACATCAGAGCAGCCTCCCCTGTCTTCTAGGATTAATCCTGTTTAGGTTCCGCGTGGTATTTCATAGCATCTCTTTCATGCCGGTTAGTGCTTTAAAGGAATGTCAAATTAGAAATAAATGTATGTGTTTACGTGTTCAAAGTGTGCTCCGCTGACAGTAGCATGCCTTTGCACTTTACATTTTTGTGCCTGGAAATGTAGGCATGGTTTTGTTGCTATTTATAAAGCTTACTGCCTTGGTTCAAAAGATCTGCTAACTATGTTTTTACGTAGTGCAATTGGTTCTGTTTGATTATTGGTTCTATGTTTGATATATATTTTTTTTTCTTCTCCATGTTGATCACTGGCTGTTCTACCTGCTGTTTATAGTTACTAAGAATATTCTGTGCAAAACAATTTCTGATAATGTAAACTAAACTTGAAAGCAACAGATGTTAATGGTGACTCAGGCTTTCTGGCATAAAGACTGTACACTTTATATATGGTGTGCTTAAAAATGTGTATTTTCCTGCAGCTCGAAGCTTCACTGCTTTTCCTTTGAGTTTATGCCATGGAAATGGCAAAAGGAAATTATCTAGAGGCCTTTAGATGGTTTTTGTTGCACCCAGTTTCTCGAGTCTCTAACTTACCTCTGTGAACATGAGTTTAGGTCTGCTTGGATGCATAGAACAGTGATTGCTTAACAACAGTTTAAGAAAATTTCCAAAATTTGCACCAAAATTTGCAAAATATTCCAATATTCCAATATTTCCAAAATTTACACCAGATTCCATTGTCTGTGGATCATGAAACCTTAGAAAAATAATGCACCTGTGTCCACTTCCCTTAGAAGCTTTATTTAGGCACGGGGTGACCATGTGTGCTTTACAGGGAATGATCTGAATTGATGAAGAAAAGATGCAAGTCTCACTGAATATAGTGAGCCTAGCTGCTGATATTAGAGGTCATTTTACAACGCTATACCAATTTCCTGTGTTTTTCTCCAGGCAATTTCTCTAAGGCAGCGTTTGCGGCCTTCCTCCTGCCCCCTGCTTGTGCATGCCTGAGTGCAGTCTAGGAAAACGCATTTCGTGTGAGCCCAACTAATCTGAGCTCGTTCCTGGTAGCCGGTTCTCCAGGTGCTAGGACCTGAGCACAGAGTTAATTACTTCACTGGATGTGTGAAATAGCAATGTGATGCCTAAATGTGACCTAATTTAAAACACCCAAAGTAATCGGTGGAAAAATACCTAGTTAGTATTTGGCTTGACGTGGTGTCTTGCTCTGTGTTCTGATGAAATTCGACTTGGCTGGAGCTTTGTTATTTGGGCTTCCCTTTTGGCTTTACGTGTCTGCTCCTCCAAGTGACTTGTTCCACTGCTGTCATTTTTTTTAGTAAAATTAGGGGAAAAAAAAGGTCATATGACCTTATGAAAAGGCAACCAATTATTACCTCTAGAAGAGCAGATTCCCTTATAAAAGGAGGCCCCTAATTTTTAGAGGTCATGTGAAAGCATTATTTTACCTATCGGTGTACAGTCTATTGTGTGGTGAATTTTGGCATGCTTTGGGTGGAGTGGTTACACTGAGGATGGTCTTGGTACTTCCTGGTTTGCCTTTTGATCTGTGCAAGAAGCTTCTGCGCTGGTGCTGCTGGAGTGTTTCCCACTTCCTCTGTGCTGACACAGAAGTTTGCTCAGCAGAGTATATGGGAAAAGGGAAAATGGTTATTTGCAACCTCAGTCACTTCCCCAGATGGAATTGCCGTTTGCACAAGTGCTTGTGCTACTTGAAAAGCAGGTGGCTGGGCTGGGGGAAAAGCCCTCCCGGTGGGATGAGTGTCAGGATCATTCCCTTCACTGGGAATGATCCCCTACAAGGCCTTAGGTTACTTATGAAATGGTTGCATGGGGATTTTGTTGTCTTTTTTGCACTGCCCAACTTTAGAAACTGAGTCAAGGTTTTCAAAGTCATTGTAAATGGATTAGGGTACTGAACACTAAGATGGTAAAATTATTTTTAGAGCAGTTTATGGGGTGCTTCTTGTGCTCTTTTTAGAGTTTAAAAAAGGAGTTAAATTCTGGAAGAGTTTTCTTTTCCTGTGAAATTGCACAACGTTGAAGTGTAGTCTTCTACCTTACATTTATGCATTTAAATTAAAATTTAATTTATCTTTTGTCATAGGAACGGTATAGAATTTTGAAAGAAAATGATCTTGACCTACTCTTCCAATAGGTCCTTTGCCTGATTACTGGACCATGTCCCAAGCTGGGAGAAGCAATCGGCTTCCCTGCAATACAGAGTGGTTTGTCTATAACTTGATTGGCACTTGTAGTAATGCATGAGTTACTAGGCAGAATTGTGCAGACGCTGCCAAAGATGTTTGCTGATGGCTGCTGGGATATTGTATGGCTTCCAGATCGGGCAGCAATTGAGATTAGTTTGCTTTCTGCAACCCAGAAGTTTTAAAAGGATTTTCCTCATGGTTCTTGCACGGCCTGTGATGCACCTTGGTGTAAATTGCGCAATTCTGATTTTGCTTGAATCGCTTGTGCTGGTGGTTTGCGTTAGCAGGTGGGGACACGGTTGTAAACAAGATGGGAGAAAGCATTCTTGTATTGTGTTGTTATACACTAGAACATGGCTGAAATGAGGAATTCTGGGATGGAAGCATCGATGGCAAAAGGAAGGACAGTGCTAGGAAAGTCGAACAAACAAGTAGCCAGGAACATTCTCAGGACATAAGTGGCTGGTAGAGAATAAAGCCTTGGTTTCCTACCACAAATGGGTTTTTACATTATTGGTTAATAGTGTGGGGAAACAAATTACTTCTCGCTTAGAAGAGGCAACAGGTAAGGCTTAAATGTGTACTTTTTGAAAAGAGTGAATGTTAAGCTAAGAATGTTATTCTGTTGTGCAGAGTTGAGATGACTTTCTGAAACAAGCGTATAAAGTAGGTGGGAAGGGAAAGAAGGAAGGTCTTTCCTTTCCAATTATGCCAAAGACCATGAGCGACCCACTGCGTAGTGTGGAGTAGACGCTCATCTGAAAATCCAATTTAAGGATCTGACTTGTCTGTGAAGCCACCAGCGTAATTTTAAAAGAAAATGAAAAGGAATTAACTGGATATATTTTTTAAGATTTTTTTTCCTTGCTGAAGCATTATTGTTCCAAGACTACAAATAAGTCTGTTTATAAAAAACTCTTAACACATTGTGTATTTTTAGTTTTCTAATTCCCCTGGTGTTTAATTTTGCTTTAATTTTTAGCTTACTGTGCTGTCCTTTCTGGAAGAAAAAGTGGAAAACAAATCTCAACAAAATACTAATTCCTAGTAGCATACATTCATTGAAGGAAGTCTGCCTAGGTCTGAGAGCTTTTAACTACAAGTTAAAATCAGAATAGACCTTCTGGGTTTCTTAACACAGTGTTGCTCAGGCTAGAGCAGCTCTCAACCTGTCGGTAAAAACGGGTGCGCTCAGTAGCTCTGTTCTTCTGCAGTGCTCATTTGCTGAGCGAGTCACTCGAGTAAGCTTTGCTGTCACATCCAAGTCCTGATCCAGCCTATTTTCAGGACTACTTCTGGTTTATTGAGTTTCTTTTAGGACACTCAAATACATCAAATTCCAATTGCATCTTAAAAATAAGGTTATCTGTAAATTCCACCACTTTTGTTTGTTCGGCTTGTTGATTACAGTGTTAGGTAAGTTTGATTTGCAGTGTAGTCTCTTTGCAGTATGAAATGTTCTTGTTACTGACAATTCTGCTTTAACTTTTTTGTTTGTTTGTTTTTGTTTTAGTTTTTTAGTTTTATGTAGGTTACTGTGTCTTGTAACACATTAAGGTTAGGTCACTGTTTATGGTCATTCTGAGCTCATTAAAATGAACGTACTGTTTTTTTATTGCGTTTTGATGTTCTACTCATGCGTGTGTACTCCTTAACTTGCCTGCCAGTCACGTTTATAACTACTGTACTAGCGTACACCAGTCTAACCAAGCGCGGGGAGCTGGGGTACCCCCGTCGAAGTCGAAAAAAGGCCAGACCCCTGGAGGGGCTCAGTTCGTTGGCTTGGAGCTGTACAAACGTCTAAAAGAGTTTCTGAAGAACTACTTGACAAACCTTCTTAAGGTAAGGTGGGACCATGGATCAGTTCAGAATTGTAGAACTACAAGCTGCTGGAGGAAAACTTCCATCGCAAAAGTTAGAGCTAAGTGCAGCTGTTGGAAACAAATTAGGAGAGCTCAAAATGTATATTTTTTCTTAAATATTCCATTAGCTGTTAGAAAATATCATATGTTTAGCCATGCATATAGAGCAGTTATTGAGCAAACCCATGAGCTTTCCTTCTTGGCACTGAAGTGGTGTTTGTAGAGAAAACATTCACTTAGATAAAAGCATCGTCGTCTTAAGCTCTCCTGTAGCTTGTAAAAAGTACAGCCAGACTTTATAACCAATTAGCCAGCATATTAAATAGCGCTGGCAAAAATGGGAGTGTTGCTTATAATGTTGAAAATGCCTGATGACAGTCATTAATAAGAAAGTTACTGATGCAACTCTATGTTGGGCTGCTTTTTGAGAGACTAATTCCTCAGCCCTTTGGAAAGGGGATCAGTGTTAATGAACCACACTCGCTTTTAATCTTTGAAATTTTAGATTTAAGCAGTGATAGAAGAATTTCTGGAATCCCTGTGAATTTATTTTGCAATTTGATAATGGTGATGATGCAGCTGCATAGATATATATGTAATGTTTTATCCAGAATGAACTCCTGTTGTTCTTCCCCTGTCCATTCAAGATGTACTGGTCTAATTGGGAAATATGCTTAAACTCACACACATCCTTTTTTTCCTAAAACATGAACAAACACAGTGCCATAGGCAGATCCAAGGGTATAGAGTTCTCTTTGCTACCTGATGCTCTACTCCTAGAAAAGGCCTTGTACACACTCGTTTCTTTCAGCTCCTCAAGTAGCAGCAGCAAGGGAAGTTGCAGTTTTATTAAGGTTGCCATACTGGATGCATTGCTGTTCTTTGCGCTGGCAAGTTTTACCTAGCACACTCATCAGCGTAGCTCTATTTCTAATGTGGTGCTTTTTGCTCCCTTCCAAAAGAGAGGAGCAAGTGTCATCTGGAGCTCCATCTATGCTATTTATTTTTCCACCATTTTTCAAAATTTATATATCTGATAGTGGCTTTGTGTTTATAATAGAAAATATTTTAGCACTTTTTCCTATGACGCTGCCATCCTGAGATACTGCAGAAATACCTTGTACAATGTGGACTTCTTAACACCATGCATTTGTGTGCCTTTGTATGTCCCTGTGTACTTCAGAAATTGCCCTGCAATACTGATAACCCTTCTCCTTTTCAGGATGGTGAAGATTTGATGGATGAGAGTGTGCTGAAGTTCTACACTCAACAGTGGGAAGATTATAGGTTCTCAAGCAAAGTGTTGAATGGGATATGTGCCTACCTCAATAGACATTGGGTTCGTCGTGAGTGCGATGAAGGTCGTAAAGGAATATATGAAATTTACTCAGTAAGTCATTTTGGAAGTGACTGAGTCATCCTTTTCACCTATCCTTTGCATTCTGATCCTACAACTTGCTCCTGGAAACTGTGTGAAGTTCATAGGTGTTTTGAAGTGTGCTTATAATTAAAATTGCTTTTCTCCCCCTTTTAAATGCCCACAGCATTTCCCCATGCTCCTGCACGTATATCTGTAAAAGCCCATGGGTCCAATCCGTAAGATTGAGTCTGCGTTGTATGTTTTTACACACTGACTGTATGTCATGGGCTGTGTATTTAAGAATATATGCTGATACGATTCTGTGTGTATCACTGTAGCCTCGATATTCTACTTAAAACTGAACCAGTTGTTCCCAACATTAAGGAAAGCAAACTGCATTTCTTTGTTAACATTACTATATTACTACAGTTTCTTTTGGCATCTGGCCTGATAAGATTCAGTCAACGTTGGATTTTTAACAGGGATTGCCTTGGTACATTTGTGTTACTGCAGAATGATATGTGATTACTATGTTTTTTTTGTTTGTTAGTTTTTGTGATGAAAAGTAATATTAACAAGGTAGAGCCAATAACTAAAAATATTTCTTTATAAAGTCTGAGTGTTAGGAAACTTAGGTTTTATTGCTAGAATAACTTTGCATAGATTAAAACAAATGGTTAGGTTATCTGTACTTACCTTCCTCTCAGCTCTTCTGCTTTTTACCAGCCTAATGCTAAGGGACTGTATAAACTTGAAAAATGCCAACAGGAAGAACTATCTTGTCAAAGGAGTTTGAAAGGTCTGTTGTTTTTCAGAGTTGTTGATGGATTTCTGTCTGCCAGCAAATGAGACACCTTAGATGGGATTGGCAAAAAAAGAAACAATAATTTTACTCTGAAAAAAATGTTGTTAGATGAGAGATTTGTGCACCAAAACATCATGGTAAAAATCAGTTCTGATCATGTAGCATAGTGTTAGCTTTCTGTAAAGAATTATTGTGTCTGTGTTTGCTTGTATTTATTTATAGATATTTTTTTTCTTTCATTTTTCATCCCCGATTCTAGCTTGCCTTGGTGACCTGGAGAGACTGCTTATTCAGGCCATTAAATAAGCAGGTATGTGTGTATTTTATGAATGTGATACTATTTTATAGGGTTAGTTTTAAATGATAAATTTAAATTGGTAATTGTTCCAGAGAGAACTTTTAAAAGATCAAAACCTACAGCAGAGGCTTCCTCTTTCTTCCTTTTGTGATGTTCAAAAGAGGAACCTTGATACCAAGAATGTTGTGATTTCTTTGATGAGAGGACCCCAGGCGTTTAAAGAAAACTAACAGTTTTAAAAAGCTAACTGTGTTAAATTGAATCAGTGGAAGGTGTTACCTGAAGCCAGATGAGTACTTACTGACCTTAATGTCTTAAGGTTTGAGATTTGAGAATCTCCGAGGACAGTGACAGGACTGGGACTTCAGTCTGTTCTCATGTTACCATGAATCTTTAAATATACCCTGATGCCTCGAAGATTTGTGTCAGGTTAATTAAATGTTTTGAATCGGTGAGTCAGCAGAATATACAATAAGGCATTCCATCAAAATGTACAGTACACTTCACTCTTATTTAACAGTATTTCATAGTGAAAAGACTCATTTTTGAAAATAGTAGTTACATTTAAAATACTGGTTACATTTCAGTTGTAAGGAACATGTTTACAAGTCATGAGCATGAGCTATTCCTTTCTTTGTACAAGTTACAGAAGGCAAGTTCAGCTGTTATTACAAGATTCTCCTGTATTTCAAGTATAAAATAGACAGTACTTTGGTTTAGAAGGTCCTCTAGAAAAATAAAAAACGTAGAGGGGAAATGCAACAAGACCAACAAAAAAAGCAGTAAATCAAGCCAGCACTTTCATACTCTTTTATAGCTCTCTCCTAATCAGCTGTGGTTGTATTGTGGAAATTGCAGCTGTACCTTGCTCTGCGATAGGGAAATTTCCATGTTCGTGTTTCTTTAATTTTTTTTCTTAAGGGGCTCAAACTGTCTTGAATATAGGATTATGCTCCCAGTTAAGTACTGTGCTTGGACTACCACCTGTTTTTCTCTCTGCTTGACTCACTTTTATTCCCTGTTGTCGAAGGTAACAAATGCTGTATTGAAACTGATTGAAAAGGAAAGAAATGGTGAAACTATCAATACAAGGCTGATCAGTGGAGTTGTACAATCTTACGGTAAATGAGATTTCTTTAAGGCTTCCTTACGTTCCTCAGGGGGGAAAAATGCCCTATCAAAGTCTAGAAATAGCCTCCCACCTCCATGGATGTCCAGTAAGGATTTTTGCAATAAATTAAACCTGTTTATGAAAAAATTTAACTTATGCTGAGACTGTGAATGACTGTGTTTGCTGAGATACATGGCTTACAATTCCAGTTGATAATGAAGTGCCTATAAACTGTGTAACCTACGGTGATGAACAAGTTTGACTTATGAATCAGGTATTTCGGAACTAGAATTGGGAGGGGTAAAAGGGCAGCATAAGAAGTTACAAGGTTGTGTGTGGTGTGGGTTTTTTTGTTTGTTTGTTTTTAATTTTATTTTCCCCATCACCCTCATTTGTGTGAAACAGAATTTTCTCATGATGGTTAATGATTAATCAATCGTTAATAAAAATAGACATGTGGATATAATCTGGAACTCCAGAGATAAAATGGAAATGGAATTTGAACTAGCATTTAAGATAGGGAAGTTTTCTGAATTCTCCAGTTTACTCACTAATTTATTTAAAAGTGCAATTTACATGAATAATCTCTGCCACTTATTTTTAAATGCAGAATAAATGTATACTTTTAAAAGTGCTAAGTACCTGTTTATGTGCAAGAGATCGTTTAGTAAGAGACAGTTTTATCGTGATTGGCTTTCTTGCAGTGGAGCTGGGGCTGAATGAAGACGATGCATTTGCAAAGGGGCCTACACTAACTGTCTATAAAGAATCCTTCGAATCTCAGTTTCTTGCTGACACAGAGAGGTTTTATACACGAGAAAGCACTGAATTCTTGCAACAGAACCCAGTCACAGAGTACATGAAGAAGGTAAGTTATTGAATAACTCTGATTATTTTCTGGGTTGAGATGTTTATTTGAATTAGTAATAATGTAACCTCTTGCCTTTTTATCAATTTCTTAAAATTTCTAAAAAATGAAGGAAAATCGGTTAGCTTTTTTTTTTTTTTGCTAAGGTCTTTTGTTCCTATGTTTAGTAGCTTTATCTTGTCTGAAGTTTATCTCTTTAGTGGATTGCATTTAAGTGCAATGAAAATTTGAAACTTAATGGGTAAGCCAGAAGAGGACAGTAAAATAAATACGGATTTTGTAGGATTTCAGATTTGCCTCCAAAATAGTCCTTTCTGGTTTGAAACTGCAAGCTTACTGTTTCTATACCAGGCACTGGTAGCATGTTATTGAAATCTCTTCCTGAGCAAACTGGCCTCCATAGAATAAGTAGATCATTAATTAGCTTTGGCTCTTTCAGAATATTTTGGTCTGGTGAACCCTACACCATAATTCTGATCAGCAGAGACCTGGTTTAAATTCTTAGTTTCTCTGGCCTCTGGGATCTAGGCAGGGTAATTAAGAACAAGCTGGATAAACATTGACTATTTACAGGCTGGTTATTGGGTCAGTCTTACTGAATTTAAAATAAATAGGTCATGTTCATTCTGAACAGGTGTTGCTCTATATATGCGCACACACACGTGCGCGCTTGTGTGTGTTGTGTACACATATATATATATATACTTATTTATATACACACACACATGCACACTTTCTTCAGTATGTTTCCTTGCTCTCTAAATTACTTCTTTCTCCTCCCTTTCAATTTAATTCAGAGCTCTGAGTATGCAAAAAAAAGTCTGCTCACGCACCTAGAAAATGTGTCCCTTGCATCAATATCTCTGTGCTCCTTTTACCACACAAAGGTTTTCTGAATCTTAGTTTTGAAGTGAGTGATTAAAAAAATATAATAATAATTAAAAAACAGATATGCTCAGGAAAAACCCAGTGAAAGTCATCTGGACATCAGTGGGATGGTGCCCAGAGTCAGTTGTTTTCAGACATCTGTATTTGCTTCTCTGCTGTTGTTGAAGTAATGATTTTAATTACTTCCCTTTCCGTTTCTTGTCTTTCATCCTTCAAAATGTTTATATAAAGCTAGAATAAGGACATTTCAGTCACTCATAACAGAAATGACAGGCTTGTCCAGGCATCTTTGGTTCAGGACACTGAAAAGCTGGCTGAAAGTCGCTGGAACTGTTTCAAGAACTAGGGATTAGTGGTGAATAGTGACTTAATAGTATCCCAGACAATCATCAAGACTTCCAATTTCCACATGTGGGTTGAAGCTGATGATGTTGAAGATAAGCTTATGTAAAAAACTGTCCAAATGCAGAGAAAATCTTCAAGAAGGCAGTGCAGCCTTATTGTAGTCTTTGATCAAATTCGGATACTGGAGACAAGTAAGCCCTTTGGGCTGGATTGCCATGTCCTCACAAAGAATGTGCTGATGTAGAAATCCAACCAGACAGGAAACTCTTGTTTTCATTACTCATTTGCTGCGTTTAAACAGTCAAATTAAAAAGCTTCATATTGGACCCCGAAGTCAAGGTAGTAGGAGCATGCAAAATATGCAAAATGGTCTGAACTGTGACTGTGACCTCGGAGAAAGGGGAGAGATGCATGAATTGAATTGCCTGGCAGGGCCGGGGGGAAGTCTGATTGATTTCTGTGAACCAGTATGCTGTGCAGGAGGGATTAAGAGAGATCATGCAAGTTATCAGAATGAACTGCTCATTTGTAATTCAGATATGATTTTTTAAAAACTTTAATATGCATAAGGAATTATTAACATGTTTTTGCCTTAAGCATCACAAGGGTCAATTTCCTAGTTATCTGCTCTGTTCAGTGACTGAGATCACATGTGTAACTTACTTTAATGCCCGGAACAGAGCAATGCTCTCTATAATCATTTATTTGTATATGAATAGAATTTTCTTTGTGATTTATCTCCCTCCCTCCCCACATTAGTGAAAAGCCTTTAATGACACTGTTGTGCACATCTGTAAGTAGTCCAGCAGTCACATAACATACTATCACTAAGAGGGTCTTGAAAGTCCCTGTTAGGAGATAGGAAAAATCATATACTGTTAGTACTTTCAGCTGACTTCCTTGCCTCACTTCCTCTGTGTATTGAGTTCTGATTGGATTAAATGGCTTTGCAAAGTTATTGTATAAAGAAATGTATTGGGTACCTTAGTGCATGCCAACCTTTTAGCATCATATCAGGGCATTACCTTGATCTAACAGGATTCTGGTTGTTTGCTGTAGAAAATTCAGCAAAAAATTGTTATTTGCTGTCATTAAGGAAGTTAGTCCTTAGTGCTGATGTGTGTTCTGAAACACAAATTTATTTCCCTTTCCAAACTTTTTATTTACTGTGTTCTGAGCTGTACTGGTTTAACAGTGAAAGACAGTAACCCAGAGTCAAGCGACCAAAGTTAAGTGCAAAATTATTACAAAAATGAGTGAAGTTAGCAATTATCTAGGAGATTAAAGTTGTCTGTGTGTGATACAATATTTTTTCAGTTAAGTTGTGATTTTTGTTGTCCTTAATGTGATCCTTCATGATCACTTTGTATCCTAAAGTCTTAGGAAACTGCTTTAATTTCATTTCCTTCTCTTAGTTACATTTATTAATTCAAATAATATGGACTGATAAGAAGCCATATATGCCTTATTGCTGATAATGTGTCACTCTCACAGATGGCTTCTAAAGCAACATTTCTCACAAATGAAATAGAGGTAATTGTTATATAAACAACTTCAGGTTTATGTTTTTGAGTTTAGTATTCTTCCTCAAGTGACACTTAGAAATTTGGTTTAGCAGGAATACATGCATAAGTAGCATTTAATGTGCCAAATTAAACACTAGTACAATTTAAATGACGGTAGGTTATTGGGAAGCATTTATTTACAAGAATGTAGTGCTTTTCAATGAATTTAAATACACAAAAATAAATTTGAGATGGGCAAATTATGAAATGGTAATTGTGTGCCTTTTAGTGTTTGTGCAGGTATGAAATGTGTTCATGTTTGTTTTAAAGGAAACTACCTCTGTGGCTGGAGAGTTTGCAGATCCTGAAGGTGCGAGCATCTCCTGTTGGCCACTTTCTTCTGTTAGCAGATTTTCATTTTAAAAAAAAAAAAAAAAAAAAAAAAAAAAAAAAAAAAGGAGGGAAAGTAACATTGCTGTGATTCTCCCCCTACTTCAACAGTATAAGATTTTCATCAATATAGACATTGAATCTGTATTTATGCAGTAGGGGAGGAGTTACACTACAATTCCCAGAAACATAACAACTGTTCACATAGGTGGAACAGATATGCCGCATTATGGAAAGGTTTGTTTATTTTAGTTTTCTTGAATGAACTAACTAAACAGGCATCTACTTTTGCTGTTAGAGCTCTGCTCTGCTTTTCGTGGAGGTTGACCTGGTTGTTCCGTAGGCTGAAGCGCGTCTTCTTGAGGAGCAGCGCAGAGTTCAGGTGTATCTCCATGAGAGCACGCAAGATGAACTGGCACGAAAGTGTGAGCAAGTACTTATTGAAAAACACTTGGAGATATTTCATACAGAGTTTCAGAATTTATTGGATGCTGACAAAAATGAAGGTAAGCCAACTGAAATATTGGGTTTAGTTTTTTACCACTCTTCCTCTCTGGTGATTTGTAAGTAATGTAACTTCTGATAATGGCTAAGTGTGATGGTTTTATGCAGTAATTAGAATGAGAGAAAAGATAGGTGCTGAACCAGTCAGTGAGCAATTGTTGATTAAATGGATTTGACCTCAGGCCGCCCATTCCAATCTCAAATTTTAAGGCAAAACAGTACTATTTTTGGTATCTCTAAATATGCCTGCAGCAGCTTCAAGAACGTTTGGGCGATTCTTCCAGCAGGAACTAAGCTTGCACGAGAGGCATGAGACAGAAAACAGACCGCTGTTCTCACCATCTGTTTCCAAGACCTCTTTGGAGTCAGTAATGAGAATTTTGCAATCCAATTTTCTAGAAGTAGGCTTAAGGAAATTTAAAGGTAGAATAGAAACAAATAGGGAGCCTCTGAGACGTTGATTAGAAATGCACATAGGACAGATAACACAAAAAGGTGCAAATTAGTAATTAATGATATAATTTTTGCTGTGAAAATTAGTCTGAAATGCCACTAATGTAGTAAGTTTATGCCTTCGTAGATAGCACACAGTACAGAAGCTTACTTATTTTAGAGGAACTATTGGAGACCTGGTTGCCAAAAGCTGAGGTATCGTTAAGAAGTTAACAACTGGTTTGGGCTGTAAGCATTCAGAAGGAGATAATGCCTAACAAAAACAAAACTATCAAAAACATACTTCTTGTAGATCATGCAGGTGGGGAGAATGAATGGTGTTTCGCAATGGGGATTAAATCTATCTAGAAAATAAGAGTAAGGCTTTACACTAAAATGTTTCTTTTAAGGAAGTGACAGAGCTGAAGAGATGTTGCCAATGATGTTGGTTTGAGAGTTGTAAACCACTTAGTGTTGAGGTTTCTGAGTGGCTCAAGATAGAGGATTAGTGGCCAGCGTGACATTTGCCTTTTTGCAAAGCTGTTAAGTTATGATTGTTCAGTTATGACTTGTGAACTCTTGGTATATCAACCTTAACCAGCTGTAAACAATCAATGTAATCGTTTTTCTGTTACCAAGAGCTGCTTCAAAATGAAAATAAACATTTAAGCACGCTTGTTGCATCAAAAGTTACCTATTTCAAAAGCAAATTGAATGTTGTTAGCCCTATAACCCTAAAAGATCAGCTATTGTTTACAATTGTAAAAAACATTTTTTTTCTCCATAATTGGAAGAAGTTCGAATACAGGTGGATCTTGAATAGTAAAATGACTTCAGTAATAGAAATAGCAATAGCACAATTCTGAAAAAGTTTCTGGACTCAGGAGGCCTTTCCATGTTCTTTTTTTTTATCAATAAGTCTGTGGATTTTGTGATCACCTAATGTAGTCACTTATCATAGTGATAGAACTTCGTATGTTTGCTCGTTTTGTTTCATTTTGTAGCTCATTTTGAGCTACAAAAAGCCAAAACCATAAAGCGTGTGTGTGTGTGTGTTTGTTTTTGATTGGTTGGTTTTTTAGGTCTGATTTTACCTTTGTTGAAGCTGTTTCTGAGATTATTTGGTGTTTTTTCACAAGTCATGTTTTCCAAAATATTCCTCTTCCTCTTGCAGCATTTCACTTGCAGAAATTAAGGTAGTTATTCCTTGGCCATTTCTAAGTATCATAAATTCTTAGTTAGAAACATGGATTCTGATCATGAGTAACACATGAATTGCCACAAAATCTATGATCATTTCACTCTCAAAGCACTGGTCTTAAATTTACAGTAACTCTAAATAGACTACATAGTCTATTTTAGATTATCCTACCCTCATATAACATCTTTATTGCCTTGTTCTTGAAAGTAAGTTGATTTTTGAGGTCCTTCGCATGAAGTACATTAGGTGTGTTGTATTGCAGGCAACTCAGCTGCTGTTCTGTAACTTTAAATTTCTTGTGCAACCAGTAACAAAGGTTTTGGGGCACATTGACCGCTTGTTACCTTTGCACATTAGTATGATAACTGTGGGAAATAATTATCTTTGAGGAATGGGGAGAGTTTATCCAAATCTTCCTTGAGCTTTTGTGGTGTCAGCTTCATACTTGGCTAACTAGAGACAACCTGGTAGAGCAACCTATGACCAAACCATTTGTTTGGGGTCAGGACTAGTGGCAGAACATCCCACCCATGCTTGGCATTATTGTCCTATCATCTTGATAAAATCCTATTGCTAAAAGAACAACATATTTTTAATCCAAAAGGTGAAAATTTGCCGCTGTTTAACTGAAAGTGTTAAATGGAAAGAGCAATTGGCCTGAACATACCTGGCATAGCCTCATGAGAAACGCATCGAGTTTTGAGTGTTGTATTTCAGAGGTAGTTAGCCGGACAGCTACTTTATTGCTCCAACTTATTTAATGTCTAATAATACTCAAGAGGTAATAAATTATATGTAAGCTCTTCAGAGAGCTGTGGAAGAGCTACATATAGTTGAAGACCTTAAGGTGAACTACTCTCATTAGTCTCCAGTAGCTAATTTGGTGCTTTGCCTTTTCACATGAGTGTCTACTAAGTAAGGCCAAGATTGCTAGAGCTAACTAGTAGTTTTATGGTTTATGTCCATGTTGAAGCATTTCTGAGTCTTGCATTCAGAAAATACCAAGACTCTGCCCTGTTTAAAAAGAATAAGTGCAAAGCCCTCTTTATTATTATATTTCCAAAAATTACTGTTTGCTTTGGGAAGTCTTGACTAAATATTGGTGAGATTTTAATATGAGGTTTTAGCCTCCATGAAATTATGTCCAGTTTCTTTTCACCTTTATTAATCTCGAGCTTTGTGGCAATGGCTTTCTCTCTCTCATTAGTTTTTTCTGTTACTAAATGTCAGGTATCTAAATGTTCTTTTAAAAGGTAGCTTTACTGACAGCACTTCATTTATTGCAGGGAAGTTGGTTTATAGTTTTTGTTTGCTACTGTTGCTGTCACCAGCAGAATATGCAAAAGGCTGCCGGTGTTGTTGTATTTCTGAAAACTTGTTTTGTATGAGCAGGAGGCTCAGAGAGAACACTGCACTCTTAACTAGTAGTAATACTAGTGACAGTCCTGGTTGAATGTATCAATTTAGAAACTTGAAATAAGGGGGTTGGGAGGGATATTGTTTATAAAAACTGAAAATCAGTAGTTAATATACCTCTGTAATTTACCTCTGTATACCTCTGTAATTTAGTTTCAGTTCCTGAAACTTCCATGGTGTTGTGAAGATAAAACATGATACTTATGCAAATTGTTTCCTTTTTAACTAATCATAACTCTCCAGGTTATTGCAAAGATTTACTGTAGCACTTCATATTTTGGTATAACTTACGTGACTTCTTACAACAGCAATCGCATGTATGTTTTTGGTAATGTTGAATGTTTATTGAATTAGACAATTTCTATTCTCCACTTTGTACGTGAGGAGTTGGAGTTATACTTAATACAAGTGGGAGACATTGACTTTCTTTTCTTCTTTTTCAGACTTAGGACGCATGTATAACCTTGTATCTCGAATCCAGGATGGCCTTGGAGAGCTGAAAAAACTCTTGGAAACCCACATTCATAATCAGGGTCTAGCTGCAATTGAGAAATGTGGAGAAGCTGCTCTAAATGCAAGTATCCCATCAGGGACACCTCACCCTTTGCCCATCTCCCCTGAGTCGTCTTCTCAGGGGATAGAGGTGACTGGTCGGTCATACTTGGTAGTTAGTGGAGAGAGATGTCAGAATGACTCAGCTGACTATTTTAGACTTTTACTGTAGAATGAGTTGTGTTCTAGACTCCATTAACTATGTTAACTAATGTCAGTCAGAAGATTGATACCTTTAATACGTTTGGTTGTCTTTTTAGAGTCTTTGTAATCAGGAGATTCCTCTGTGAGAGTTCTCTGGGAGCTCTTGAAATTCTCATGTGAGGGTCTTGCACATCTGGCGCATGTGCTAGAGCAGTGGCCCTACAGCTGCAAATTTGCTCTTGTTGGTGGCAGGAGAAGCTTTTCAGAGCGCTAATACAAGTGTAGCCGCATTTTTCTATCCATTCTCCTTATCCAGAGCTCATATGATAGGAATGTTATGGGTGGGGCAGGGGGCACTCCTTTTCAATGTCCTTTTACAGACCTGTTACTTACGAATTTGGAGAGTTTCTTCTAATTTAAAAAAAGAAAAAAAAAGATTGCCCATTTCTGTTGGGACTGCTTGGAATTAAAATTCTGTCTTTAAAAAAAGAAAAGTCTGCACGCTAACTTATATTTAAAATTCCTCTAAATGCTTTGTAGATCTTCACCATGAAAATTTGCTTAAGGCAGGGTTTTGGAAGAAACAGCAGAAAGTCAACGAGTTTCATTACAGGCAACAAGTTCTTTTTCTTACAGGATCCAAAAATGTATGTACAGACAGTGCTGGATGTCCATAAGAAGTATAATGCTTTAGTCATGTCTGCGTTCAACAATGATGCCGGTTTTGTGGCTGCACTGGACAAAGTAGGTATATGTGTAGTCATATGATGTAGTCATCCTTAATGTTTTGGCTCCTAAAAATTTCACTGTCTTTTGTGATTTATAGGCTTGCGGTCGATTTATAAATAATAATGCAGTGACAAAAATGGCTCAATCATCCAGTAAATCCCCGGAGCTACTGGCACGATACTGTGACTCTTTACTAAAGAAAAGGTATGTCTTCAAAGTGGGAATTATTGTTTCAGGTTGACTTCTGTTTTAAAAAGATTTATTGTGTGAAATTTTATTTTGTCTTGAGCAACAGAACTGAACATTTCAATAAAACTTAATTATACCACATTTTGAATTAAAAATTTCAGTAGGACTTTCTTCCGTTAAGGGCAGGGAGGGTAACAAAGGTTCTCTGTCCCCCTTCCTCCCCTTCTTTTTCCCTCCAAATATATATTCCCACTATAAATACTCTCTTTCTTTGAGGTAGCTTTGGGGTTTGACTGATGGACTAGCAGAATGCGGAGGAAAACAAGATGTTGCCACCTTAACTGTCACGCGCTCAAGAGTGAGCTCTGGGAGCTGTTGCTTTTTCGCTGTCTCCGGCACCTGGGATGAGAAATAACCGTAGCATTTAGCAGCAGAGGGAAGCCAGAAGAGAGAGAGGCACATTTAAACACAGAAAGCCTGCATATCTTCCTAGGCTCTTAGGATGTCCCAAGCACTTCATGGTACAGGATTTTTGACTGGTTGTTTAGAGCTCTTATCCATTAAAGTTGCTAACGTATGTGCATTTTGTGGAGTAGTGAAGAGAAAACTGTTCATTTCAGTACATGGTTTCCTCTCAAAAGAATCCTTGGCCCCAAAAATATTATCTCGGTCATTTTAACCGTGATCCTTGTTTATGAAATAAACTTTCACAAACCTCCATATGTAGTTTCAATTTAGTGATTTTGGAATTACAAAAAAAAAAAATCCTAATTTTATTGCAGCTCGAAGAACCCCGAAGAAGCAGAATTAGAAGATACACTCAATCAAGTGGTAAGTCTCAAATACAGTTCTGTATAAGCTTTGACAACTTAAATTATTCAATTGTCACACAAAAAACCCCACTTTGTTCTGTATATTTGCTTTTGTTATATAATATCTTAGATTTTCAATAATATACTTAATAATTTCTGCCAGGGCTGCTTTTATAGGGATTGTACTAAAAAATAAAAAATAAAAATCCTTAGCTTGAATTCAACAATGTATTTCAAATGGCGGAACAGAATGTGCTCCGTTGAATTTTTATGTAGAGATACATGTATATGTGTGTGTCCATGCACGTATACAAGGTGTATCTGCAGAATATGTAAACATGTTTACAACTGTATTCACTCTCAAAAAAATCTTAAAAATTTAATTGTTAATGAAGTAGTTACTATTGTTGCTCTCCTTCAATACAAATGCTTAAATATTTTCTTATAAATATTCTTGTCTTTATCCAGATGGTTGTCTTCAAGTATATTGAGGATAAAGATGTGTTTCAAAAATTCTATGCTAAAATGCTGGCCAAGAGACTTGTGCATCAGAACAGTGCTAGTGATGATGCTGAGGCAAGCATGATCTCCAAGCTTAAAGTAAGCACCCCTTGGTTGTCCCAAATCCTCCAGTATTGCCAATCTTGGCATTATCTTGGAAAGCGGTGATGTGTGTTCTCCCAAAACATTGTGATTTTTACTCAGACCTCGTTATGTGTGATAGAAAAGTCGGACTGCTGTGCTTTTGGCAGACTTGCATGTCCATCTGATGGAATAAGTTTAATTCTACTGCAAATAAATTACATAAACATCCTTATCCAAGTGATTCACTGCTGAAATGTTGCTGGTCGTGTTGCTTAATTCTATTAACCCTTGTTGGTACAGAAGTTGAACCAAATAAGGTCTAAGGTCTTCTAGTAGTCCGCTCATTGCATGTAGGTGCGGTGGGTTTATTTATTGATTGATTGATTTATTGTCCAAAATTGTCTTTTTGGTGGCAGTTAAATACCCCTTACCCAGTTGGGTTAATGGTTTGAGTAAGGGAGGTAGTGCACTTTGTACGTGATCTTTTATGAAAATGGATTTCTTGACTTTTCATTCTTTAATGCCAATGTATAAACTTGCTGACATCTTTGCTTTTAAAATGCAGCAAGCTTGTGGTTTTGAGTACACTTCCAAGCTGCAGCGGATGTTTCAAGATATTGGTGTAAGCAAGGACTTGAATGAGCAATTTAAAAAGCACCTGACCAATTCAGAGCCATTAGATTGTAAGTAATACATTTATAACCAGCTGTTTTTCTGCAGTCTGAGTTACTGTTTAGTAGTTTAGCTTCCTCTTATCCTACAGAGAAGAGTTAAGTATCTGAGGGAAGCATTTGATTTATACATCATGCCCTCCAAAGGTTAGCATCATTAATATATTTTGACCAAGATAGGTAGTATTTTTTTAATTAATATTCTAGGTCTGTGCTGTGTCTTCTAATAGCGCTTTGTATCTTCTGTTATGGGTAGCCTCCTCCTGATTTTGCAGCTCATCTTTAGGTAGGTAATTAAGTTGAATACTGTCTTTTTTAGTGATCGGAAAGATTCTTTTGTTAAAAACAACCTTAATTTTGGAGTAGAGTTTGGCTTAGGTAATCAGACTTGAATAAAAATATTAAGAAAAAGAGTGCTGTCTTTTCATGGAATCATAGAATGCTTAGGGTTGGAAGGGACCTCTAGAGATCATCTAGTCCAACCTGCCTGCACACACAGGGTCACCTAAAGCACGTGGCACAGGACTGCATCCAAGCAGGTTTTGAAGATCTCCAGAGAAGGAGACTCCACAACCTCTCTGGGCAGCCTGTTCCAGTGCTCTGTCACCCTCACTGTTAAGAAATTTTTCCTTAAGTTCCTGTGGAACTTTTGATGCTTTAGTTTCCGGCCGTTTCCTCTAGTTCTGTCGGTGGCCACCACTGAAAAGAGGCCAGCACCATCCTCCTCGCTGCCTCCTTTGAGGTACTTATAGACATGATCTGACACTGACACTTTAGATCAGTAGGTGTTGCTTTCTTATGAAGAAATGTTTTTTTTTTCACTGAAACTTGCTGAAACAAATTCTTTCAGAAATTGGTAATTATGTTTTGAATGATGTCCGAATGCTCGTTATCAAGCTTCAAATTTAATTATTTTTGTATTATATTTACTAACCTGTCCCAAATGCCATACAAACATGAACTTGATTTTTATTATCGTTATTATTGTCGGTATTTACTGTAGACTGGAAAGTTTCGTATAAAATTAAGTAAATAAATCTGCATTTACACTTTTTTTTTAACATTTGCTAGTTAGAAAAATCTCTCATATGGGTAAAAACAGGATAGCGACCTTTACAAATGAGAGGAAAATTAAATTATAAGAACTTTCACGCTACCCGAGAGCAACTTCATCTTACATGGATTCCTTTGCTTTACGCTGTAACTAAAATATAAATAAATATAAGTAAAATATTGTCCATGTTGTTTTGTGATTTGCACCATGTTAGTCTGAGGAGGACAGCGCCCATCCTGGTTTGTGTTAGAGCTCTGAAGCTGCATGTTTGGAAAGAGGGTGGACCAGAGGAGGGGAGAATGGTTAAGCCTGTTAACCTCTGTGTCCCTCTTGCAGTGGACTTCAGCATCCAGGTCCTGAGCTCCGGATCGTGGCCGTTCCAGCAGTCCTGCACGTTTGCTCTGCCGTCCGAGGTGAGGCCATGACCTTTACAAAGCTTTACGTGCATTTATGTTGCAAGAGGGGTGGCTTGTTTCTCCTCCTACTTTGTTGCATTTCGAAGAGGACTGGATTTCTTTTGCTTTTACTGTTTTGTCTAGAGGCTTTGTGGGTCTAGATTGACTTTTTGGCTGGAGGATATTTGAAAGAAAATAAGTCACTCAGGTGGTGGGAGGAAATTGTCCAAAGACTAAACTGATGCTTCTGGTGGAAAGTCTATGATTAATGAATCTTTCTTCAAAACATTGAACAGTAACTAAAGTAAATCTTTGTTATTTTTCTGTGTATGCCTTTGCCTAAGATACGTTTTTTTCTGGCAGTTAACTTCAGTCCAGTAAACTATTCAGCTGCTAAACATCAGTTTTCTGCTGAGTGTTTATCCAGAATAGACAAGACAGGTAGTTAACATGAGGAATGAAGAAATATTGCTAAATAGAACAGTAAGGTGGTTAAAGGAAACTGTCTTTGTAGCCTTGCTTAATCTGTCATAAAGGAAGATGGGAGCCTTTTCCCTTGGGTAGGTTCTTCCTGTTGGGACCTCCTTAGAGAGAGAAGGGGAAATTTTCTAGGACAGACAAATGGAAACCCAAACTATTCAAATTTTTCAGAGTAGAGGAAAACGTGGCAGTGGAAAGTTGCCCAGTTTGGTTCTCTCATGGCAGGTTTGGGACCGTATTGCAGGGAGAAGCATGAAAGAAACTAATCTTCTTTGTTGCTGCTGTTTTCATACAGTTAGAACGGAGTTATCAGAGATTTACAGCATTTTATGCCAGTCGTCATAGTGGAAGAAAATTAACCTGGTTGTATCAGCTGTCCAAAGGGGAACTGGTTACCAATTGTTTCAAAAACAGATACACGTTACAGGTAAGCAAAACATTGCGCTAACAGAAACATTGATTTAATGCAGTTTCTAGAGCACTGAATGCCAGCTGGTCCCTTGGAAGAGCTGTGCACTCTCTGCTACGCTACTTGTGCGTTGTTGGGATGATCCCTGAGGTGTCTTTACTCCCAAAGTGGAGGTAATAGACTTTCCCTGCCTCCAGAGGAGCATTGTGCAGGTAAATGTGTTTAAAAAAAAAAAAAAAAAGACATGCTCATATGCTGAAGCAGTGAAATTCATGCATTCATTCACCTGCACCAACACACCAACTAATTCAAATAGATAACGGAGTGCACTGAGCTGTGTTTTCTTTTTTATGTCAAAGTATTCATTAATAGTAAGTAATGAGATTTCACAGTAAGCGTTTTAAATTATTGAATTCCTCAAATAATGCACCTGTGTGTACATATATATGTTTACACACACATAGATGTTTATCCTGCATTTAAAATGCTTATATGAATTGATCAGCTCTATACCCGAGAGTAATCCTGCTGCCTCTAAAGTAAATAGAACAAAGCACAAGTGCAAATCTAGTAAGCACAAATCCTTTCTGTATTGCTGAAATGAAGCAGTGCTGTTTGACTTCCCCAGACAGTTGTTGGTGTTCAGATTCATAGAGCCCTTCTTGCACATCTGATTTATTTGCTTTAATGCTACTTAAGATCAAAATTTAAAAGAAAATTGACTTTACAGAAGCAAATTACTTGTGGTTTAATCAGTCGTTGAACTGGGTTGTATGTGCTAAGTGCTTTGGATGTGATCTGATACTGTTCGTACACTTCTGTCTCGCAAAGTTGGCACAGGAGGGAGATCAAAGCCTGAGATTATCCTGCTGCTTCTCACTGAACTTGGGTCACCAACATGCTGCTGATAGACTTGCATAAGTTGCTGGTGGCCCCCTCGTTTATAAATTTGATTTAATTACTCTGCTAGAGCTGGAAGGATTGTGAGGATGAATCCGGTAGTCTGTGTAGGTTTTTAATGCCTGTTTAAATGAGCAAGAGTCAGAGAGACAGAGGAAAATAATTAAGGGTAGTATTAGTAAGAAAGATAGATTAAACTTTGACACCACAGTAGGGGATGGGGAGAAGGGGCTGCAGCTAGTTAGATGTTGACAGTCTCGGGGTTTGTGTTGAGGTAATGCTGGAATGTGGAGTTGTGGCTGTGCAAGATCTGTCAGACTTCTCTTATTAGCACTAGTGGGATATTTTTCCAATATCCAACTAGAAAGCATATGTGTATGCACTGGGGAAGTAGAAGCTGTTCACATTTCGCATGTATGTTTGTTCACTCATTTCATATTTGTCTTTTCCCCCCTTCCCTTCTTTCTCTGGGTCTGGAAGGCATCGACGTTCCAGATGGCGATTTTATTGCAATACAACACAGAAGATGCCTATACTGTGCAGCAGCTGACAGACAGCACCCAAATAAAAATGGTAGTGACCTTGCACATTTAACTGCACTTTTGAGGTGTCTCTTGGGCTTTAGAGCTCTTGCTGGTATCGTAAGAAACGGGGGTTAGATATGCCAGAAGCCAGAGCTGGTTCCTGTTCTGAAGGAGCAGCTGTTTTCTTTTCTTGGTCAACTTTCTTTCCTGGTTTGCTTTCTTGTAGTCATAATTTCTTAGATTGGTTAGCATATCCAAACTGCTGTTGATAGTAGAATAAATAATGTAGCCTCCTGCTGAGCTCTCAGAATCAATTATCAGTTTTTCCACTGTGCATATGTTTGTACTTTAAAAAAAAAAAAAAAAAAAGGAAAAGCAGTGCATTTTCCAGTTTAAAGTGTAGGGTTTCCTCCTGTTTGTATCTCAAGGTTCCTAGTAGAAACTTCAGATTTGTTGTCTCACTACATGTTGTAGAAAAGGTTCCTTCTTTTAGACTTTATGGCCCACAGGTTATTAGACATCTGTGTCTTTTAGAAATAGTTTTGAACCAAGTCAGGTTCAAAGGAAACCTGGAAAGTTAGTTTTCAAGTCAGGAAAGTTAGGCAATCCCCAGTCAGTGAAGATTTTTATGTGTATTTACTAGATAGTAAATTTTATGTATATATAGGAATTTACTACTTTACAGAATATTCAGAGATCTGAGTTGCGTTTATCATAGTATTTAATATATTGTGTAATATACATATGGACAGCTAGATAAATACTAATAAATGCTTCGTATATGTACTGTATATAATACTTCAGCCAACAGTTGACCAAGTGCAACAAGAATGTGTCTCAGCGCTCCAAAAGGACCTCACAGGGTTTCATCTGTGTGAATGGGCTATTTACTGTTTGCCAGCCCCATTGCTTAGCTGCGGAGCCTCTGGAGTCCTGGAGATGCTCCCCCCAGCTCCAGCTGCCCCTGCTTGAGCAGGAGTTGTCCCAGCAGACCTCCAGAGCTCCCCGCCAGCCTCAGCACTCCTGTGATTCTTGGTCTAAATTTCTGTGTTTCATTTTCTGTAGCATGATTCAAACTGTGAAAAATGAAACGTGGATTAATTGCCATATCTTTAAAATGCTTCCAATGCCAGTTCGAGAGAAAGGTGCTATATGTCTGCACTGATAACTTTTTTTTTTCCTGTAACTTTGCAGGATATCTTGGCACAAGTTCTACAGATACTGTTGAAATCAAAATTACTCGTAAGTGCTTTTGATTTTTTTAAATGATCTGCTTACCATTCAGCCAAATGTCTTCCTGCTTAATTATTTAATTCCTTTCTTGCAGGTTTTAGAAGATGAAAATGCAAATGTTGACGAAGTGGAGTTGAAACCCGATACCTTAATAAAACTCTTTCTCGGTTATAAAAAGTAAGCCAAACCTCCAGCCGCATCCGCCCTGTGCGTGTGCTTGGCAGCATCCTTGCCTCTGCATGTTCAAAATTTGTGTGTGCCCTGATCTGTGTGAGACAAAAGCTTCAGGGTTCAGGTGCAAATTCAGTGTGGATCCAGTAAACCTGCTTTGAAGGAGATAGGTGGCTAGTAGGGCATTAAGCTATGCTTACTCTCTTTAGGGGCATGTTAATTAAAAAATATATATATATGTATATACTGTTTTCAAAGTATCAAAGCTAAAAAGATTACCATTTCAGTGTGGGTTTTGGTGCAGTATTTTTAAAAAACTAATTATTTATTGTCTTTTTGTAGCAAAAAGTTAAGGGTAAACATCAATGTGCCAATGAAGACTGAACAGAAGCAGGAGCAAGAAACTACACACAAAAATATAGAGGAAGATAGGAAACTACTGATTCAGGTGATTTGGACTGCACAATATTTGCACACTGTGTACCTATAATTGTAACTTTAAAATTCTTTAAGGAAGATTGGGGTTTTCCTGTTTTTATTTAAAAGACAATGTGCTTATCCAGTGCATAATCAAATTGAAGCCAGGGGTGTATTTACAGTACCCTTACAGGCTGTTAGGGCCAGTAATAAGAGATGCCGAAAGGCATGGTAGGACCTTGTTGTTCACGTTGTGTTGTTCAGATCGTCTCAACATGCTGCTTTGGCTTGCAGAGGTGCACAGCCTCACCACATAGTGATCTTGGAAGAAAGCCAGCAATAGCTTGCTAGCTAACTAGATGGATAGATAATGTCTAGATAAATGGGTATGTTACAAACAATATTTTGAAGATGTTTTATCACTCCACTAAGAATCCACTTGAGATGCAAACGAGACAGGGGAAGGAAGTAAAATTTTGTTTCTAAATGAAACACAAATGTTAAATAGCTGAATAGAGGCTTTGTGTTAACATATATGTTTTTATGTGGGTGCTGTTGTTATTACTGGCCTTAAGCAGGGTGGTTCCAAGTGCCCGTCTCAAGCACTTGGAGCGGGCTCTGTCTGCTGCACGCGCAGCACTGAGCTCTTCCTCTGCCTGTCTGACTCTGCCCTTTAGGCTGCTATTGTGCGAATCATGAAAATGAGGAAGGTTCTGAAACACCAGCAGCTGCTTGGGGAGGTGCTCACGCAGCTCTCCTCCCGGTTCAAGCCGCGAGTTCCCGTCATTAAGGTACACGGTAACGTGCGGCGGGTGGGAGAGGGGGCAAGGAGAATGTTACACACACGCTTCCCAACTAGAAAGGACCTCTTAACAGTTGAGGTGAATTGGAACATTTTTAGAATTCTAAACAAGTCGGGAATGCTTCCAAAAATACTGTATTTCTCCCAGTGTTCCTCAGATGCTAATGTGCATGTTTACTTTTGTTTGCAATGGTGAAGCAGTAACTGGGGTGCTGTGTTTAGAAGCAGCAGCCTCTGCCCCACGTTTAGCTCTTGTTCCTACACTTGTGCTGCCCTCCCAGTTGTGCCAGTACCACGGCTTCCAGGCCTGTGTGATCCAACAGAGCAGGGAACCGCTGTAGGATAAGATAAGCAGGGAGAAAAATAGATAGTACCTAATTCAGGTTCTTTCATCAGATTTGTTTAGTGGTTTAGAAACACAAAAGGATTGTTTCTGAGAGTCCCCGCCACTTCTCTTTCTGCTTCTCTCTCCAGAAATGCATCGACATTCTCATCGAGAAGGAGTACTTGGAACGTGTTGATGGCGAGAAGGACACCTACAGCTATTTGGCTTAACATTTTTATTAGCAATTATCTGACTGTGTGACACTCGGCAAATAGGTATGTGATGGAAAGGACAAAAGCAACTGAACTTCATAGCAGCCACCCTGCTGCCATTTGGACCTCCCTTTTTAATAACTGAGACCAGGACTCCCATCAGCCAGTCTCAGATTTACATCAGAACTGCTCAGGATTGATACATTTCAAGTATGTAAATATGGACACCAATGCCATTTAACCTAATTTAAGAACAGAAAGGAATCAAACCCTTCTCCTTTGAGGGTTGCATGCTACTGCATTTAAATCAATACATTGGCTATATGATAAACAGCTGTCGTCATAGGCAGCACTTTTAAATGTTGGCAGCACTTTGAGAGCGAGTCTGAATGGACCCATGTGTAATCTGCTATGAAAACCCATTTGTATAGTGTGTTTCATTTTTTAATGTGTGATAAATAAAAAAAAATTAAAAGATTTCTGTACAAGTTGCATTTGGTTTTATTAAGTTTCACTACTTACCTTTCTAAATGTAAATAAAAGGTATAATAGTTATGAAAGCTGTAACAGCTTGTTTTGCTTTTCCTCCTTTCCACTGTTTTCCAGTAACTTAAAGCACCTAAGAAACTGGTTTTTCATCTCTAACAAATATGCATGTTGTTTAAAGAGGAAATGTTTATGTTTTTGAAAGAGAAGAGCTGATCTCAACAACTATGCAGAATACAAAATATGTTAAAGAGTATGAGTATATATGTCAATGTGTGATCACTTGAAATCAGAGCCTTTTTTTTGGATACTAAACAGATACAAAATGCATTGCATGTAAATGCTGTCCAGAATTAATAAGACGTTTAGGCTGTTCCTTTCTCTTCTAGTAAGACAAAGTTGATTATGTTCCTGAAGAATAATTCCCAGTTCCTATTGAATGCAGCCTGCCCTGGAATAAAGCCATCTGGAGAGTTCCTGCATGCAGCCTGCCGGAGCAGACTTGGTTCTGTTCTCAGTGTTGTGTGTTCCCTATACACAGGTGAAGTGAGGAGTACTGGCTTTCCTGTGCTACAGGTGCTTGTTCTGCCACATGTGCCCTTCTCTTATCAATGGTGAAAGGACCTGGGGTGGCTGCTAGAACTGGTGACTTGTTTGCTGTTTGTTGTGACAAGAAGGAAAGGGGTCCAGGATTTGGGTTGATACTGTCTTTTTGTGAGGTAAATTAGCTTTTAATGGCTAGAGTTGTGCTTTGCTTTGTGGGACCTACAGAAATTGATGATTACATAAAGAAAGGACTCTGTGTGTGCATGAATATTTTTAAAATATATAAAAAGAATATATATTATAAAGAAGGAATGATTATGAAGAACTGTTTCTAAATGTTTTTTTTTTTTTTTTTTTTAAGGCTGCTAAATTTATTTTAACATTTCTGCAGAAAATCCTGTGTTTTGCCAAGGGCACAACTCAAAGGTGGCTGTAGCATAAGCCAGAGTGGTGTGAATAATGATGTGTCATGGGGAAAACCAGAAATAATCTGCCCCAGGTTCGAGCTGCCAAGGGAAGCAGAGTAGAGGTAGCAGCCTGACCCAGCACAGGGAAAGCAGCAGTATTCTAGTTTGTGAATCTTGTTAATGCTGGACATGTGTATGTTGCTTTGGCTACAGCTTGAGCTAGTGATGAGAGGCAGCCTTGACCCACATGTTGAGTCTTGGTACTCCTCACTTTACCTACCCCTGTTGCCACCTTCTTGCTGGAGCAGGGGTCCCAAATATGATAAGTCTCACCAAGGAAAAGGTTTGAGGTGTTTGGGTCAGACTCTTTTGCATTAATAAGATGAGAAGTTGAATTCCCACCTCTTCAGGACCCCAAGCAACAAGTACAGCAGAGGGAGGCAGGAAGGGTAGTTGCTCTAGCTGTTCAACCTGACTGAGGGGTTCCTGCTTGCCTGCCCTCAAGAGAGAAATGCCAGGCTGCTCCGCATTTGACTCTGCTCAACAAGTTTACCTTTGAGTTAAAGCCTCCATAGGGAGCAAGAGGACAGCAGGAAGGTGTACTTGCTCTGCAAGCAGTAGAGACAGCTTTTCAGTTGCTTTTTGCAATATTACTTCCTCCCTTTGGTTGGCAGAGGTTTTGCTGCAGTGTTCAGACTCAAGCCAGTTTGTCAGAAGCAAAGCTGAGCTTCTGCACAAGACCGACCCAAGCTGCCCATTAGCCCCCTGAGGGATTAAAACATATAAAAAAGTTCAATGAGTAATCTGCACCCATAGGCAAAATATTTGTTGCTAACAGAATTTGAGGTGTGACATAAGTGTTCTTAGGGTAGTTGAAACAAAGGGGAAAGAAAGGAAGGTCAAGGAGTGAGGAGCTTTTACTTTCACATTCCCCATGATGTTGGACTCTGGCCTCTTCCCCTCCACAGTTCATTCTTTAATCTCAAGTACAACCGGAAGTAATGTAACAAAAGCCTAGTTTAGTTCAGTACTGCATTTGTGCAGAAGTTGAAGGTAAGTCCTCAGCCTGGGTTTCCTCCAGTGGCTAATACAAATTTTCAATCAGTTCCAGTAAAAATGAAGAACTTCAAGTATCCTTTATTCACGGTTGAAAAATGTACCACACCACATTATTGCAAAAGTTCATAGGTACAAAACACTTTGCAGCTGGTGAGAAGGCAATAAAAAGTTGTTTTGTAAATTTGTTACTATAAGTTACTGTTACAGTACTTCGCAAATTTAGAATTTCAAATTGCATCATTTTATTTTTCTAAAATTGCCCACAGTACTAGAAATTCCTGAAAATAAGGCAGCTTTAAAAAAAAAAAAAAAAAAAAAAAGGAGGTAGCTGGTGTCAAGGGATTTCCATTTCTCTTTCAATGCCCACATATTTAAGAGCATCTGCTTGGCTATATCTGGAGGGAAAGAAAAGAAAGTAATGCTGAATGTTTTCATCTTTGTTGCTCTGACAAAACAGCACAGCCTGGACTAAACTCTTGTACCTGGGTTTTCCACAGTTTGATGGGGCCTGGGTAAGCATGCAGATATGGAACAAAAGCAAACATTTTTTTTTCCCCTCTTTTTGAAGAGGCTGAACAAGGAGGGTAAGTAAATTCTATTCTCTTTCTTCTTAAATTTTACAGTGGTCAACCTTATTTAGAATCCACTAGTTCAAACCATTTCTCAAGCCTTAAACAGTACTGCTGTCACTACAGAGCTTCAGTTTTCCTTCAATCAAGCCACTTCTAGAAGAAGGAAGGAACAGAATGAGCTTAGCAAGCACTTGGTAACAGAGCAGCAAGAGAATTTCTAGCCTGTTCTGAAGGGTGGGAGAGACAAACCCTGGTGCTACTTGACTTGGATAGTTGTTTACATAGTAATCATGGGAACCAGGGGAAGTCTGGAATTAAAACCCTTTCTCCAGCAGAGAAGTTTACAAAGCTCTTTGCCAGCTGCTTTCCTAACTTGTGATCACTGGCTTTAAGAAGCCAGGGCTTTGCCTCATCACTGCTGAGATCTAAAGTCTAGACCAAAGGCAGACACAGGAATTAGTTGTTTTGAGCTAGCCCAAAAATACTTGTAAACTAACCCCTTTTGGGACAGGGAAGAAGTTAACAAAATAACATCCACCAACCTGTAGTCAAAGAACAGTTCTTCACCAGTCTGAATGGCTCTCTTAGCAAATATACCTATTCTGTGATCACCATTAACCATCATAACTGTTAAGAAGAAACAGAAATAACTTATGTTAACATACTGATAGATGTGTATTCTAAACTAGTGTCCTACAACATTTCATATCATGTTAGACTAAATCAAGGTAAATCATTTAAAACTTACCTTTTGCATAGCAGTTTGGATTTACCGAATGGTTTGCAAATCTAATTTTGTTGCCCTTGCGTGTTGCATCAACCACAAAATCTAGGAGAAAAAGAAATCGTCACCTATCACCGGATTTTTGTCCTTTTTTAATTTCACTTTTTAAAATATGTATTGTACTTGGATTTTAACAGCCAGAAAACTGTTCAACTTGCACCATGGAGGGGAGTTGGCACATCATCATAGGATGGCTTTATTGTTCTGCAACACACAAAAGCTTTCTGTTGTCTCATGCTGCGTTTTTTTTCATTCATCTCCTGCTACAGTGACATTACCTTAGTTTATGATTTAAGGCTTCTTTATCTCACAAGTACGAGCATTATACATACACACTAAGTTAGCATGTATAGAAGACAGTTCAAAGAAAAATTTTTGAAATATTTCATGTGTGTCACAGGAGGATTTCTACTCTCCAACATGCAGCCACACAGCTCTGTTTCCCAAGATGTTTTTGCTTCCCCCACCAAATTACCTCCATAATTTGCTGCTTATTTAAAGTCCCAGTAAACTGCCTGCAGGCAAGAGCTAGCAGGACTTTGTTCCTTGAGCTGTCTTACTGTGTGTAATGCCTGTGTGTAATCCCACTCCATGAAATTCTCCATCTGCTCAAATCCCCCTGTGTAGCTGACTTGTGTAACAGGCTCCATCACTGCTGATGTGCATTTCAGATGTGATGGGAAATTTAAACCCACCCCCAGCATTAGCTATCGGTGTTAGGAATCCTTAAGGTGCTGATAAAAAATGTTCCGAATTTTTTTCTCAGTGTTCCATGCTACCTGCAAAAACGAAGGATGAAGGAAACTGTGTGCATGTTTTGGTGCAAGGGTTGCACTAATACATACATACCATTATTCAAGTTAAACAGAAAGCTGCACATGTACTTGTCATATACTTTTCCTCTTCTGTCTGCCTCATCCTGAGAAATTATCTGAAAGAAACAGTACAGTACTATTAAGACACCACCTCCCTTCTTTTGTAACCATTGTGGCCTTGGTTCACAAAATGAGTCTTGGGTCTCAGAAAAAAAGGTTTATTTCCCACCCCCATCCTGTCATTAAAAATATTCTCACCCTTAAAATGTTTTTCAGCAAGTATTTGGGGCCTACTAAGTAGCTATAATTTGCTCTTAGTATAAAGTAGTTACTCTTTCAGAGCAGTGGGAAAACAAAACAAAACAAAAAAAAATTACAAGCATCTCAAAATGAAGACTGCTTAACTGGCTCAAGGTGTTAGTAGTATATGGCATGGTTTTACATAAAATTCCTGGCACGTCTGAACTGCAGTTAAATCCCGAGATGCAGCCACCACTCTGGTCGCTTATCCTCACAAGAACTGGTGTCCATTTTTGAGACATTTAAACCATCAGGCTCCTGAATATGGAGCCTTTGACAACAGTTGCTGAGCACACAGAGCTGAAGACCCTACCAAGCTGGAGGCAGTCTCTTGATCTCTAGCCAACACACAGTGTTAGTTCAGGTTATAAACAGTTTTGTCCTTCCTTACCTCACCACAGTATTCAGAAATGAACTCATTCTTCTGTACAGGATCTTTGATGAAAATTCCCCAGCCTGCCACATCTGAAGGTGCCAAGAGCAAGTGCTGTGGAGGAGGAAAAAATAAAGAGCTCAGTCATACTGGGCTTCATTCATTGTTGTCATTTTTTTAGTGCAACCCGTTTGAGCCACTGGGGCCCCTGAGACAGGACCTCAGATTTCCTAACCCTCAGATGCACCCGAACATTCAAGTGCAAAGATCACAGGTAGTACATGAAAGAAAACTGCACAAGAAACTACAGTTTCAAAGTTTCACCCTGAAATGAAGGTGTTGCATACACAAAGTTGGATTATTTATTTATATATGCACTACAGACTTCAAACTATAAAAGCCTGCTGACAGGAGCCTCATATTGACTAGTTTAATTCTAGACTGACTTGGCTCTGGGAAGATGCTTCAGAGCACAACGAAGCAGTTTTTTTTTTTTTTTTTTAAAACAGCAGAGAACTAAGCAGGCTTTTTAGACAGCTTTAGTAGTCTATATACAAATCTATCTTTTAGCACCAACTATTCAAACATTAAAAAAAAAAAAAAATTCAGCCAACACTCAGCATATGAACCTGTCCTCCTTAAGGCTGCTCCAAGGAAGGACCTACTTAAGGGGTAGCTTTTTAAACAGTAATTCTGCAAATTATGAGCAAAGCCTGAATGGGGAAATGACAGAGACTAGGTAATACTCCACTGTAGTTTATAATATGCAAAACACTGATTTGATATTGACAGATGATGAATCATACAGAGAGCTTAACAGCAGCAACTGTAACTGTGAACAGCACACACCTGAGAAAATTATATCCTCTTCTGTATTTGTTTTTGCTAGTTAAAAGTGTGAAGTCAAATTCAATTCTCTGGCATGAAAACACACAGAACTACAGAATAGTTGAGGTTGGAAGGGACCTCTAGAGATCAATCCCCAGCAGGAACACCTAGAGCACGTGGCACAGGAGGGTTTGAAGATCTCCAGAGAAGGAGACTCCACAGCCTCTCTGGGCGGCCTGTTCCAGGACTCTGTCACCCTCACAGTAAAGAAGTTCTTCCTCACATGGAGATGGGACTTCCTCAAAAATAAGACAACAGCCACATAGGTGTATATTTACATACTTTTTTGGATCCCCTCTGAATGCTGCAGTTCTTGCAGGAAACGTTCTTGCTGTCCCAGTGGTCAGCAGCTCCACAGGTTAAGCAGAGGTCGGGATCACATTCTCGCACAGCCAGGTAGCAGGGACACTGCTTCGTGTTGCACTGCGCTTTACAGCGACAGCCAGGAAACCTGTTTTGGCCTACAAGGGAATGCAGGGAAAACAAAAAGACGAATATGAAAAATGCACATGGCAAAATGAAGGCAATATGAGTATAGATGATTGCAATATTTAAAATATATTCCTCAAATCCGTGTGGGAAATTTGAAGTTCTGTAGATTTGGGACTGTCCTGAATTTGCTACTGTCTTTCTCAGTTCTGAGTCAACTAGCTATTAAACTAGCTATTAAAGTCAAAAAGAATCTTAAAAGAGCCAACGTAGAACATGAGCTCCCTTCTCACACTGTTTATTGCTCTTGAAAGCAGTGTCTGCAACAGGGACAGACAGCTCGGATCACCTTACATGTTGGCAAGCAGAGCAGTGAACAAAGTCACAGGTCACTTTTAAAAGTCGTTACTTACATTCTGAGCTGCACTGACAAAACTTCTCGCAGAAGTTCTGAGCAATCACGCATGGACATGAGCTGTCACAGGGCTGACGTGGGTGATCACATGGCTGATAGTTGTAAACATGATTAGATGACCCATCTGAATAAAAATAGCAATATTTTGAAGAGTTCAGAGGTACAAATAAACAAAATACAATTCCTTTCACTCTTTAAAGTAGGAAATACCCTTTCGGTCCCTTAACTCACCAAAAACAAACAAAAACCCCCAAACCTACAATCAGTAGGCAAAAAAACCAAAAACTAAAAAAACAAAAACAACAAAAAAAACCAATGCCACCAAACCCAAGGCTTAGTGGAAACCAGGTGCTTGTCAGCATTAGCTGGTTGCTTCCTCATGCACTTCATTGGTCCCATTACTCATCTGCTTAGCACAGTCAGAGCCCAAAGCTGCCTACTGTGGAAAACTGAACCACGAAACTACAATGGTATAATTTCCTGTGTAAGTAATGTTGTAGAATGACAGTGTTGAATATTCAGAGTAAATTTGTGTGAAATACCCCATATCACTTTTATTCTGGAATAAGAGTCAACTCTCAAACAGATACACTGGCAAAATATCACCTGGCCATTATACCACTGTGCTTTCCCAAGTCAATTTTCCAACACAGACAGGTCTAAACTCTTGCAGGCAAGGAGGGACTGAAGTCTAGAGCTTTATCTGTAGAGCAGCTAGGAGAATCGGGTGCTGTGTAAGTTACGTTCGCTGTGAACACTCCTGTCTTGGTTTACATGCATTTGTAAAAACGACGAGTTATCAATCAGCAAACCAAAAGGGGAAAGAGATACAAAACCTAATTATTTATGTTGCTAAATAAGTGTCACAGTCATTTTCAATGGATTTTCAGTTAACTATCTCTAAAGTAAACTGCTTTCAAAAGAAAACAAATGCAGCCTATTACTGCAGCTCATACTAATAGTATTGTTTGTGTTTCAATGAGGCCATCCTGAAAAGATTATAAATTCAGACTCCTTCCCCCTTTTTTTAATAAAGGTCTTCCAAACAGTTACATAAAGCAAACGTAATCTTTCATCCCTTCTGTATCTGTATCAAGAGCTTACTTTTTTCTTTTTAAATCTCCATATTCTCTAGAGCCCTATGAAATGCATATAATGGCCTAACATTAAAAAATGAAAAAAGAATAAGGAAAAAAAAAATGAACAAAACACCCACAAAACCAGAAAAAAAAAGCCCAAAACAATAGTAAGATCTTAAAAGTTCAGGACATAAATTGAATAGAAAGATGCTAACCCTTTTTCAGCTGTATCTTTCTGCAATGAGCAGCCCACAACCTGCAAAAACACAAAACAGACACGAGAAGGTTGACAGGAGCTCCTCCTGCAGCAGGCTGCAAGCACCCACGCTCGAGCACGGCGCGAGCCGACGCGAGTGGCTGCTAAGCGCGCGCAGAGTGGAAGTTGCTCCTGGCCTCCTCCCGCTCCCTGCACAGCCCCCGTCGCTCCCTCTCCTTTGCTTTCCCCTTAGCTGGGCCCGTTCTGTGCATGTGAGCTCTTTGCAAACCTAACACTCCCCCTCTTTTCTACATTCTCTACGCACTTCAGATAACTGCCTCTCCAGGCAGGGCCTGCCTGCTACCCCAGGGATTGCAGGGGCACCTCTCCGGCCTCCAGGTGCTGCACACAGACATACTTACAGCTTAAAATAAAATCAAAATCAACTGTTTTAATTTTTAATCTAGGCTGAGGGGTATGATTTTATTCCTTTCAGTTAGCATTTAAAGTTTGGTGACCTAAACCTAATTTTAAGGAATTATTTGAAGTAACAATTATCAAAGTTTAGACTTCTCACAGTTGTTAGGATGTCACATAGCAACATCAAAAGTAAGGGACTCTCTCCACACCCCAGCCAAATAACTATTGAATTTGCTGTTAATCGGACCTCAATCTCTTTTTCTATGCAGATTTATTACTACGACTGGTCCAAAATACTAGTGAATGTGTGCACTCAAAAATCCTCAGCACAGAACATGCAAAAAAATGCGCAAAAAAATGAATAAAACACTCAAAAGTTTGAATTCCCAAATAAACTCCTGCTCTATGAATGCAAACAGGAAATTTTAGCTGCCACTTTCTTTTGCACATGCATTATACCGAGTTCTGTCTTAAACGAATAACCCTCTCACAGATGCACACAAAACAGCTTTACGTGAGCCATGCTGTCTGTGGAACTCCTGGTTCAAAGCCTCATATTAAATGAATACTCTGTAGCTAACTTCCTTCCTTTCACTCATTTGAATGGTCCACACGCGAGAGAAAACCTCTGCTGAGGCTGAGCTTGTCCAGGTAACTGGGAGGCTGCGGGGAAGGGTCCAGTCCCAAAGACCATCAGAACTACAAAACACGCTGCTAAAAAGATGACATCCTATGAAGAGTGGCTCGCTCCAGAGTAGAGAGCCACCAATGTGCTTTTATGAGTTATGAGGCACTGATACTCTGCAAGCAGCAGCAGCTTCCCAGGTAATTGGGAGAACAAGTGTAATTTGGACTTAAATTACTCTAATGCAGTCGAGCTACTTCTGTTTTGTTCGTCTGGTATTTGGCAAATGTACTGCTGAGAAGTATCGTATATGTAACTTCTTTCATATAAGCTAATCTCTCTGCCTAAGATAATAACGACCTCCTACCAGATCAAACCCTTAAAAGCTTTCTGGGGATGAGCATCATTTCATTAGCAGAAAGCCAATTATTACATGAATATGCTTTGAGTTAAACACTATCCTAATACTCCAAAACAAAATGCTACTTACTGACTAGTTGCCAGCTGGGATTTGGGGGTTTCTATGGCAATTGCCTAAGAAAATTAGAGGCTGCATTGACAAGGTGACCTGAATATGACAAAATAACTCTCATCAACAAAAAGTTCAACATCCAAATAACTCAAACTCACAGAAAAAAAAAAAAAACAGAAC
This sequence comes from Tinamus guttatus, assembly GCF_000705375.1. Next base: position 141,298 of record NW_010581203.1, on the reverse strand, counting down.
TCCCAATGATTATAACCAGCTTAGCCAGTCTTGTAACAGAGACTGGTGTAGCAGGTGGAATACGACTTGCCAAGGAGGGAATGGGAGACAGGGTGACCAGGGGAAATGGCAGAAGGCAATGTGCCCTAAGTTGCCCAGCACTGATGGGTTAAGCAAGAGGAAGAAGCTTGATGAGTGGTGCAGTCAAACACCCACAGCAGCAGCCGTGCAATGCTCAAAACCTGCCGGAAAGCCCTGCTGTTTGCCTCGGCTACTGCACGAGGCCGAGGCCTGAATGAGCACAGCACCTCATGCAGGAAAAGTGATCTCGCTGCATTACTGGTCCTGTGGTCCCCTATCTCAGCCAGGAACGCAAGGCCTCAAGTGATGGGAAGCAAATATTCCAACCACTTACTACCTGCTCCAATGTAGAAATCTTCTAATTTAAAGGCAATCTGATAATACAGAGAAATTTCATGTGTTTTCAAAAAAAAAAAAAAAAAAAAGCAGAAAGTTGAGAAAGCATTTGTGAGCCTAGGCTCCAGAAAAGAGAGCAAACTGGAAATTCAGTGGCAGATTTCTAAGCAAGCAGGTGGTTTTGTGCATCTGGTTCCTGACATCTGCAGGAGAGTCAGCTTAACTTTTTTTTTTTTTTTTCTTCTCTCTCTTCTCTCACAAGCCTTCTTACAGAAGCTGTGGAAAATGCTGTTCTGCTCTGCTAACAGCCTATTAGGTGTTGCCAGTTTTATAAAGAAATACTGCTATCAGCTACTGCGACAGCAGAGATCCATTCCTGAAAGACATTATTAACTTATTTTTCACATAAAGATATAGGGATGCTGTGATAGAATAGGAAAGTCAAAATACACAACAGTTATGCAAACACATGTGGCTAAAACTTCAGTGTTTGATTTTCTGGCATCACTCACGTAGAGACTTCTCTTATTTCAAGTCTCCTAAAACATTCGCCCCACTAAGACTCCACCTTCCTTCTAGGTACCAGAGAGGAATATTTGTGACATGGCCTCAGAAAAATCTTTGCCAGACAGCAGTGAGTCTTTGATCTATTTATAAAGGCACCAAACAAAATCATATAAGCTAAGGAAATATATACAGTGAACAGTAACCTAGAGAAGAGCAGGGAAAGGGGAAAAAAAATCAGAAAATTCTCCAGAAAAATAAAGACGTGGTAAGAGGGAGAGCGTGTCTGTTGCTAGGCAAGTACTTCTACTAGTCCTATGGGCTAGTTGCTTGGTGTGGGATGGCACGGAAAGCACCAGAGTGAGCAGCGACTCCGCTGACAATGACACTGCCCTGGCAAGAGGGCGTCTGTCATTCTATAATACTACTTAGATGCTCAGTGAGAAATTGAAAGTCCTATCAGAATGTGCTATTAAATCAGATAGAAAAAGTTATCATTTCAGCCCGCTGCTGCTGCTTTCCTTTTTAGCAAATGCTGCTCTTCCGTAAGTCCTGCTACATGTGCATCAGTGAAATCTGACCAGGTTGAAATCTGCAATGAAAAAGTCCCAACAGGAAACAAGGACTTTCTGGCTCTGGGACTGGATTTAGTCTGATCACTGAGTAAACTCAGAATAGACTAAGAAACAGAGGAAGATTTCCACTTAACTTTTCCCAACCGCTAGTTGCACAACATCTTTAGAGATGCCTAGGATTACACCACGACACAGAAGGACTAGAAGGTTGTTCTTAAAGACTGTTGTGCAGAGAAAAACTGAAATAGCTTGATCACCATGTATGCATGTGATACCAGGCATTTCACAACCAAGCTGCTGACATCCAATTTATGGTGGTAACTAGTAAGAACAACAACAACAACAAAAACCCTCGAATATTGATATATGCTTTCATTTATTTGTTTAAACAAATGAAACAAGACAAATTCTTCTAATAAATACCAACCTGGTAACCAGATGATCCATTTCAGCTTTCAAATACATGTTTTAGCCTTTCAGCTGCACTTTTCAAAAAGATGCAGAAGGCACTATTTATAGCAATTTTCCTGAATCTGCAAGAAAGCTAACCTCCAAATGCAAATTCCAAATTCGCAGCGTGGCCAATAACTCCATCTTCAAACAACAAGCCCATGAAATGCCCACAGACTCGAAAGCTGTGCCAGAAGCATTTAATCAATAGTTTTGCCCAGAATGAGCAGAACCTCTTCCAAATATTCACCGAATCTTTTCCCAGCTCTATCAGCTGCTTCTGTGCTACAAAGAGGAAACAGTTTGTTTTACTTGAACAGTAGTTTTTGGAACCAGCATCAGGAATTCCACTAAGCCTGGAAGTGTTTAAACCTCGAGAAGCAAGAAGAATTACTAGAGAAGAATTGGAAGGAAGAAGTTGGAGACAGAGAAGGAAAATATGGAAGTTTCAGGGAAGAAATAGGAAATGCTGTAGAAAAAAAAAGTGTACTTATTGCCTCCCGAAAGAAATGCTCTTCTTGCTAATTTTCGGTCAGTTCTTTATCCCTTATTTTCTTTTCTCCAAGAATAAAAATAATCATAGTTCAGAGCTGTCACATTTGTCAAACTTCAAGATTCTCATAAAAGAAAAATTCAGACAAGAGCCACTAAGTTTAAAATGTTGACAGAAATCATTTTAGATGGGTTTTCTGGCTCCAGAAGAGGTTTTTTGATCTGAACTACAGCTTTTCATTAGACAAAGAAGAATATAAAACAACCCAAAATTTATGAGCTGGAAATACAGTAATTTGCTAATCTGATTCTTCAGCTGAAATTCTAGTTGCTGATGAAGTTAAGGTCCTTGTCCGTGTTGTAAAGAATTGTTTCTCTTTAAAAATAAGGAAATCTTAGTTTGCCCTAATATTTTTGCTTTCTGATTATCTCAATGTAATACTTTCTACCATTAAAATTAATTAATTTGCAAAATACCATATACAACCCATATCTAATCCAATTACAATACTTGTAAATTTAATACTTACTGTTGCAAACTAAACCATGCAGCAATGTCTCAAATGTTATAACCAATGTGTAGAGCATTCCTAGGCTAACCTTAGTTTGAATATTTGCAGCAATAAACTATAAGAATCTGCTAACAAGAATCTATCTGTTTTACAGGGGGAGGGGAGAGAAGTTGTTATACTTGCCCCAAACCAAAAACACTTTATATCTGAGATTTTATTGTTGCATATTAATTTTTAAAGAAAAAAGAGAAGTTTTTATGACTTTTCCTTCAAAATATTTTGTGTTTTTATTTAGTACTGGTCCATTTTATCTCCAATGTATTATGTTTAATGCTAAGGTTATTTAGTAACAGATTTACCTGTGTTTCCTTTTCTTCTTTCTGGGAGGAGTATCAACATCTTCAGCAGGGACTGGAGCAATAATACTAGATTCCTTCACTCTAAACTCATACACCTAACAAGAGATACCATAATACATCCACGATAAATCTCTCATGGGTAGAAAGTTACTCATTTTCTAAGTTAGTATGATTTCCCCTAACCAATGGCTTACAGATTACAGATATCCAGTCATAGCCTTTTTCCTACATACTTAAATTCTATTCATCATTTAAGAACAAAGTCTAATTTAAATCTTATGTAAATATAATTTAAAAACAGATTTTAAACCAACTTTTATACAGTTGTGGAGTGAATTCTGGATCACAGCACTCTTGAAAAAATAAAATAAAATAAAATTAATGAGTTTTCTTCTTTAAGCATTTAATATTAGCATTTATATACTTCCCTAGAGTTTTAAAGGTAAAATGCTATCATCCTTGGTAAGCAATTTCCCTTCTTACCTGCCTGCATGTTTTGGTCCCTATCAGTCTGGCAATTGCACAGAAGTTATCATAGTAAGTGCCAATAAGCACTCTAAACATTGAGGCTTCAGCACCACTCCATTCCACATTCTCTGGAGGCTCAATATTTGGCTTCATCTTTATTGGTGTTTGACACCTGGAATTTGCTTCTGTAATAAATAATTGAGATTGCGGGTCAAAGTAAGGCTTTGTCCCAAAAGATTTACACATCCCTTGAAGCACTGTAAGTAACTAAATAAAAAAGCATCCATTTAGTCATACCAGAAGAACTGGATGTTTCATCCTTCTTTTCTTCCTCTTCTTTATCATTATTTTCTCCTCCAGTTTCAGTTCCAGCTTCTCTGTCACTATCTGTGTCTTTTGATTCCAACACATTTATTGTCGGTGTACTGGGTCTGCTGGTGTTATTTGGAAGTCTCCCCCTTCGGCGACCACCAGGGCGTTTTGGTGGTGTCTTTATACGTTCAGCTGTGAGGGCAGCTGCAAACTCCTTTGCACCTTCCTAAGTACAAAACATTACACTTTTCAGTACAAGAGTTTTAAAAAAAATTTCATTTGTGGTCAGAGGCTTAGGGAGAACAGGCACTATCTCCATAATGTAGAAGCCTGTATTATTTCACATGTGATTCACAATTCACATATGAATTCCAGTTAAATGTCCTCTGGCATTTATCCAAGTTGTTTTAAAGGGTTTCTGCACATACAGGCGTTTTTTAATTAAAGTCATAAACACGAATACTTTTGATCCTAGGATAAATAAATCTACTTTAAAAAAATATTTACAATGATCTCATTTTGGCTATGAAGCTCTGATGAGCTCTGATCTCATTTTGGCTATGAAGAAGAAAAAAAAAAAAATCAGTAGTAAGTTTTCATTTTCCTTTATGACAGAAAACAAAGATTTCCCAAACAAACTACCTTTCAAAATACAAGAGCTTCTTGCACAGAGCATCTGAACAGTACATATTCTACATTTTTCAAAATGCAATCAGTGATAATCTGCTTGCTAGTGAAAAAAAGGGTACAGTGATGCATCGTGAGTTTTTGGATTGGAAAATTAGACACTTATTTTCTCATAATGGAAAATTTAGAATACGTATGAGAGAGATTCAAAAGTATTTTCGTAAGCCTTTCCCATTTTCCAATATCTTATTTCTTAAGCACAGAACACTGGATGGAATTGTTGTTCTGCTAAGGAAGAGATAATCAATCCCTTCCAGTCTTCAGTTAATTTATAGACATGTAGTTATGTAACACCCTGTTTTCAGCTAGATTGCATACAATGTAACAGCAGCACATTATTAAGAGATAATAATTTTTTTTTTTTTGCTTACAAATATTTTGGACTACATTTAATAAAAATAATTTAATTAAAAAAATATTCTGCTTCCAACTTTGGCTTTCTTTTAATGACTGGAAGTTAGCAATTCTTTTTTCAAAACCTTAACACAACATATCTGTCTGCTAGTGGCCTACATCCATATTCCCCACATTCAAAGATGCCGCATGTCCTGATTCCAGGTATAGCTTGCTATTATATATGGTAACACTGCTTCAATCAATTTTGATGGTCCACTTGAAATTATCTTACCAAATGCTGATAACAGTGCGGTCCACAAGGTTTGTTATCTAGTGCTGTTTCTGTATTCTTTCGTTTGTAAGTATTAGGAGTTGCGTGGAATGCTGCAGAATCAAAATATTGCACTTGTAAGCCTTAATATAGAAGAATGCATTAGATATCTCAAATAGCATTGAAGAAACAAAGCTTACCTTGTTTTTTTTTTAAAAAATACAAAATATACCAGAAGCACCACAAAAATGATAAAAACTAGAAAAAAAGTAAAATAAATCCCAACTAGTGACATTTGACTTACCATTTGAATACTCGAGTAAGTTCTACATATGCCCCTTTACATCAATTTGTTTCATATATCAAGGAAGATTCCCTAGATTGCCTTTCCCAAACAGAGCAAATTTGACTTCTATCATTGGACAAAAAAATAATATTCAGGGTTTCTCCTATTAATGTTTATCTTTCAACTCTAAGATTTGATCATTCAATTTCTACCTTGTTGACCAGGAAAAAAAATCACACACAACCGCACTGACCTTGGAAAAGAATAGATCTAATTTTCATCTGCACTAGTAAGGAGAGGACCTTACCATTTTTACCAGCACCCCAGGGAAGCGGAGAGGCTGTAGGAGCACGGTTCACCTTCCTTGAGTGCAAGGCGAAATAAGATTAGCACCCTATGGCTCAGAACCACCACAGTATGCGTGCAACTTGCAGACAACTACTGTTATTTACTCATGTAACTGAACGGTTTCTTTCCGAGTTTAAATTGTATAAACGGTGACTTAGCCGGCAGCAGCATTAGGTGTGTTACAGGTGCAACATGCAGACCTTTATAACAGCATCACAGAATGGCAATGTTACAAACACACAACCGTTGCCTGCGCCAGAATTTGTCTCTAGCAGCTCCTCCCTCTCAAGCACTACTTTCCTCCTACCAGGAAGGGTTTCAGAGTCGTAGGCTTTCCTCTTTTTGTTAGAGGCCTTGAGTACTCCAAGTACTTACTGGCCTAGTAACCAAAGTCTGGAAAACTTGCAGCCTATCTGCCACCGGAGCACGTGCTCTCCACTCTCATAAGGAGCTTTTTGAAATAACATCCTTTGTTTTCTACAATTATCTTTTTTAAATAGTTCTGCGTGATCAAGAAAAAAGAAAGCAAGCCAGCGTGCACATGTCTGCATTAACAGCAGCAGCATAGGAAGCAACGCTGTCGAAGGCTTGCTTAGCATCTGTAAAATGCTAGATGCACATGTGTACACAGACGGTGCAGACAAATATAAAGGTATTACTAATCAAGTATTTCACCGCTATTACATTTTATTACATGCAAAACATTTTTGTGCATTACAATTTATAAATCCAAAAACACAGTGTAGCTTCCATTTACCATGTGGGGACATAGGTATGCAAAAATCAATTACAAGCGAGAAGAGAAACATAATCTATGTATATTATTGCTATTAGCACACAGCATGTGTTCCTATGTTCTACAGATAAAATAATTTTAAAAAGTAAACAGATTTCTTACAACTTAAGCTTGAAGTATTCCACTTTTCCCAATTAAAAAAAAAAAAAAAAAAAAAGATAGTCTCCTCCCCCAGAAGTTGGGGGGGAAAAGTTGACTTTTTTAAACATTGAATCTTTTAATTCAATGTTTTCTTCACTCATTTCTCTTTCAAACCATATGGAATATGGTTTTGCAGCAACGCAAAAAACACTCTAAAAACATTTTCAAGCCATGATCATCAAATTGCTCCAATGTGCAGGAATAAAAACTATTTTCGTTACATATCAGCTGCAAATGTAAACATTTCTCTCAGTCTTTTGTGTGAGGTCCTAAAAAACAGGCTATTTTTTGAAATTTTGTTTTTCCTTTAGACTAGAAAATGTTCAGTTTGTAAAGCAATGAAACCTGACACATCTGACTTTTTTATTGGAAAAAAAATAAAAAAGATGACTCAAAAATACGCTAAGCCTGGTATTTACTCTGAAAGCCTTTATTTCTGTTGGACTATTTTGAAGTACTCAGCAAAGTATAGTACTAACAACTCCAACCAGAATCTATCAGAATTGTGCAAAGTGTTTGGAGGCTTGTCTAAGAAATAACAGATCAAGAAAAAAAGTATGCTTATATAGCTCTGCTATGAATGTTTCAAGCATCAGGAGCAATTTTTTTTTTTTTTCAAAAGGGAAGAAGATTCTGCAGAACTTCCCAAATCACTGCACTCCACGTTTCTTTAGCTTCCTTAAGAAATTATTTCCAGTCCTGAAACACAAAGCACATGTTCTGTCTTTACTCTGCCTGGTGATATGTCGCCTGTATCATATTCCCAGTGGGCTCAATTTTCTTATTTTTCCTCATGCGAAAATACACAGACAATAGCTTAGCCCGAAATATACATTTGCTTCACAGTTATACAAGAAGTTTTCCTTACCTGGTATTTTTCCTTTTCCTAAATGCTTAGTTAGGCCTGACACTAACACACTGACACAAGGCATAATTCCATGTTGTCAGCAAATGAAACCTGTACACATTTTTTTATTTTTATTTTTTCAGCAATGTCATCAGTTGCATGTGAAAGGCTGGCCACCTAATCAAGATGTGACATGTTAAAAACCTAGTGATAATTTTTTCAATATTTAACTCAAGCTTTCTAGAATAAAGGTTTGAATCTACATAAAATAGGTTTAATCTTAAAAAACAAAAAACAAACAAACAAAAAAAAGGGAATCTGAGAGGGGGGCATTACAAAGCCAAGAATAGAACTAAAAGAATCCCTGTTTTTTTTTTTATTCTCAATGCCTCCTCCTGAGATCTAGGCCTCTCAAATTAGAAATATGATTGCCAGAGCCAACCACATTTCACCAAAACAACTCAACCACAATATCATCTGTGGAAGCCAGGACATTGTCCTGCAGGACCTGGCAACTGCATGAAGTAGAACTGGGGGTAACTGATTAGGTTGCTGGCAGGAGCATATCAATTTAATTTAGAAGATAGTTGTATTGTTGTGGAGGCACTCAAATGAGTGCAGTCTCATGCTTACTGATGCATTTTTTCTTGATGGGTTATTTATTTCCAGCACTAAATTGGGTAGATTTTGACTAATAGTCTGGAATCATCTCAGAAAATGAAGAAGTCACACAACTGAACTTCTCAGTTCTTAACAAATTAACTCCTAGCTCTTGTTCTGCTCAAGCAATCCAGTCCTAAGGGTTTTTTTTTTTTTTTGTGATATCACAGAGATTAAAACAGAAATAAGTGACGCATCCAGAGTAGTAATTAGTCATAGCCAAAGTGGGATTTGGATACGCATTTAGGGAATGGTGAATGAAGCATCAGTTTGCTAAACTCAGTGTCCGATCTAGAGGCTTCATAAACAAACTACCTTGTGAACGTGTGAATAAAGCTTCAAGAGATGTCTTTGCAACTATCAAGAATATTTGATATATTTGATATTTCTTGATAGTTGCAAAGATTTGTTGATAGTTTTTCAGCTTCACATGCTGCATGAGCTGTCATGAACAGCTTAACAATTACACTTTCACATTTCGGTCTATTTAAACCATCTCCTCAGCAAAAGCTTTTTTTTTTTTTTTTTCCCCTCTTTCTTTCCATTATGTCCCCAAGAACCAGAAGAGATTGCTTGACTAGGCCTTTTTAACTAGAAGACATGACTTAAAATGATACCTTGAACACAAGCTACTTTGGAAAGAACACTGATTCAGTTAAGGAACTTACAAAAATCATCAGAAGCAAGAACATAGGCAATCCTTAAGAATGAAGACTTTATCATCTGAAGACTGTGAACAGATAGAAAAAGAGCCAAATACTTTCATCTCAAAAGATGCTGCTACCTTGAGAGCTGAGATCCCATAGCAGGTAAGCGGCTTTCCACTGCACCACAGGTTTGCTCTTGCACTTAAAAGCATGGCAAAAAATTAACGCTTTGAACCAGGCCTCTACAGCTTTAAAAAAGTATCACAGAGCTAGAGCAACAAAGCTAAGGGGTGACAATGTCAGGCTCCCCAGAGCAATAGACACATCATGTGGTCCCCAGATCTATTCAGTTCTACTTCTAAGGACCTGCAGAAGGTGAAGAGGAAAGGTAAATCCATAAGCTATAATAAGTAATCAAACACAAGCGTATTTTTAAACATACACTTGTGCCTATGCATGCACTGTAAAAATCTCAGGACTTGAAGACTGGAGCGCTACTGAAAATAAATGCAATCTAAGGCCGAGTTATGCTTTCCTACTGATTTAAAAAAAAAAAAAATCTTTTTAATGAAGGACAACTGGATTGGCATGCAAATTCCCTGGCAGACTACGAGTATTGGGCACTCCTGAAAACACCACCAGACTAATGGTTTTGCCAAGAGGCAGCATACTGCTTTGCTTCTCTGCTCTTCAGGTGAAAGCTGATTATATAGTACTTCCTTGGAATGAGTCAGACAGAAAAAAAATACTTTTAACAGTACGTAAAGCTCCACAGGACAATGTTGCAACTGGCTGCTCAAGGCAGCAGGCCTATCCAAAAAAAAATTCCTGTCCTTAAACATTATTGACAGATGAGAGCTTTTTTTTTGTTTGTTTCTATTTTCAAGCAACAGTTGTCAACAGTTAGGAAATGACACTAATGGATTTAACTCCAAAAGCTACAAGTAGTAAAGAAACTAGGGATAGGAAGAATTTTCTCCCCCCACTCAAAAAGCACAACTCCAATTCCACCTCAGAATGAAAGGCAACCAAGGGATAGTAAAAAGCAGCAGCATTGTGCGGAGCCTTATGTCTAAAATACAAGTACAGGCAGAACGTATGCAAGCGGAATAGACAGCTGCTGACAGCACACAAATATTTCCAAATAAGCAACATGCCTGCACACTATCAGTGGAACATGCACACAAGCCATTAAGTCAAGAGGGAAAATTAACTTGAAACAGAGAATGTCACAGTGTTCAATGGCAAGTATAAACCACTTCTTATTCAACAGCTTGGCTCTCCTTTACATTCAGCTCAGTTCTCTGAGAAAGAATCGTCTCTTCACATTTTTGAATGGAAACTAAAATTCTTGCTAACATTCTTGTTAATTACTCCCCTTCCCCTAAAAAAGACAAAACTGTTCAGGGATATTCAGTTTTTCTGATGAAAATGAAGCAAGTTTGAAGAATGACCAGAGATTTTATGAAAAAATATGTCCTATTCTCAGTTTCTCTGTACAAACTCTAGAAGTACAACACAGAACATAAGGCTGTTTTACTGCAAGAAAATAAGAAGTGAAGTAGCATCAGGCTGGTCCACACCAAATATTCTACGGAAATTCCCAAGTGCAAAAAGGATATTAAACTATGCCAAACAGAGGCATTAAATTTCTTGAGCTACAATATTCACTAGAAACTGATGTTGATATACACAAATTTATTCTGTGAACTTTAGCAGACATCAGTGCTTTTATTTTTTATTCTCTTTTTCTGTATTCTACTTTATGGCACTTTTAAGTTTCCTGAACACTAAAGAGCAATTGTACTTACGATGTAAGAAGCAATCGTATTTAAAACAGCGCCTACAGAAGAGTGTGTGAAAGGAGTGAAGGCTTTGCTCCCTCTGAACAGATTTAGCATTTGGTCCATCTATGTTTGGTGTACATTCAGGAGGAAGAGCTCCTGGAAGCTGCTGCTCTGTGAGTTCTTTGTATCTTAAAAGAAATAAAAATTATTTATTCAATATAATTTTTAAAACTATAATTTTCATTGTAGCATCACTGCACATTTTCAGTGACAAATGAAAAAATATGTAAGAATTGTGTGTCTACTAGAAAGATAACAGTATGTTCATCAGTGTCATTCAATGACATGACAAGTTATTAATTCCATACTCATTAGCACAAATATAAAATTGTTAGGAAAGATGGCATTTACTTTCTACAAGCTCATCTACTCATTTATATTACTCACCAACCCCAAAAAGAGACTTTTGTAAGAGCAGCTTTTACTTTCCCACCTTAAACAATGACATGCAATACTAAACACCCACAAGCTACCACATTTTGATAGTTTGCAAGGAAGGCTAATGCAATCCCTCTTTATTATTTCATTCAGTTGGAAGGAACAGTCTTTTTAGTCTTGCCTGATATAGCCAATTTCCTTGAAGCATCAGTTGGTTTATCAACTGCTGTGAAACCTAGAAGCAGGGAGGATCACTCCTGATCATAAAATATTTAACAAAATCAGTACGTCTTTTTATGCAACACAACAATACATCCTAGAAGAAATCCTTTCTTACTTTTCTTTCAGTTCTTCTGCAGTACCCTTGTCTGGAAACATTGAGGAAATGGCTTCAAATATCTTGTCAGAAGGAAATTTCCGAGGTGGGTGGCTTTCTTTCTCTGTCAAAGTAAAAAACACTTAGGTTTTTTTTTTGTTTTTTTTTTTTTTCTTTTTTTTTTTTTT
>NW_010581203.1:108899-129468 GCF_000705375.1 Tinamus guttatus | reverse complement strand
CTTGTAAGATTTGGTCAAACCATTATTTCACCAGCAGATGGAGACGGCAATTCAGAACTTTGCCTACTTTAGAATATTACTATTCTACTTAGGCATTTATTAGATCCCTTACTGATTTCTGAGCACTTGACTTTCTCTGTATGCAAATAAACATAAAATGGCAACAGCACTTTTCATAGCATTCTTATGCAAATCTTGAACTAAATGGCAAAGGAAATGATGAAGAGAATGATGCAACTTTGGATCTGAAAGCTATCAAGCAGAAAGGTTTGGACAAATTTAATTTATTGAGTGAGCAAAGAAAAGGGAGTTTTGTCTTGTTTTTAAAGTCTGCAGACAGACGTACCCATCCTGTTACCTTCCCGATCTTTTTGCTTGTCATCTCTTTCATCAGGATTGTCATCTCCATCATCGTCATCTTCATCATCACTATATTGACCAAGAGCATTGACCAGCTCAACAAATATTTCATCATTGATAAATCCACATTCTGAAACTCAGCAAAATTGGGAGTGAACAGAAAAGCACAATACATACATGAATTATTTTTAATACTCCCTAGACGTGACTTAAGAAGTGCTCAGTATTGGACTTTCAAATTCATAACTGGGAAGGAAGCTTGTTGAATGTTTTTTTCTGTGTTCTTGACTCTGTTCTTCATAACAGCAGACAAGAATAGAACTCTCTTCCTTACAAGAAAAATAAAAAAGTGACTGAAATTGCTATCTAGATGATTTCAGAGACTTTAGGCCAGAATCCCAATTCTGATATGGTCAGATTAAGCCAGTCTGGCATTGTAGGCAAACATACCATGGAAACTATCCTTCTTGGGGAGCTATGGAATCTTCACATAAATATTTCGTTATCAGTCCTACATTACCCACTTCCTCACTACAGATCAAGTGATAAGCAAGGTGATAAGGGAGTTCAGTTATATGCAATAAATTCAAGGAAAAGCTCTGCAGTTATAAGGCTGCTCATTAGCTCAGATTCTGCTGCAAAATTTAGAGGGCAACACAGGTTGACAAAAGGCATTTCTGCTGGAAGGAAAATTGTAGTTAATATCGACAGAAAGTGAATGTTGTTATTTATTAGAAAAAAAAATGGTGGTGGGGAACTGGGAGGTATGTAGAAGCGTAGTGTTTATCACCATCCTTTTGGACCTGGAGTGAGGTGGCAGACTAACTTTTAGGAAGCTCAAAAATATATTATGTTGTAGACAATGGAAACAAGCATGTACTACATTAAGATGTTTTATATAGAACAATAGCTATCTTTAAATAGAATCATAATACAGACACACAGTTAGTATGAATTTCTCTTTCTAGAGCACAATTTACAATTTTGTCTCCCACATAGGTATTCTTCTGAATTACAGGTTCCCCACAGCATTTATATTTATTTACAACCACATAAAAATGTTATTGGGAAAATAAAAGCAACTATTTCTACTTCTAGGCTAGAACCATTTAATAACAACTTCATAATAGAACACATTTATAAGTCATTCTCTTGACCTAAAAAGTTCCCTGGGTGTCAGGGAACAAGTACATCTGTAAAAATAATCAAAGGCAAAAAATCCATGACTTCGCTCACGAAATAAAAAGGCACCAGCCATCCTCAGGACATTAATAACAAGACCAGTGGAAGGCAGAGTGTAACATCCACTATTGAATCACTGGCTTAACTTTCATGAGCAGCACACAATGTATTCCCTTTCCCCAGCATTCCACTGTTAACAGGAATATAATCAATAAGGAATTTGCAAGAAACAATTACTCCTAAAAAAAAAAAAAAAAGTACTTTTAAATGGCAGGGAAGGCAGATTGGTCAAAGAAACCTTCACAACTCAGATCAGGTTCGTATGAGCCATTTCTGAGTAGGCACATAAAGGGGAAAAAATGCAACTAAAGGGTTAGTTTAACCCTTTAAGAGGCAGATGATACCACATGTAGTACAACTCCCACACAAAATCAGAGGAAAAATACCCAGTGAAACACTATACAGGATACCAACAGAAGGCCAAACTTTCCTCAGGTTTATCTTAAAGAGGGAAGAAGTTATATATATCCAATCATTTGTGGTAATTATTGGAAAACATGTGTGTGTATACACGCGTGTGTGTGTATACACGCGTGTGTGTGTATACACGCGTGTGTGTGTATACACACATATATATACACCCACACACACCCACATATATATATATAATTCTACCATAAAAAAGGCAAGGAAAAGCCCACACAAACAGTTATTCTGTCAAAACATATTTGTAAGTGTTGTCACCAGAGTTCTACATTCTTCTCCTGCCACTTTCTGCTAGGCAGAACACGCTTAGGGACATTACAGCATTTTATTCCAGAGCTCTGGATATAAAATGAAGACCAAGAACTACTTCAGGTAAAAATCTAGCCACCATGATGGCTCATGTTATATTCTCATGGAAAAAAAAAATAAATAGTGTTCTATTTCTCTATACTACTATTTTAATATTGTGCAGTCTTTTGAAAATGCAAGTCAATACAGTTAAAAGAAGGAACCCAATGCTTACATAGTATAGTCATTTTAAAGATAATGCTCTAAGAAACAAACTCCAGGCCTTATGACATAAAATTGAAAGCAATTATGTATATATGAAGAAGGGATTAGTATACCTGAGTGTTTGGGCTCACCTCTGTCTCCATGCACTTTTCCATCATAATTCTTGATTAGTTCCTCAATAAAAGTACCATCCTGGTCAAGCACTTCATCTCCCATATATGGAATGTTATGTAAAACAGTTTCATCCTCTACCTAGTAGACAACGTTTACGATTATGAAAGGGTGATGTTCCTCAAATAAATGCAAAATGTGTCTTCATCAGTGCATTTCAGCATTCCTGTTTTCACAAGTGGACAGCTATCACACTTGAATGGACTCCACTGCTACAACCTATTATGATTATTAAGTAAATACTTAAAACCCTTGATGTTTATTTAGTGCACTAGCAGTGACTAGCACAAGATATGAGCTTCTAACATTAAGAAGGTGTTTGCATAAAGCTTCTGCTACTGAAGTCCAGTATGCTACGTGGCCTTGGGAAGTGTACATTTGATTGTAATTTTTCTTCCTTGCTTACTTCTCTTCCATTGTCATGTGCATTAGAAATCACGTTTTCATTCCTTTACTAGAGATAAGAAAGTATGATGATAAAAACCAAAACTAACAAACATGCATACGCAAAAGGCTCCAAGTCCAAAGCAGCAAAAATGGAAATAGGCCACAGACTATTTAACCTGAACTCCTTTTGTTTCATCTGTATATAGACTAAATATCTAGTACTACGATATCCTAACAGTAGAATTTGGGAACCTTGAAATTCAGCTTTATCTTCTGCTACTTCAAAAGAACCTTCAATTGTTTAGAAACACATTATTACCATCATAGCCATGTCAGCAAAGGCTATCCTGTACCAAATAACACAGGAAGAAAAAAAAAAAGATAACAACAAAAAGTACAGAAACCACTTTGTTATAAGCTAAGCTTTTCAAATAAATCAAATACCAATATCAGAAATCTATAGATTTTATAAAGATATTCTCTCAGGAATAAGTTCTCTTTAGTCCATAAGAATTATTATCCTACCTCAAGGTAGGTTGGTCAGTTGTCGTTCTATGCATAAATACTTTAATATCCCTCAGAAAACATTTTTCATTACACTAACTAGATGCTCTCTAAAACAGACCTGCACTTGTCAAATGCTATACATTGTAATAGAGCATCTGAATTAAGTAGAACTCTGTCTTTACAGCTGGATTTTCAAGATCATGAGGTTCAATGAGGACACAGATTTGGTTAATAAGTAACAGTTACTTGATTTCAGTGAATTGAGCCTTATTATTACACCAAAAAGATACAAGGTGTAACACAACAGATGTACTGATGTTTTAGTTCCAAAATTAAAACAACCCCCCTTCACAGAATATTTCTCCTCACGTCATTTTTTTTTTTTTAAACTTACCATAAAATTCTGTTGAAGAGGAGACCAAGAATACATTATAGGCACAGAAGCAACAGCATTGAGAGTCTTTAGAGGGATGATTTGTTTTGGAAAATCTATGTCGCTGGTAACAGAGCACTGAAATAAGAGGTTGAAATTACACTTACAACAGCAACAGCAAAAAAAAAAAAAAAAAAAAAACTCAGAATTAAAAAATCAAACTGTTTGTCAAAATTAAACATATCTGCCCCCCAAAATCTTCTTTTTTTTTTTTTTTTTTTTAAAGGAAATCACAGTAAGAAATTATAAGAACAGGTGAAAAGAGGTAAGAATTTTTTTCAGTATTTTAGTGAATAGATCATGGTGTGTTTTTTTTTCTCGTTATACATAATGATCCAAATGTAAGTAGCAGTGACAGATTCATAGGCTGCTCCTCAGAGTATGCAGCCTGCAATATAGATCATGTTTGTTACCTCAAAACATGGTTTAGAATCGTATGCTGCTATACTGGTGTTTAAAGTGTATTTACTCAAAACATCTGAGAGGCAGCTGAATTTTGATGGTTTTAGATACACTAAGAAACCGCATAAATTATGTTAAACTAAACAAACTATACTTCATTGTCAGCAAGACATCTTTTGGAAATAGATGCTCCAAATGTCTTGTTGACTCCTATCCTCTTTCTGTGTCCTCTTTCCACCTGCGTATACTTAATCTTATACTCTATTTTTTGATTATGTTTTTTGTTTACAAAAGCCAGAGGAAAAGTAAAAGTTAACTCTTACTAGACAACTCCGGACATGTCAATAATTTTTAGCTATGGGAATACATATTTTTTTAGCTACAGGAGACTCAAAGTCTTATTCAGCTTTCAAAAAAATAAACATGCCATAGAAATACCAAAACCTTTTCTCAATTAGTCAAACAGCAGTATGAAGAATTCTGAAAAAAGTTCCAAACAAAAGCAATATAGGAACATACACAGCCAGGAAATGTATGATGCAAGATTTGGAGGCAGGTAAAACAAAGTTTAGAACAGCTATCATAGCTACCTGTAAGGAAAAAAGGAAGTGGAGACAAAAGATCTTTCTCCTTTCCAGAAGGGAAAGATGAACAGAGCTTCACATTTCTAAAGAAATACACAAAGTAATGTAACAAACAGTACACAGAGACAGTAGAATGGCAGTAGAATGGTAGAATGACAAAAGTCAATTTTTTTTTTTTCCTAGCTGCAGGTGTATATCAATACTAATGACACCTTAATATTTTTTACCCATCGCAGGTTAGCACTGAATTTTCTAGCTAGCAGTCATCTATGTAGAAAGTTTTTCATATGTTTTTACAGAAAAACGAGAAAAAAATATATATACTTTTATCTTTGGAACTAGAAGTCTCAGCCTGACAAATAAGATGTATCAAGATGACTCAACTATTTGGAGCTCAATCTCAGGTACGTTCCCCAGTTGCTTTGCTTTGAAGCTTAGTTAGATGTTTGTTAGCCTAGCACAGCACGTGCTGCGGTCTCTGCTTGTTGCTGACCAGATTAATCAATGGAAGTAACTAAAGACCTATAGACAGGAAAGAAAGGGCTACATCGCCAGTGAGACCCTGCAGTCTTTACCAGACATGTGAAGATTCTCACTGAGACAGAGATTTCATATTAGGTAATTCAAATTCTAGTCAACATACCATACAACTCTGAAGAAATTCAGCACATTAATAAAATGATAAAAAAACTCTCAAAAACCCCACTAATTCTCTCAATTTTTGTACTTTAAATTATGGCAACACTAAAAATCAAGCACTAAAATTCTTCTGATTCTGATGAGACAGCATGGATTTGAATGACGTGATTAGTGATGCACTCATCAATTCAGTCAGGAAATTAACATAAAAGAATACTGAATTCAGCTACCAAAAAAAAAGACGAGTTCCTAATCTTGAGATATACTTGCCATTTATTACAGAATATTATATTATAAAAATTTCTGATCCCACAGTTTATATGTGGTATTTGCCCAAACACATGTACTTCTATATAGACACACACATACATGTAAAGGTGTGTGCAAGTAATTTGGCTTTCAGTCTTGTTTAAAGGAAAATACTTTGGTAAAAGTAACTTCCTGCTTACATTTGAACATTCACACAAACACCCTCTGTGTGTAACACTCCCCACCCTGTTTCCCTTGAAAACCTTACCAGATGAAAAAAGGGAAGTCTAACAAACTTCTTCAAAGAGTTTAACCTATTCACATTAATGTCTTTCTATATGCATCTTACTGAGAAGAGTTATCCCTTCCTATTATTACATGTCAAATATTCTTGAGCTGGCTCAGTTTGACGAAGTGTCTACAGACCAATTGAGAAACAATAAAAATTAACCTGGAGTGAAAGCATAGAGACAGGCTTCAACCACTATCCAAGCTACCCACACAAAAGCTAGTTTAGGTCTTACAACTGCACCGCAATAATGAAAACAGTTTGTCACTATTCTAGCGGTGTCCAATTTGGATGTGCAACATTAAGAGAACACTAACTCAGCTAACTCCTGTTAGAATTGATGTGGCTACATGATTAATTAGCACAAAGAAGGCTTGGTCAAATAATCATGTTCATGACTTTCATGTGCTTTAGTTCAATAGAAACTGAACTACCTTCTCATTTGCATTGTGGGGGGTGGGGTCAACTCTAGCAGGAGTGAGATCAGACTAAATGTCACTGAGAAACAGATTTGAGAAAAAGGCTGCTTAATAATGATCAAAATCATTCAATCTTTCAAAAGTAAAGATACTGTTTCAGTTCTGCGTGTAGTTCAAAGCTAGATAGGATGCTCTTTATTACTTTCCAGAAGTCATCTGATAAAAGAGACTCGAAAGAAAAATATATACCTGCCAAGTCACGGCATGCAGAAAACAAAACAACATCAAACAAACAAACAACTTTTCAGCAATAGAACAAAAACGTGCTGACAACCTTGTAATTGGAATGACCACAACACATGTTAACCAACCTCCCTGGTCCCGCGCAATGAGCTCACAGAAGTCATGATGTGTACAGGCTGTATCCTACGTTGTTTCCATTCTTGATTTAAGATCTCAGTTCTTTCCAGTATCTTCTGACGATTAGAATTAAACATACTCTAAAAAATAAAACATAAATTTTATCCATTACAAATAAATGGCACCTCTTAACCTCTTAAAGCATCGCAGCACTTACTGAAAAGTTAAGCATGAATGTAAAAGATGAAAGAAATTTGCTCAAAACCAAACCATTCTAATTTTGTTTAAATGCCAATCAGTATCTTTGTATCTTTGATTATCCCTTCCTTTGTCTCTAAACATATTTTCATGTTTAGATACTTAAGGTTTAGCATGTAATTACATTCCAAATAGAAATAGAAAGAGTATGGCTATTCCTTTAGCCCCATATTCAGTCTCCAGAACTTCACAGCAAGCCATGCTTCAGAAAAAAATCTCTTTTGATAACAGTTTTTAAACTGAAGAACCAAAATATAGAATACCTTTACTTCATCTGCACGTCGGAACCTCTTAAGCTGCCTCAGTCTCATGTATTCTGATTTCACACGTTTTCGCCAACAGATTGGTCCTTTCTCAGATTTTTTTCCGGTTTGTCCCATGGTTATCCTACAAGTCACAATATCTTGTTAACAGTATGAATTCTGACCAAGCACAAGTTAGAATGATGGGACAGGCACGACAGACATTCCTTTAATACCAGACAATTGCAATATAGTCCCAGATAAAAACGGGGACAGAAAAAAACATACTAGAGTGATAGACACTGAAAAAAAAGTTTAGTTACAAGTCAGTCAAAGCATTCAGGTGCCTTAAGCACCACTAGCATATAGTGGTAGTATACTAGTATACAGAAAGATAAGGGATTAAAAGGTAAAGAACCAATCAGGATTCCCACTGGGAAGAGGCATTGGGCTGGCTTGAATCCTTGCAGGCAATCTTGTAAATTAACTTCTGAACAACTATTTTAAGGCAGACAAAAATACTTTGCTTCCTCACAGGGTTTGCCCCCTTCAGACAAATACCACACCCTGCACTAGGATATCAAATGGCGACTGGATAGACATCAAATGAGGACTGGATAGACATCTACCCCAGCATAACTCTCCCAGCCAATCACTCAAGGTCGAAGAAGATCTACAAATTCTACCATATGTGCATAGCTTTGTAACAGCTTAAGTATGAGGCTGTAGGTCTCCTATTCTCTCTCTCTCTCCATCCCTCCCTTAAGTACTCTAATAACATCCAAACTGTCCAGTTGGACACAAATAGGACAGATTCCACTTCTGCTATCCATCCTTCTAGTATAAAGTGCTTCATTTTTATTTTTTTCAGGAGCACAGGCAATTAAGTTGTACTTTTATATTGTAATCTAAACACTTTGCTAGAATATGCCAATCTGCTCAACATTTTTCAGAAGGAAGACCCATATGCTATAATACTGGCAATTACTACTTTGTCAACAATCTGAAACAAAACCACTACATCAAAGGTTAGCTATTCTCAAGAGCTGCACTATTAACAACTGACTATTTTGTGATAGCCATCATGGACTGCAACGTTGAAGAGTCCAGTTGCCCAACAGTTACACGTTCTCAAGGAGGGAAAAATCAATTTGAGCAAAAATAATTCTAGCCTTCTTAATTACAAAGATAAATGTGAACAAAATAAGTGATTTGCTCTCTTGCTGGAGCAAAACATTTGGTGCTACATTGCCATCACAGCTCCTTGACAGTCAGGAAGACAATTTAATCTACGTTACTGGTAGCTCTTTGCTGTTGTAGACAGACATTTATTTTCAACAGTTTTGTATATAACTTTTTTAGACTCAATTTGAGTTCTGCCTCACTTTAGGAGGGTCTTGAGAAGGAAATCCACGCAACCTGTTCATGACTAGATGACTAGATCTTCCTTTACATTCAACGAAAGAGAACAGCAGCCTATGAGAGCGTAAAATCCATTTTTATGGAAGACAAATTAAATCATTATACTCTATGAACAAATTTGGGAGGAGGGGGTTAATTTCCATCTTAACAGCAGTGTTACCGACCCAAATCACAGCAAGCACTTTATCAGGAAAAAGGTATATATGTAAGTTTTGCACGATGCCCTAGCATCCAACCAGTCAAAGGGAGAAGATGGAGATCCAGCAGGGGGAGTCAAATCCAGACAGAAAAACGAACCTAGCAGCTCTGCTTCCAGGTCTCCAGCAGCAAGTACAAGCTACTCCTTTCTTTTATCTGCCACAATAACAGCAATGTAGGAGATAGGGATTAAAAATAAGAATAATAATAAAAAAACAGTCCACTAATGTTACAGCACTGCGAAGAGAGACAGTGCTTCAAAAATATAGCACAATATTGATTAGATGACAACATAAAAGCATTGCAGTGTGTAGAAAATACATGCTATACTAAGCAAAGCAAAAACGTGGAAAAATATTCCATTCAGTGGAATTAAGTTATACACAGAATAAATATCACTAAATGACAGAAAGACAGAAACTCACATTTTTCCAACAATACAGAGCAACAAAAACATCTTGGGCAGGCTCAGCAACAAGACATGGAAAAAGTATCACTGAATCAAAAGACAAATGAAACCTCAACTGACATTACCAAATTGTCATAACCCTTAAAAACAAAGCACGGACTGTCTTCGCTTACCAATACCACACCAAACACAGCCCTTGCTATCCTTGTTTCCTGGAGAATGAGGAGTGACACAGGCTGGAAAAGATGTTCCTTAACTAAGATTAAATTGCCAGATAAGCCCCACTCATCCAAATCTGCCATCTAATGGGGAAGCCCAATATTAATAAATTATCAAAAACACTCCCAACAAATACTTCATTTCAAAACAGTGCAACTTCTGCACACTCAGGTCACTCATCTGAAAAAAAATATGCAGCTTTATAGGAACAGTCTCCTCTTACACCAGGTTCAGCTGCTACTAGCGCACAACACATACAACTTATTTAGTCTTCAAGGCACTCAGTAACAAGTTGTGGAAGATTCAAAGGAGCGCTGCTGCTTATGCAAAGTTACTACAAAATAACAACAAAGTTTGTCTGTTCTAGATAAAATAACAGTGTTGATGTGCAAAGAACAATGGGAACCACACAGAGTTAAAGATGTATAGAACAAATAAGAAATGGGCTTTTTACACAATCACTCCCTAGGAAGACAAACAACACTGAGTAGAAAAGCAGCACACATTTGTATGCTAACAAAACGATAGCTGAGAAAAGAAATACAACAGCTTGCAAGCGATGGCATAATACTACTTCCCACAAACCCTGAAAATTTATCTATGAATGTCCTTTTTTGAAACGGTTTTCCAAACCATATGAACTATATTTACAGGTTTTGGGGCAGCTGCAAACCATCAAAAACTTCAGTGCTGTAACATATGTATTATGGTAACAGGTTAATTCTTCTTCTATCCCTTGTCTCAGAAGAAAGTATATGAAAAACAATAGAGAATGGGGGAAACTTGTAGAGGACATAAGGAAACATTAATTCTCACAGCATGCCTGATCTATCATATTAGGACTGTAACCAAATGACACTTAAAATTCCTAAAGCTAATTAAGAACTGGGCCCCAAAATTCTATGTCTGTAAGACTATTTTTGAGAAACTGGGATTAAAAAGTAGCATAAACAAAGACAGCCTATTCCAAATCAGAAACGGAGGAGCAAAAACAAAACGAAAAGATCAGCTCCTATAGAAAGATGCCAGACACTACCTCCATTCCTGGATGGAAAAGGAGTTTGGAGGGTTAAAAGACTGTGAGGAAACATAAGCATAAACCCATTCTCTGGCAGCAAATTAAGTACTGTATTTACTGGCCTGGTACACTAGCACTAGTACCTGCATATTAGAAAGACCTTTCTCAAATAACCTTCTTTGATCATGTCTGCTGTTCCCATTCAGAAGTACTCAGAACTGTAGCAAACTACATAGCTTTCACCCTGCTAAATAAGAAGAAAAGGTCTATACATATTTCCATTAAAGCATGTGGCATTGGACTTGCAGCTAGGACTGCTAAGCAGAAAAGCAAGTAGATATAAGATCTGTTTGTCAGAACTAGCCAACCTTCAAACTCTCATTAGGTAAAATTTATGTTAAAACCAACAAATACACTAAAAAAAGGACCAAATAAAATCACCAAATGACAATTTTAACTATGGTATTACAAATGAGACATACTCAACCTACCTACACAATGATTTTAAAAAGAACACCTACAAAAACAAAACATAGCTATTCTTTTTAGTTTTCACTCGTGCTTTCATATCTAGAAATGGAAAATAACAAAAAGAGGTATTGTCCTAGTGTGTACATGTTTTTTTTTTTTCCCCCAGATAAGAATTTCCTAATGAAATTATGGACAAAATACATAATTTTACAACCAGCATTAGAGACATCAAATACGTGAGTTTAAAATCAAGCAACTACTGACATTCAGTAGCCAAAGTGTGTCCACTACAACTAATAAAAGTTCACAAGGAGAAACAACAAAATGTAGAAAAATATCTATTCAAATTGCTACTGTTTCACCTACAAAATATAGATACAGCCTTATTTTAAGAAAAACGTCCTGTTGTTCTTGGATCGTTTTGGCAATATCCATCAGTGACAGATAAGCATGTAGATAATTCTCTAAATTAGGCACTCTCTTCAAGCAATCATGTTGTTGTTAGATACTTTAAGTTCCTTTGGCTACTCTGCCAAATCTTCAAAGAAATTCAGAATGAAATTTTCAGAAATGGAAAGTGTGGGAGAATAATTAAGGGGTTTGCTCTTTTGAAAGGGTACTATTAGTTTGTAATTATGCATAATATTACACAATATTTTAAACTTTAACAAAATTATATTATGTTCCTCCTACTTAGAATTTCTTTCTGGCTCCATTTAAAATTAATGTGCACAGTGCATGTCAGTTCATATAACGATTCTATATGTAAAAATTATTTATATACTTCATATATACACATACATATGATACTCTAGTGCACCGAAGAGTACCCTTAACCAACAATTTCATCATTTCCAGGGAGATGAAAATAAAAGGTGGGGGAAACATTAAACTCCAAGGCGAAACTGCATATGCAATCTGGTACAAATGGAATAATAACATAACTCATTATATTTCTTGTGCAGAGCAATGAAGGAGTAAAACAAGCCTGACTAAAGGGGGCAAAGAGAGGAGGGGGAACACACTACTTTTACCTCCCACAAAGCCAAACGTGAGCGCTGGCACACTCGCTTCTCAGAACCTCCACGGGAACTTGCTGAACTGCATAGCCCTGCTCAGGCTTCTGAACTCCTGAATTGTTATGAATTCAGACCAAAATTAAGGAAAAACAACAGTGCAAGAAATCAGATCATAAACTGGTAC
This sequence comes from Tinamus guttatus, assembly GCF_000705375.1. The sequence continues at coordinate 117,047 of NW_010581203.1, read as the reverse complement.
TGGCTGTTATACACAGGTTTGCTGTGGGATGGCAGACCTGACAACAACTATAAGCTGTTATTAGATCCAGACAGAATGAATGTCCCTGAGCATACGTAAGCTCAGTAATGGAAGAATTATTGTATATTAAATACTACCTTAATTCATTTTTGAACTTCCTTCGGCATCCATAAAACTTGCAGTTTAGTTAAAAAAAAAAAAAAAAAAAAAAGAAAAAAAAAAAGAAAAAAAAGAAAAAAAAATCCCTCCTGTATGGTTTTCCTCAAATGGAAAACGACTGGAAAAATGACAATTTTGGTTTGGACAACAGAACTTAGGGCAATTTTCATATTTCACTTATATATATACACACCTTAGATGGTTTCTATCAAAATAAAGAAAGAATTAAAAAGATTTTTCCATAAACCTCTCATCCCAGTCAATACTTGCTAAAAAACAACAGAAAATGGAAAAGATTATAATTGGCAATATCAGTATTAGATTAGATCTAACAGATCTGAATTTTCCAAAACCATCAAATTCAACTCAAATGACCTTCATGCGTTACATGATAATTTATTATTAACTACTGTTGTAATCTGCCAAATAAGGTAGTCAGATATTTGCTTATCTCCAATCTCTGGTTAACAGTGTGCAGAGATCCAAGAAAAATCTATGGTCAAGAAACAAAGTTACTCTCTTGGGCTAAGGAATCAAAAAAAGAAACTGTTTCTCCAGTTTCAGAGCTACTCACTATTTCCACATTAATCTATACAAGTTAAGGTGAAAACAGCAGACACAAAGTACATACTTGAGAGTTTTATAGTTACTTGTTCCTATCCTTTTTGGATTTCCTAGAGTAAAACCAAACCTATAGCACTCTTTCAAACTTTTCTGCATAAAGTAGCACATTCTCATTTCCATGAGAAGAAAAATATTTCCAAGGTCACTGCCAGCCTGTGTATTTCAGACACCAAGACAGACTAACAAAATCTGTCTTTGAAATACAACAGCAGACGAGATTAATGAAGTTCAATATTAAGAAATACTTCATTACAAATAAACATCCACAGCACATTCAATCTGTTTTTTTTTACTGCTCTGTATGACAGTAAGGTAGTTTTACAGTGTTACAATGCAGTTCAATCTATTTTAATCAAGAAATCACTAAAAATATTTATGCATACTTTAAAGTTCACATAAAGTCATTTTATTGCATATGCTGAAGTTCTATATCATTAAGAATCCTTAAATTTTCAGAGAAATCTTATATCCAATGCTACCACCAAGCTAAACAATCTTCTGCAGTCTGAGCATTTGGTATCAGTTTTACTAGGAAAAGACATCATCTGTCTTCGATATCAACATCCCCAGTCACTCGTTTCTACCTCCACCTCTTCTATTGTGAGGGCTTAAGCACTTACGATTCTGTTCAGCAAACTAGGTCAGGAAAAAAAAAAATCTATCCAAACAGTCCCCAAAAGTAAACATGTTTAGTTTTTAAATACTGTTCTTCAGCAAAATCAGTTCCAGAAGCCACTTTGCTCAGCTGCCTCATGAATTCTTGAGGCAACAGAAAGGAAAGGGCAAGACAGGCAGGAATAAGAGGCAAGTAATTGCAGAGGGGGCAGGAGGTAAAACAAGCCCTGCCTCAACAGAAGTGCTTGTCAAGCTATATCTTTTCTATACCACTCAGTTTTACCAGGGAATACAAATTCTTCTCACCAACTGGAAACATGAGCATTTACTAACCCACTCATGCCAGGTTTGCCCCTCTTCAGCTAGATAAATGCCAACATGCTTGTACTGGCCTACACAGACTAAAACCTATACTGAGCTCCCTTTGACAACATCTAAATGAAATTAATGCAAGCAGAGCCTGCAGGTAACTCAGAAATGCCCTTTCTCACCCAGACAGGCTTCAGTACATGCTGTGGATGACTAAATCAGTACAACACCCAGGAGCAACTCCAAAGAGATTCTATGATCTGCAAGAATATTCTTGAATACTCAGAAGATGGAAGTTGCTAGACAAACCATTGTCAAAGAAAAAACTACTAGTTTTGATACTCACTGTAAAGAGAAGAGACACTAACAGCCTCGGATGTATGAACTGCAATCTTGAACTAAGGAGGAAAGCCCCTGTAACAAAGTGATGCCCAAATCTCTAAAAACTTTCTTCTTGCCTCAAGCTGCAAGACCTCTAGCTCACAAGCAGAATTAAAAGCTGGCTTTTCACTACAACCTGAGACAACAACCACATGCAAGATACTTTAGTGCCAGCCCTAACACCAATACAGATGGCTGACAGTCACAGAGCTTGCAGTTAATCTGGCAGCACCAAAAGCAGAAGGCCTGCTGCATAAGTAGGCATACTTTCATTGTGAGCAGTCTCATCAAAATTAAGCTCCTATTTACTGTAATGCATTTAATTATATGCAGTTATTATTTGCAACACTACATTTCATTTTAGTTAGAAGAATCTTTCTAAAAGTGACAATCTGTCACTAATTTTTTTCACCTCTCTTCGATGCATCAACAACTTAAAATTTTTGCTTCCACTGAAACATATTTGTCAAATTTACAGTCAGCGCCTTCTCCCCTCCCCTGACACATGCATAATCAGTAGTTAATTAGTGTATTAACAGCTACCTAACAGATTTTAATTTGGAAGAACAACATTTTAACTTATTGAAACCTTAAGCGGCACATTCATTTATCTATCTGCTTGGAAGCTGCTGAAGAATATATCCTATGATTCCACTCTTGGATGTCTGTCTGTAGTACTTTGCATTTCAGATGGAGTTAGCATGACAAATATGATAAGTTTTATCGTGATGGTTAATTAGATCAAGACAGACCTTCTCTGCCCTCAAAAGAAGCAGGTTTTTCTAACTGGAGTGAAAGTCCAGAAGGACTTACGACATGGCCTCATTAGCACCCACACTGATAGGGAGGAAGGGCCACACAGGCAGGATCAGCCAGTCGCTGCAGCATCTTAGCTACTTGCTACAATAGTACATAGTATGTAAAATATTCCATTTTCCATGTAAATAATACTTAAGACATACTATTGATCCTGTCTATTTTACAAGATTTATTCTTATGTTACAGGGTTTTATACAATGAAAACAGTTACTTTGGGGAAGACTACATTAAGCAGAGATGTATTATGTTTCTTACTATCACTGGATCAACTAAAGACTGCTCTACAAAATGGTAGTAGTAGAGGGACCACACCACTGATGCTATCAGTTTACTTGCCTGCTAAATGTGAATTTAACATTTCAGTTAAATTCACTCAAAATCTTGATATCTCAATCAGTTATAGGTACAATTTGGAAAATACTACTCCTATTAAAGGTACAGTGATTTCTGAATCAAAGAGCTTAAAAACTTAGTCAAATTGAACTCTTTAGTTTTTTGTGTGACATACCAAATATTCCTACTGATTAGAGGAAAAACACTCTCCTTCAACAATACCATCAACCATCGAGTTCACACGCTCCTTTCCCACTACAATCCAGGCTTGTTTCCTTGTTTGAAAGGTCTTCTCTGCTTAGCACCCAGTCAGAACCTACAGGTCCACCTGGGATTAAATGATAATAAAAAACATTATTAGGAGAGCTCTTCCACAATTAAGAATGAAGTCCAGCTATAGTGCTACATACCCTCCACAAACTTGCCAATATGTTAAAATAAATAAATGAATAAAGACTTCACACAATCTTCTTTCTAAAGCTAGGCAAAACACAAGAATATTATTTTTTTTCTTTTCTAAAACTAGAGCACAGCCCAAGTTGTAACTTTACAAATTCTGCTTCAAAAGCCAGTTACTCCCTGCCAAAATCAATTCATCAGATAAACAGGCTCTCTCACTCAACTCAAAACGAAGTATTTCTGAAGTGTAACAGAGGCAGTTTGGAGGGAAAGCAGGGAAAGTTTCAGGAAAGAAAAGATTAGAGAAATGAAGAAAACTATAACACACAGGTCATCAATAACGCTCCTGCTCTGTGACCTGCTTTCCCCACAATTGCACATAGGTCTCTCCACTGATTTCTTGTTGAGTGCAGTGCTCCTCTGGCCTTGTTACTATCCCAGCAGCTCCTCAGTCAGAAGGACCAACTGATCCTTCAGGATAGTCTCAAGATTATTTAGACAATTTCTTCTGTATCCTTTGATCAAGAATTTTAGTGAGAGGTAAAATGGAAATCATCTTTCTCTCTTCTACTTCAGAGATTTCCCACCCTCTTTTAAGATTACCTATGAGGTACTCATTCAGAACTTGTCAGCAGTTCATTTTGCTGCTTTCACTTCCAGAATCTTTCCAGCCATCTTGTATTCAGTCTTAAGCTACAGTCACTAGCTTCCTTTTGCTGTGTTTGGCAATCTTTATACCTTTAAAAATACTCAGTAATTCTGCAGGCACATCACAAGAACATATCTTTTGAAAAATATGGACTTCAATGCTGCTCTGCTGTGCATACCCTCATTAAATTAATTGCTTTCCCTTTCAAATATTTATTACAAAGAACCTTCTTGCCCACCTTTCAAAAGAAGCTTAAAATGTAACCTTTTGTGGTAAATCCATACTTTTGTCTTCACATGCAATCCTACTGATCAAGTGGCTATTGACAACCAAATCTGTGCACTTTTTCTGTTACAAGAACGTAGACAAATATCAGTAAACTAACGGTACAATTTCTTGATATACTTAATTCAGTCAAACTATTGGCTGCAGTCAAAACTCGCAGATCATTTCACTCTACTTGCTTTTTCATATAGCTTCCTTTTGTGTCCTGGTCTAGAAATTGTGTGACCAGTTGCTTAGAAAGCTTACTAACCACAATGAAGTATTTTTAATATTATTCTCAAAACTGAAACTAGTTGGAGTGATTACTAAATTCCCATAACATAAGCAAGACCTTGTATCTGAGCTAAGCAATGTGATCAGAATTTCCCTCAAATGAATGGCCTTTCTGTGAGAACAAGATGTTGATGACATCACTTCACATACACCTTCTACGGTAACTTTTGATGCAAATGCCAAACAAACCAAATGTGACAGAGTGATAGAGATTTAGAGATAATTAAGTCATGTAGGTTTTCTGTAACAGATTCACAGAAGAAAGCAAGTGCCCTAACCTTAGGGAAAGCTGTAGTGCAAATTCATGTAATAATAAATAAAACTTTTAAAAGAGAGAATTCACGAAAAAAATAGATCGCTAGGTAAAAGCACCACTCGGGGCTTCGCTTACTGCTGTATCAAGCATTGCAGATGATTCCTTTTCAAGCAGTGCTGCTAACCACAATTTGAAAACCTCACTGATAGATCTGCTCACTTCCATCTGTGTAATGTAATTTTACATGCTAGTTAACAGCAGCTACACTCCTGCGCTGCACCGCTAGCTCTTACTGAGGAATCTTCCTATCTCAAATATTATCTCTTATTATCTCTTCTAACCATTTTTCAGATTTGGAAGGACCCTTGTTCCCCTTCCCTTCTAAACTCCTGACCTGTTTGACCTGAGATCAGTATTTACCACTCTCTTTCCACCACTCATTGTTTCTGGTCTGGCTTTAACATTTAAATGCATCCCTTCAAAGGCAGTTTCCTATTACTACCCAAATATTGTACCACACAAAAGCTCTTTAAGGAAGCAGAGAACCTTGACTTCTGAGTTTCAAAAAAAAAAAAAAAAAAGCAATTTTACCTGTCACTTGTTCCTGCATTTGTGCTATCCCTTCCCTCAAGATAGCACAAGCATTTTTGCAACCAGTGATAGAAGCAAGGAAGTCCTCTGGTTGAAGATAACTATTTCTTTTGATTGGAAGAAAATGAGCACCCAGTGCTGCTATCCTCACCTAAAGAGAATGTGAAACTAGGGCCTTAGGCTCTCAATGCTTAACAAGTTGTGAAAGCACTTAATGCCCAAGCCTGAAAATCACTTTCTGGATGTGCTCAGCACATGCTGAAGCTCATATTGCTTGCTTGAACTGCTTACCTCACATAGTAAAAATCACAGAGCGCTTCGGTTACTGACACACAAGACAGGAAGGAAGACAGTCTTAGTTCTAGTGCTCACAGAACTCACATTTTCTTCAATCATGATCCCCATCTCATTTTAAAAAAATACTAGTTTGCCTTCAAAAATATTTTATTTTTCCTTTCTCCTCTAGCTATGAATTCACACAGACCATTAGGTCAAAAGACTTTTTTACTCGATTTTTTTTCCGAAGGAGTTTCTAGCACCATCATAAGCTGACCAGGCACACACTGGCCACCTCAAGCCAAAATCTTTCTCTCTTTACCAAAAGGCAAGGAAGAGAGAAAGGGAAGAATGAGGAGTCAAGCAGCTCTTAGTTATGAAACAGAAGGAAACATTCTTCCACTCCCTTTTCCTTCCTGGAAAAACAGGAGTGATCTTAATTATCTTCTTGCTGCTTTAACCTTACAATGTTTTACTTGCTGAATAGAAACTAACTAAAGTAACAACCAGCTATTCAAAAATCCTTTATCCTACTTGTCGATATGTTAAAATGTCAATACCAACTTTGCAATTAAGAGTTTATGAATAAGCCCAACCTTCCAGAAGTATTTCAGAAAGCTTATCCAAAAGTCTGTAATTCTTAATATCTACAATAATCAAGTTAATGAATTTGCTTCAAACATTAAAAAAAAAAAAAAAAAAACTACAAACACTGTTCTTGACAAAATCCTTTAGTTGACTTTAGGGAGTAAGTTGATTGAATATACAGCTGAGAAAAATCCAATAACAAAACCACATGAGAAATGAAGCTTATTTCAGATTTTTTGCTAACCAAAGAAGAGTGTAGCAGCCTGAGCAGTGACTCTAACTTTATTTAACTTACCTCATCTTACGGGAGCAGGAAAAGCAAGGGGGTTATTTAAAACATCTATTAGTCAAGAAGCAGTGACAAGGCTACTTCTCAGAGTTTCCTTTTCTTTAATAAAGGAAAAATAAAATAAGAAGTTAGATCAGTTAATAACAAACTAAGATTTCAATAGTAATAATTAGATTTCCAAAACATTTCCTTCAACCATTACAGGAAGAGGACAAAAACAAAACAAAACTCTAATATAGTACATTTTTTCAGACATCTGTTAAAAGAAAAAAATAAATCTTCAGAGTGACAAATCCTCTACATACATAAATCTGTAACTTTTCAAGGTATTCTTCCTTTCAAAAATTAAGATTTTCCCCAATTTCCCCACAGTTTTGGGATTTAGAGAACAAAAAAAATCAGACATCACATGTAATTACCAAATGCCATACAAGGAATATGTATTTCCATTATATTAAAAAAAAATCTAGATTTTCAATATGATTTACCTCCAGAACACTTGGAAAATTATTATTTTTAGAAGAAAACACTGTTTTGGAAATACAAATGATAAGTTTAAGTATTTGTCCCCTCCAGGGTGGTATGGCAGGGGGGATCAAAACTGAGGCTTTTAATACTAAAGAACAAAATCTCACTTCAGTTTGGGCAACATCAGTAAAACACTATGCAGCAGGTAATGCAACTATTTATTTTTGCTTGGGCATTTGCATGTGTAGAAGTGTTTGAATTATATCTGCAGACATGAGTAAGGCTATCTGGATCAAAAACAAACAAAACTTTTCAAAAGGCCAAACATTAGAACAGCAACAAAGTATGCAAGCTTGATGTTGATAATGTTCTTTGCAAGTCATAATTAAAAACATGAATTTCTACCTCTCTTACACAAGACCAAGCCTGATTATTTGTCAGGAAAAATTAAATGCTCAGCCATACAGCTTACATTTTAAATGCATACCTTAAAATTCCTCTTTCCACACTCAAATCATAAAATGCCACAGGATACATTTTCTATCATTTTAAATAAACAACTCCCACATACATTCCAAACAACCTTTGTTGCCTAACAGCTCCATCTCCTAAAATTTAAAACTTTTTGATACCCTTGATAAAGTCGGCAGAAAGAGCAACACTTGCTAGGAGCACTTGCCACATGTCTATACAAGTGAAATAATTTAGGGTGTGAATTTGAAGTGCAGTGCCTAGGCTACCCTAACTTGTTTTGTGGACACGCCTATTTCACTTTTAAAAAGCAAAAGGTTCTTTAGCTAAATCCACACAAACAAGGAAAAATAAACAAAACAA
>NW_010581203.1:45769-102270 GCF_000705375.1 Tinamus guttatus | reverse complement strand
GAGGCCGCCCTCGTTGCGCGCCCGCTGGTGGCGCCGGTGTCACGGTCACTTCGTTGAGTTGCGGGCTGCCCCCTCGGCCTGTGCCGCGGAGCTCTGCCCAGCCCGCAAAATCCTATAGCCCGTGGGAGCTCTGTGATAAACCACAGCAAGAGCAGATTGTCCGCGCGAAGCTTGAGTTGGAGTGCTCCTTACGCACTGCCTGCAGCCCCAGAGGCTGCCATCACTTCCCTCATCTCCAAAGGGCAACACACGGTCGTCATCCCTGCTCCCGCACTGTGTTCAGATCTGGAGGTCCATCGTGCCCCTCTTTTCTGCCTTCTTGTGCTTTGCTCCATTTCTCACCTCGCTCATTGGTAAAACGCAACTACAGAGATAACTACAGGGATAACTTTCCTCACGCAATGCACCCCTTCAGCTTCCCTTCTGACAGCGTCCCTTTCCTGTGGGCCTTTGGAAAAGAGCACAAGCCCAGCCTCAGTCCTGCAGCATTCAACTCAAATGAGGCTCGATGGTGTTCTTCTTGAAATGATGTATTTGTGTGCTTTTACATTCTCCATCTTTCAGTGTGTAACTACTTGAAATTGCTCTGCTCTTTGTCACCCACGAAGCTTGTGATTAAACCTTAAGACTTGGCTTTCCTATGCTGAATGTTTCCCACTTACCTTCCAGCCTTAGCAAGAGGTCTCTCCTAATGGTTTATTTTTACTGTAATACAGCTATTATTTATAAATTCAAACTGTGCAACCTAAAATTCTTTCATGTCATAGTTACACATCAGGGTGATAGAGGGCCTCACTCTTCTTCTAGTTCAGTAGGGCTGTGGCCTATTTCAATGATTTTATTAAAATCATCACAATGGCAAAACATTAGTCATTTCTGGAAACGGAGCTATTTAAGTCTATTTTGCCCCAAGATGGCTGTCACCACCAAAATGGCTACCCAGTCACTTCACCATTTAGGGTTTATACTTCATTTAGATGTCTGGAATTGCACTTTATTTGCAGGCAGAAAATATAAGTAAGCATTTTTAAATAAGCTTAGAGTAACAATGTAAGTAGCATAATTAGTCACATGCAGGAAAAGTGGTATTCTATAATTCACACTGTGAGCTAAACCTCATTTCGAATAGCTCCTCTTTTTTACTGTCTTGCACTGAAAATTACTCATCTCTTATAAAATAAGCTAATGCTAGAAAATAAAACATATTTTGAAGAGAGGTTTGTTTTGTTTTGCATTGCAGGGAAACAGCCTTCACTCTTGGACTCCATTTGGGGTTCTTAAAGAGTCAAATCTCCTTCGAGAGGAACTCCTTAAAAACAGATTTTCCGGTCAGTCATTCAGCCTGTTTCAAACCACCAGGAGAGTTTTGACAGCTGTTTTTTTCTGCACACGGGGGTTTAGTGTTGCAGTGAGCTCTTTATAGGCTTTCTGCTCTCACAAAGTGAACCACCCAAGTGGCTTTCTGTTTCTACTGCCTTTTTATGATTAAACATCATCTACTAGAACAAGGACCAGCTTCATGATGAGGCATTTAGACTCAATCTTTAGATACGATAAATAATAGAGAGTTTTCTGAAAGAAATACCTGGTATTTTGAAGAGTTGTTCTCAAAAGAGTGAATTCTAATGGCAGGATATAAAAATAGTACTTTAGGGGAAAAAAGTTAATATTGAATAAATATATATATATATTACGTGACAATGAAATTATTATCCAGCTCAGGAAAAAAAAAAAGACGTATCAGATTTGGGTTGGACCCTTCTGAACTGCTGAAAACTTCAGTCTTTTTTATAGATAACACATTATAAAGGAATTGTTTCTATGTTCCCAATACAGAAACAAGACATCTATTTTTATGTTTTTGTATGTAAATAAAATAGTAGAATAACTGGTGAGTGATGGATCAGTAGGTCTCATCTGTGGTGCACTCCAGCAGATTTCATGCAGTAGCTACGCAGCCTCAAGAGGTTCTGTGCGGTTCCTTTTGAACTTGATTGCTTTTTGATAGGGGAGAAAGAAGACGTACACTTTGCCCTGGCCAAAATCACTCCCCTACCATTCCCTCCTTTTTACCTTGGTGCAAAGCCGTTAGCACCACAAATAATATTTCATCCATTATGAAAGGCCATTTAGGTATATGGTTCTCCATTCATTCATTTCTTCTTTGTCCATTCATTTTGAAATACTCTCCATGCCTGTTTTGGCAGATGTGTCCTTTCATACGCTATGTACTCAGCTCCTAAAACTAATCTGTGTTAGGACTAACTTTTAGGTCTTTAGCACTAACTAGCACTAATGCTTTTCCTGATACCTTAGGATTGTTTTGTACCTCAAATTCTCAATCTTAGTCCTTCTGAATTTGGTACGATTTTGTATATGGAAGAGTATGTAGGGAACTAAAAGTGCAGCCCAAAACAATAAATGTGTAGCAGTCTTAAACTATTATTCAATTCTGTAACTACATAGTAGAAGTGAGTACATACCCTTTACAGAAAGAGCTGACCTCTTGATATGTTATTATTTAAAAAGCAGCTCTTTTTTATTAAGTATGTTAACTCTTAAATAACACTTCAAGGAATATGTGTTTTGTAACAAGCAGTTTTAAGATCAAGTTTATTTTAAAATGCTTTTCAATTTGTGGTACTTAGAGACTGATTTCCTTAAAAGAAATGCAACCTTGTGTCCTATTTCACAAATTGCTCCTGACTTGGAAATGGTTTTCCATTTACTGCGTGCTTCTCTGCAGAGCTGCATGTAACGGTCAGACAACTCTACAGAGTAACTGTGGACACACTGGATTACATTACATTACACTGGATTAGGAGAACAAGTCTCAAAACTAAGACGTAAGATGAACACACTGAACTAAATAAACACTGTTCAGACCTGTCAAGTGTCAAGGATGGTGCTCATGACTGCCATGGCACAGAGCTTCAGCTGAAGGTATGTGCCTCCAAAAGAAGCCCTGAACTCAAAAAACTCAAGTAATCTGTAATAGTAGAAATTATTCCTGTTGCAGACTCTTTCGCTGTCGTGCAACCATATATGCAGTGTTCATCTGACTTGATGCAGTTGCTACGGGAGCCAGTAGCTGCAAACTCGCATGTGGGGCGAAAACAAGATGGAGAGGCGTTTGCAGTCTGTGAATGCAAGAGAGTAGACTGTGCGTGAAAGAGAATGTACAGCACTAAGTATGTTGCTAAACAGATTAGAAAGATGTGATGAAGTGCCATTACACCAGAATACACAGATTCCCCTGCAATTCAGGGCACTCTCTGCGTCTGATGCTGTGAATGATGATGCATGTAGCTGGTTCCTAGGTCTGCCAAAGCATCAGTTTTTCCCTAAACAAACTAAACCCACCTGACCGTTCACTGTATGCTTACCTCATATATCCTAATATAGGTATGTAATACCTTTATACAGAGCGTTGGTGCTTTCAGCATACTGGGCTGCCTCAGCTCTGACATACCACATTCAAGGAGGTTTTTAACTATAACGCACTCCATTTCAAGGATGAGAATGCATGACAAATAAAGGTGGAGTGACACACACTCAAATTTAGAATCTTTTAGAATCTTTTTTGTTTATATGGGAGTGATGGAACTGATTTCCTATTAACTTATTTTTAACACGCAGCGTATGATCAAGAACTTAAATTCCAGAATTCCAAATTCCAGAAAGATTCCTCTTTCTCAGGCATATTCAACTACAGAGCTATATGAGATTGTTGAGTGTCCTATTCGCATGGAAGAATTTTTCTCATAGCGAAAAAAGATGCAAATTTAAAAGATTCAAGTGGGCATTCAGTAAGAGCTGATGGATGGTCTCCCTCCAAGCCAAATCCGGATTAAAAACCTGAGCTCTCTTTAAGTGTTCCTTTTCTGAGGTGTTAAATTTCTTCTGTGGCAGTGACTAAATTGCCCTAACAGATGCACAAAGTTCATTGACTAGAATCCAATGTCCTTGTTTGGCTGTAGAAGTAATTCTTCAGATAGCTAAGCACGATGTACATGTAATGATAATTCAGGCCATTGGTAAAAGAGGATGTAAGTGCTGAATCTCTTCCCTCTGTACATCGTTTCACCCACCCCTCAGAAGTATTTCCGCTAACAGCACGGTGTCTACCTTCCCATCTGCGTGCAAATGTTCCATGCCCGTGCCTCCATTTTCAGCATGATTTAGCCCTTTTCAGTCTCTAATTTTTATCATTTTCCTAGTTTTGACTTCTTGCTTGAAAAGGTGCAGTCCTATCCTACCTTTGGTTAATCCTGATATCTAAATAGTACAGTACTTGCTATTGCTCTGACCCACACATATTTTTAATGAAATAATCATACATGTTACGTCATACATGCACAAGAACTCATAACCTCAAAAATGGTAAATTCATAAAGCTAAAAATGCATATATTGTTTGTCAACATAGACTTGATTAAACTGATTAAATATTGCATTTACAGGGAAGTCCAAGATTTCTGTGCCTTAAAAATAGACTGGATAATCTCTTAACTCTTGCCAGGAATAGTAAATTATGTTGTCAGAAGGGAGATGTATGATAAAGGGTTTAAATGAAAGGTAAAAGCTGATTCTACACATCCATTCAACAAATAAATTCTGTCTATACAAGTCATAAAAATAATATATGCTTTGGGAGGTGTACAAAGCAAAAGCCAATAGCAAAACAAACTGAAAATTTAAAAAAGGATTACACAGACCCCTTTGTTTTGGTGACTTTTTATCAATAGGTTTACTTCCTAACTTAAGAATTAGCAGTTATTTGGCAATCTTTTTGACAAATATGTGATCCTTTCTCTTACACATATCTCTCCAAATCAAAATTGTAAAAACAAAAGCCACCCAACTGCTCTGAGAAAGTTGAGAAAATAATGCTCCATTCCTAATATCATTTTAGGTGCTACCAGAATATGCTGGTCAAATAGGCAATGGAAAAAAAAATCACTAATTTGAATTTGTATCGACTAAATCATCACAGAATAAAAAAAAATCACAATAAAAAAAGACTTTGATCATCACTTCACTCTCTGATGCCTTCATGCTGGACATAAAACATAGAATTAAGGGAAATTAAGGGAAGCTGAAGTCCCCAATTATAGGTGCTGAATTGTAGCCAAGGAAATATTCAAATATGTGGGTGTCTGCACAGGCTGATGCTGAGAAACGGTTGCTGACTGCTATGCAAGTGTTGAAAAGTTGTCTTTAATTCATATGCAACAGGCCACGTTTTGCTCTTGGTAACAGCAGAACCTCTTTTTTTTTTTTTTTTTTTTTTTTTTTTTGCCAGCAAAGCAAGAAACCAGCAAAGTAAGAAGGAGAAATAGAGATGTTCAGGCAAGGCCTGTGCAGCCCCACGGCTCTACTGCAGGCAAGAAAATATGAAAACATTTCCAAGTCACGCTGATAGATTGTTCTGTGAGGCTTGATAACCTCCCAGCTGAGGGTGTACCTCCGATTTTCTCAATCTGTGTAACTCTTAAGTGAATTTTAATTGGCACTATTCCTGCTTCTCACTGGGAAAATGAGATCAGGCTCTAAGCCCACTCGCAGAGGGACTGAGTCAACGGCGTGAATGAAACAGTGACTAACTCATTATGTGAATGAGTGAGCACGTCCTTGTTTGCTTTTGTGATCGTTTCTATGCATGAGTGAGCGGCAGGGCAATTACATGTGTGTGAATGAGTGGGGTCAGGGTTGCTGAATAATCCATATATTTGTGTGGTCTTTCCATCTTTTGATTAGGTAATGAGCCAAGTGCTCAGAATATCAATATATGCAAAGCAGAGATAAGTTTGCTACATAGTTTAGAGACAAATTAAAAATATGAAGGCCTGTTTTATCATTTGTTGAATGGATGTGTAGAATCAGCTTTTAGCTTCCATTTAAAAATATGAAGTGCCAGGGCCTGCTCTCAGTCACATGTATTAATCTAGATCGGGAAATGAGCTGCTTGGGTTTAGGCCATTAAGTGATATTCCTCGTCGGTGGCAGGAAGCTGACGGTGACACAGTTATTTTCTCCAAGATTAGTGTTATCAGTGACATGACCAAATCTGTCTCTAGTTTACAGCAGATCTAATTGTGAAATATAAACTGAAGAATTATTAGACAATGAAATGATCTTCTGTCTTATTACCCTTCCATAAAGGCTTTCCTTATGTCAGCTCATTTGCTTCCAAAGTAGTTAACAAGGCTAGCAGTAATTTTGGCACCCCAAAAGCTCACTCCTTCATCTAGCACAAATAAAAGCAGAATAAAACCTTGTTCTGTTATGTCATATATAAATCATGTCCTACTGTTGGATTTAATTTCATAGCTGCATACAACTAAGTGAATAAGAGTCAATGCTGTGCTTCTAAAATCCAATCAAACTGTAGGTATAATGAATGTAAATGGACATGGACCTAAAGAGATATTCTAGAATCTTGCAAAACTTCAATCCTTTTCCTCCCAAGGAAATACTTTTATTTCCCCCTTTCTTTCTTTTTTTTTTCTTTTTTCTTTTCTTATTTTTTCCTTTTTTATTTTTTTTTATGCAAAGGCCCACTGGCCTTTTTCCAAAAAAAAAAGAAACCTCGCTGTAACTTCCAGTAGTAGTGAAAGTAGGAAGAAAATACATATAAAACATTAGTAATTACCAGCTTTTTACCACCTCCGATGTCTTGACCTGAGCTGGGGAATGCTTTTAATTGTTGTAAATTATACTGGATCTGAAAATCAAGGTTATGGGAAACATACGTATGTTTCCCATAATTTCCCCAAATAATTAATTCTACATTTTTTTTTCTCAGATTTCTTCTCCTGTGAAGACTGATCCTTCCAGCAGCAGACATTTCCTGATCCCAAGCCAAAATCTGCCCTCTCATCTGCACCGTACTATGTTTCAGTAAATTGAGCAGCTGGCAGTATTTTTTTCATGTATCTTATGATCTGACAACATTTTGCCATTCTTTAAAAAGCAAGAATCCTCAGCTTTGTACATCCTCCAGGTTTGGGATGGCAGGCCTCCAAAGAAGGACATGATTTGGCAAACAAACTGTGATTTAGCAAAATGCTGATATTCTGCATATGCTGCCATCTTTCCAAATGTGTTTGGTCTAGATTTGGATGTCTTGAGCTCTGTGGCTTGCTTTTAAAGAGAATAACTTTTTTTTTTTGATCTTTTGCGGGTTTATGTAGCTGCAAGAGCTGTCTGACTTTATGAGCAAAATTAATCACTGATATATATGAAAACCAATATCCAAATTCAAATTTTGTGGCTTATGCTCAGATCTGGGTTACATAAGTATGTTTGAGCTACAAATGCAGCAGCGTAAGTAGGTTGGGATTCCACTCAGGTCCAGTGAGTAAAGGGATCAGACCTAGAAATAAGTAAGTTGACAGTTATTGAAAGAGGTTTCTACGTTTTTCTTTTTAAGAAAAATTAGATTTGTCAGTCTGTGTCTTAAACTAATAAAACAACAAAAAATCCTCTGTTATTTTTTCTTTAAATAAAACCATGTGCCCCTATCTACTCCTTGTGTTAACAGCCATTGTATCAAGAGCTGACAATTCAATATATTTTGTGGCACTAAGTCTCTATACACAGATTCCAAACACTGTTACTGGATGGGAAAGGCTCAATAACATTAAGGTGACACAGACTATTTCAGAGCCAACCTTTTCTAGGTCACTTCAGTCTAGTTCTTGGGTTTTGGACTAACCATTGGGAGTTTGAAGTGAGAATCATGAGACACAGGAGCAAGGAAACAGGATTTACATGTAGCTCTTCCTGTGATTTGCTCTGTGATTTTTAGCAGCTATACTTCCATATGCCTAATTCTCACATTTTCAAAATGAACATAAGATTAGTGAATGTTTATAACTACTTTTTAATGCCCAGGGAAGAGGTGACTTTAACATCACAAAGTGTCATTATAAGAGCATGACTGATATTGCACTTTTGTGAATTTTTAAGATTGTTTTTGATGATGTATGTTGGGAGACTTGAATGTAGTATTAAACTGCAATGTCAGGAGGCACCATAAGAGTTAAATAGTGCCATATTTGTTCTGGGTGGCCAAATATGTGGCGAGAGAAACCTTGCCCACAGCTGGATAAGCCTTTCAGATAAGAGAGGGCAATGTGCCATGTCGGTTACATCATATAGCAAGCAAATGCTTGTCTGCATGCAGTTCTTGCAGCTCTTCAAAAGGTCACATTCTGGCCGTGGGTTGATGTCTACCATGGATCCTGGAGCTTGCCTAAGTGCATCCACTGCATGCAGCTGTCACATTGCAACCCATTTCTTCAACTAGACGAGTAGAGAAAAATAAAGAGCAGTCCATTCTGTATTTGAGCTTTCACCTTATTTGCACAAGCACAGGAATATTTTTGTGTGCAGGCTTGTTAAGGAGAATGGACGCAGGAAGCGTGACACTTTCAAGCCTTTTCAGCCGCTGCATCCTATAGGTGATTCTGAATTCTTCTCGTGCTTCCTCATAGCATGTAAGTCACATAGAGGTGCTTCGCACCTCATTTACTGTTCGGTGGTGCTTTTTTGGCACAGTGTGTCTCACAGATGGAGAAGGGCACATTAGTGTGAGTTCAGACAGGATCCATAATGCAGAAGTGCTGCCATTTGACATCTGCTCATTGTCACATATTGTGGCTATCCAAATCTATTTCAAGCATTTTTGCTCTCATTTCCCATCTATAGACTCAGGGGCCTAGAGAACTGCTGAGCTGTTATTCTAGAACCTACATTTTTACAGTGATGGATGCCCAGTTTGAGGAGCTTTCGGTTCATGCTTTGAGTAAATTTTACATGTTCTCAGGGCTCTCTGAATAAAAAAAACCCATAAGGTAGAAAAATAGAAACTTTCTTAATCCTCAGACCCCCCTTGTGCCTGAAGGACAGCAACAGTACAGAGATCTGAACTGCGCAGTTGAAAAACACGTAATCATCTCAGCGTGCCTTATCCATCTTAGAAAAAATCCTACATCCAGAGTCTGAAATTAACTTCATCAAACTCCATAAACTGAAGGCTTTGTGCTCTTGTCCTCTTACTCCTTCTCATTGCCTTGCTTTTAAAAAAGTTTAGGGAATCAAAGGCAAAAATAAACAACAAAACCTTGCCTTCATAGTCACATACAGTTTCCCCATTAGAGTATAAGAAATCAGGAATGCAAAAGTTAATGTTCTTCTGTCAACTGTACTGCACTGAATGGAGACAGTCTTTGCTCTTTGTGTTTTCTGTGCTAGGTTTATGGCCCCTATCTCAAACTCCAGATGCTTCACATAGAACTGAACTGCACACATTTGTTTGGAAAAATAAAATCAGATACTTGCATAGTAATAAAATACAACTCAATGATAAAATTAACTCAATACATCAGTTGCTATATTTATGTTGATTAGTGTATAGTATGAAATAAACCAGATGTAGTTTGTGGCTAAATTAATACTGTTGGGGGAGCTTTATGTTTGCATTTCATGGTTGCTAGCATCCTGCATTAATGAATTCCAGGGCGATTCTATGCTGTGGGTTTTTTTTCTTTCTTTTTTTTTTTTTCAATTATCATCTCCTCAGTATAAGTGAACATCCAGAGAGCTACTAAGCAAGAGAGAACTCCCAGTACCTTTCTTCTACAGTGGCTTTTAAATTTGTACTTTCTAAGGATTGCTGAAACATCTGTATTCATTAACATCCTGTTTTTCATTAAACAATGTGCGTTATTTGACAATTTATTACCTGAACAAACTTTTCATATACAGTAAAATATAAATAAAATTTTAGGATCAGAGTTAAGTCGTTAGTAATCTTTGTAAATCGGTTTTATAATATGATTGATCACTAATACTTTTTTACTCTGCTGAATATATGGAGTTTGACTTGAACTAGTTTTATCCAGTATAGTCATATCAGAAGATCTTTAGTGGGGGGTGCCTGGTTTGGTTTTTTGTTTTGTTTTTTTTTTTTTAAGGGAAGAGATATCTGAACTTTTTTTATTTACCATTATTCTTCTGTATTTGATACTGGATTTTAAATTCGACTGGAAAAACAATAAAATTAACAAGTACAGAAAATCCCCAATTATATTAGAAGGATGAACACCGTACTTCTTCCCCCAAAATCTAAAGCCATTTTTTCTAGTTTAAGTTATGTTTACCAAGAAACACATAATTCTTATCTGTTTAGTAGCAACAGTCTAATACATTCAAACTGGGTTTTTAAATGAGCTTACAAATATACATGCCTTGAAAATGTGAATATTTCAAATTAGCTGCTAGTCCCAAACTTCTTATACAAGTCTGCAGTGTGTGTTGAGTGAAGAAAAGCAGCTTGCACAGGCAAGCAAACGCACCTACAGTAGCTGTTATTTGTTCATTCAGTGTTTGTTGCCCATAGCCAGTGGAAGTAAAGCAAAAATGTTTTTGAATCCTGACCCTTTCCCATGGGATTCATAATGCAATCATTTGAACAAGAGCACTTTATTTTCCATTTCTGCATCATATTATAGTTTCTAAGGCTTCAGTTAGCTGTATGTTTGTGAATATGACAAAGTGAGTGTTGTGTAAAGCAGTCAAGGCGTTCGTGAGTAATGAGCCAAAAGCATCCTGTGGAATCACTCTACAGAAACTACCAATTAGCAAGACTTTGCCATGCTTGATTTCAAACATCTGACCCTTTCTAAGAATTGTCTTCCTTGAGGAAAATCATCTAGAATTCACGTTTACTTTTTTTTTTTTTTAATGACAAACAGAGCATGTGCATGCACTATCCATAAAACGGAAGGAAAGGGTTCAGAAAATATTTTTGTCCCTTTTGTTGAATATCCTAAATTTGGCAAGTGATCTCTTCATCACATCAGTAGTGTCTGCCTGGACCTAAATCCGAATAATGTTCAGACTTAATGCCAGAACCATACAAAATAAATAATATATGCATAATAGTAAATATTAATGTAAAAGAGGATATTTAGATACCCCTGTAAAATTGTAGAAGGCTCTTTTTTTGTTTCTTTATGAAAATCTGTGTTGCCACATGAAAGGTGCAAATACTTAGACACTGTAGGCCTGTGGAAAGACACTTGTAATTCCACAATTATTTTCCCTCTTTCTTTTAAAATTCTTTTTTTTGTAGTATTTTTATATTTTATATATAATTTAATATATTTTTATAATAAAAACTTTAAAATTCTGCTTGTCATAACAAGTGAAAGTAGAAGAGGAATGAGAAACTTCAGCTCTGCAAAATTTCAAGATAAGTAGAATCTTATCTATTTTTT
Organism: Tinamus guttatus; assembly: GCF_000705375.1. The sequence goes on along the minus strand of NW_010581203.1, from coordinate 90,983 downwards.
CCCTAATGCTGTAATCTTTCAACAGGGGCTACACAAAGACAAACAGACATTTAAGATGGCAATCTTTTCTTCCAGCAAGCAGCTGTTGAACTCAGTGCATTTTTGGAGCACCAGTTCTTCAGTCCTTTCTGGGTCTTGTGAGATCTCCATAAATAGACTTTTCACCCAGATGAACGAGCCCATGCTCACATTGCTGCTGAATTAGTCCAATCCCACAACCACAGCAGGATGGAGGACACCAAATCCATTGTGAAGCTGGAGTAGCTCAGCAAGAGAATAACTGACCAGGCACAAGAGCTGCCAGGACCCCATTCTCCATCAGAGACTGGGAACACATTTGGAATAGCAGAGAGAGTTTGTACGGGGTCAGTGTTTCGCACTGTGCTTTCCATCCAGGGCTGATAAATTAAAAGCTGTGATACTGGGAAATCACAGTCTGACTTTAGGCACCTCATTTTATGTTGTATACAGTGGTGAGATGTGATCATACGAAGATCTAAAATGATCAATTATTAAAATACACACCAAAATATTAACAATGCAAAGAACATAAAATAATGTGTGCCTTCTTTCCTGAATATAAATTATTTTTCCTTAGGCGCAGGTATCTTATATTTTACTATTAATAGAAATAATTTTCATCTATAAATGAGATGGGATAATTTATTTTGAATTATAGGACTGTTTTTTTAAAAAATAAGCATTATGCCTCTAAATCAAAGACACCAAGACAAACTTTGGAGAGCAATGTGCACCTGCCCTATTACTGGAAAGCAACAGTAGTTGCAGCAGTTCAGCACCTTTCAAAATCTAGCATACCATGGGTGTCTGCCTTACTTCTATAAAACCATAGTATTTTTGTTTGTTTGTTTGTTTTCAATGAAATAATCCTAACCATTTTCTGGATTAATGGCCTCTGAATAGTCAGTTGAGATGTAAAAATACAGAAACTAACAAACATGCACTGTTCTCTGTACAGACATTTGTCTTCCTTGATCCTTTATAGGAATTTTTGTATCATATTCATTTTATTCCATCCAAGTGCTTCAGAGGTTTATTGGCTATATAGTATGTAACATCAATACATCTTACAAATCTATACTCATTTAGGGTTTTTGGACTGGTCTCAATAAACTCTTCCAATTTCATGAAGAAAAGTATTTTTACTAGCATTTACCAATTGATAAAGTTGCTATATATGAAAATAACTTCAGTTCTTGCCAAGTGCACTTGAACTGTTGGATTTATTTCTTACTGGGCTAAGCATTCATATGTAACTCAAACACACAAACACATTCTGTTGCACCTTGGGAAGAGGAGAGAAAAATAACATCTATCATTAAAAAGAAATAAATGGTACAGATACCAGTCTGATCTAAAACTCCGGAATAAATTTTGAAAGCTATGATTTTTCCAGACAACCTTACATGATACTCTCACAGACTACTTAATTCTATACTTTAATAACGATGATATAGCATTATATTATTATTGCCTTAGAACTTGTGCTTTTCATTGAGTACTTCTATTGGATTATTACAATTTTTTCTTTTAAACATAGAGTATCAGGTACTTTGTCCTGATTCTGTTTTCTACTGTGTTTTACTCAAGGTTTTCACCCCATCCACAACAGTTGTTCCACTGAGGTAAATAAAAATAAATCCTGAACATTTTATCCTTACTGTCTTACCTGAACATCCTTACAATATGCTCTTAAGAACTGCAGTTCAGGCCTAACAAGTAAATGAGATACTTCAAGTCTGCAATTATGTGATTACATAATGGTCTGAAACAGCCATCAAGGAGCCAATACCCATTATCCATTATCCTGTTACCACATATTATATACACATTCAAAATATGCTATGAAATGTATAATAGATTGGGAATGATTGAAGATGCCGAAGCGCAGCTCTTCAAGCTTTCTCATTGTTTGAAGAAGAGCATATACTGCACAGCAAAATTTTACACACACAAAAAAAAAGTAGCAACAAGTGCTGTATGGCCAATTTTAAATATTTAGAGACTATTGGGTTTCTTTGAAAGATGAAACAGATCTGTAGCATTTAAATTTCTTTTTGAAATTATAGGATCAGATTTGTTTGTCTTGACATATTTTATTGGAGGACCCAGCCAGTAGCACATTAACATGCTTATACTTTGGGCTCAGGCTTTTGAGATATGTTGTAAATCTCTGCTAGCTTCAAACTGATCAGGAGAGGATAGAAAAGATGCGTGTTTGCAGGCAATCAGGGAATGGCATAAAACCCTGTCTCTCTCTTTTAGCAGAATTTAGGATTTAGTCCTGTATATATTAATAAGCACTTTATACAAGGCACACATTATGATGTCTTAATGTTTTGGGTCTTTATTCAGCAAAGTTTGAGTGTCGGCTTAAGTGCTTTGTTGAAAGGGTGCCACATTTATTACGAGTTTCCTATGGATTGCAGCTGTCTGAAACATCTCAAGTATTGAAGCGCCACCTCTAAAAGGGATATGCAGCATATATGCTTGGAAATGTAGGTTGTGTTGGTCATTGAAAACTAACAAAGCTTTCAAATGTATTTTGACTCCCTTTCAGCTATTTCATAAAATCATAGAATCATTAAGGTTGGAAGGAACTTCTAGAGATCATCTAATTTCAGCTAAGAAGTACAAAGATGTCTTAATACAATAATGGAAATAATGCAATAATGGAAAAAATTAAGGCAAAGACTGTTTCCCCTTCCATTTCCTAGGGAAAATATTCAGCACATAGCTAGATATTTCTTTTTTATTATTAATTTTAAAAATTGTATTTGTGATTATCTACAAAAGCAAGACAGGTGCTTTAACATTGTTAAAATGATCATGTAAACAGGCACACATGTTTTATTTTTAGCATTCCAGTTTCCAGTTTAGTATAAATTGCAATTAATTTTTAAATAAAGTCTATCTTTAATTGATGGAATAAAATCCTACAATTACAGTGGCAGTAAATTTGTTCATTCAATCTATCATGCTACATGTGCTAAATGCAAAATTAACCCTTACCTAGGGTGAGATGTCAGGTCAGGATATTAGGTTAGGTTTAAGGTAGATCTGGCCATTAATCCTATGCAAATCCTAGAAATGACCTCAATTACAGGGTACAAAAAGAAGCTCAGCTGAGATAAATGTTGTCTCACGTAAATGGCTGCTTAAGCACAGAGTTCAGAGCATCTGCTTTTTTTTTGCATGGTTTTAAGTGACTTGGAAGGGTTAACTTCTGTGCCTTTAGCAGAGGCATGAACCTCCCATGAAATGGAGGTTAATGTTTCTTGAGAAGCGCTCTGGGGCAAAGAATCAGAACTGAAAGCTAGAGGAAAGTGGAAAGTGGAGGCAGGGAGTGGTTCCTCTGTTTTTGTTTGTTTGTTTGTTTGTTTGTTTTGTTTTGTTTTGATTTAATTTGTGTGTGTGTTTTGCAAACTGAAACTCAGCACAAAAAGAGGGGGAATTTGATTTGATTTGATTTGATTTGATTTGTGTGTGTGTTTTGCAAACTGGAACTCAGCACAAAAAGAGGGGGAACGGTAAATGTGTGAGTGTAAAATCAGAGGGCAAGGAAAGGGCAGCCGAAGGCATTTAGTGTTGTTGACTAGATTAGGAGTAGGTGAAAGGTGGAAGAGTTTTGGAACAGAAAAGGTTATAAAATAAATGATAGGATATGGTGCTTGCTGTAATAGTGCGTTAGATTTGATGACCTGGAAAATAACCTTGGAGTCTTCTGTCCTAACCATGGAAAGGTTTCTTCTAGCACCTCAGGCTTTTCAGGATTGCTTAGTGGGGTGTGATGCTAACTTAATTTTCTCTCTTTGGCTTTGGCTACTAATAAGGATGGGCAGGCCAGAAGTCTCTCTGTGCTTTCAACATGCTAACTGTGGGTTTTATGAAGAGTGCCAAGGAAAGGAAAGTAACTAGCAACACTCTAACACTCTTATATTATTAACTCACACTGAAATCCACTCGTGGAAATGTAAAGCCTACATATCCGTTCAGCGTCTCCTTAGGGCTCTGCTTAACAGTTGACACAGCAGAGGAAATAAATAAGAGTCAGGAGACCTTGCAGTTGTTCTTGGCTCGCCTCAGTCACACTGTGGTGTTTGCAACAACTCGCTTCACACTTCTCATGCTGCTGCTTTGTGTGCTATCAGAGAATACTGATAATGCAGCCTTTTCTGAAACCCTCCCGAACCGCCCCTGATATCAGATAAGCAATCACTATTATTTTAAGTTCCCTATGAAATCTTTCATATCAAATATTTGGTACAAAATCCATGGAAATAGAAAATAATAGCAATAATGAAAAATCCACAGCTAACTGTACTTAAAATTTCATGCTGCTTTCTAACTTTTTTTTCCTTTTTAAAGGGATATTTAATTAGATTTCAGAACAAAAATTGCCAGACTAATATCACACAAATTTGAGTTACTGTTTTATGAAGGAAAGTCAAATAGTATAGTATACTCTTTCTGGAAATGTAGTATTAACGTGTAATAATTACTGCAGGTTACACAATAGGAATAATGACACTGAATCAAATTAATAACTGTGCTATTTTTTATTTTGATTTCCCCTAATGCAGGCAAAAAAGACAATGTAAAATTATAGATTTGGAACCAGGATTGCTATTTTTAATTTATTGCAAAAAAAGCTGCAGTTAAAATACTTGTATTCTTAATCAGAGCACCGTTTTTAGAATATTGTGTTTATTGTAGATGCTTAGAGAATAGAAAGAACTAGACATGTCACCACATTCAAAGGTTTTAAACCTGCTATTTTACTGTGTGACCCATTTCTTCTCTCTCTGGCTTTTACATGCTTGTGCTGCTGACACAACTAGGCCCTTAACTAATGTTAGCACTGTGTTGCTAGAAGAGCAGATGGAGAGGCAGCCATGCTTTAGTGTGATTTATGAATCCCAAACGGAATTATCATGAAAATTCTAATTTCTTTGTCTTTCTTACAGATGTGACAGAATGTGAAGCAGAAAGAGCCCCCCACATCATTGCCAGGGCGCAGTGCTTAGTCTGAAGTCTGAAGAGGCAAGGAAGGTGAGACTCCCTTTGGGCTCTCATGATATTTAGGCTGTGGTCAGCAGAACATGATGTAAACATGTTGCTTTCAGGCCACTAGGCATGTGTGCAGCTGCGCTACATGTGAAGGATTTGTAAGAAGGCCATCCATCCAGCATCCCAAGCTTCTTTTTCGGCTGAGAAAAAAAAAATAAGTCAATGTCTTGACAGACTTTAAGAATCTCCTTGCTGTGGCTTCAGGAGAATGGAGAGCCAAGAGAGTCTGTGTTTATCCAAATGTTTTCTATGAATAAATGAAATCATAAAAAATCAGCCTCCCTTCATATTCCAGATGACAGTATTTTCTATGATTCATTGGTTAGTTTGCAATTAATATCTACTTATACATTCAAATGCTAATTGTAATGTCCACTGAGACTACTTACTTAACATTTTGATTGTCAGACTTAACTTTCAGTAATTAATATGCCATGATTTAAAGTAAAATGATTAAAATAGTAATAAAACAGATAGCTACAATTTCTGATCATGCATAACTTTTACATCCACAAAGCCAGCTAGCATAATCCAGTGAGCTTTTCTAAATTACTTTTTTTGATATCTTTTCTTGCTTCTACAAAGAAGGAATTGATGAATCAACATGCAAGAATATATAACTCTAGGATCAACATTGATACATTTTCATTTTTTCATGTGCTTTTCTATATTTGTTTTCTTCATAACTTCTTTCTTGGGCCTTCATATCTTCCTCTTGCCTTTTACTATTTTTAATATAGTATCTTCTTCCTCTTTGAGACACTATTTCTTGTAATTATCCTTCTCCAATACCTGCATTTGTCTGCAGAGGAAATTAAGTAGTGCCTTAGTCCTTGCATACAGAAAAATGACCCAAAGGATTGACTCCACAGTATGGTTTGTCAGTGTTACATCACATCTGTCTGCCAGATTCAGAGGAAGACCTAAATTTAGAATTCAGTTACTCAAAAAATGAGGTTATCTAGATTCTGAATTTGATTCAAATATCTCTTTGACTGTAATTGTGTGGGGTTTTGTTTGCTTGCTTGTTTTTTTAGAAATCAGTGGATAATATTCTTTACAAAAATAATAGGCCATAAAAAAGGGCAGTAATGTAAAGTGAGAAGTGTAGCTGGAAACTAAAACCTACAAAAATAGGAAAATCAAACATTTTCTCCCAACAGGTGTATCTAAACATTCAACAGACAGTAACAGATGATATTTTATGTGCTTCACTGGGAGATCAGAAATGCCATTTACTAGTTTATTCCTGATATATTTTTTTCCTGGAGAGAAACACCAGTTAAGTAGATCTATGAAAAATAAGAATTATTTCAACACCTGCTCCATTATAAAATGGAAAACATCACGGAGAAGTATCTGCTGGTAGTCTGACCTAATGCCAAGCAGGTAGAAAAGATATCACGGTTTCTGTGTTCAAGTTTCCAGGTTGAAAAAGACGCTAAACTCTGGTTGGTTCATTTGGGAAGTATAACACCTACAGCTTGATGGCACGAATTCTACAATATTCTTGCTAGATTAACTTCACTTTATCAAAGATGGCTTTCAGGAGATGGTTGTTATTATACCATTATAATAGTCCTCTTAGCATTTGTTGTTGTTGGTGGTGGTGGGTTTTTTTTTAATTATTATTTTTGGAATGGGCTTGGCTGTGGTAGCCCATCGTGAAAAAAAAAATCTGACTCTTCTTTAAAGTATGTTTTTTCCTGTCATATTTAAAATCAAGGAGTTGGCTCGTTTTGCCAAATCCCAACAGATTGAGTCCATCCTCATAAAATTAGGGGGCCAAAGAGCACAGAAAACCAAAGCATGCCATTAAACCACCTCTTCTCAGCTCCTCATTTCAAGGCCACTCTCATGCTTTCCACCAAATCTAGCTATAACACCAAGCTGGCCCCAGCCACACGCCCCACAGCCTGTGAATTAGAGCCCACAGTTACTGATCTAATAGAAAAACGAACGGGCACACGCAGCCTGTATCCGAGAAACAAAGGGCTTGGGTGTCTTCCCTTCAAAAAAATGCTCTGAGCAGTATAAAACAAAGGAGGATTTATTGTTTTCATATTTAGACAAGTGCTGAGAGATGCTAAAAATGTTATTGTTATCTCCTGAAACACCTAAATAATACAAAATGTTACTCAATCAGGCGTGCCCAGGCGTGCTGAAAGTTGTTATACTTTTTGCAAGAAATATATGATGAAATTCTATGTCCTACAGCATCCATAGTACTTCCAGTGCATAGTTACTTTTCCATATCAGTATGAATCCATGAAATATTGCTATTTAAAATGCATAACCTTTTTCATCTGATTCACCCTTTTAATCACTGAGCAGGTGCTTTTAAAAGACATCTAAAATGAAGCCAAAATTCTATTATTCTTTTCTGTAGATGTATCTGCCATGAATTCTTTTTATTTCTGTTTGTTTATGACAATAGCTTCTCCCTGATGTTCTTCTGAGCTTGCAAAGGCATTCAGCTTGGAATCTCTGTCTTGCTGGCAAATACACTAAAGCAAGTTGAAATCCAGAAAAGTAAAATGGAGACATTTAGCAGCCCTGGGACAGCCAGGGAGTGTGAGGCGTTTTAAGGTCTATGTGCTTAGAGTAATCCCTAGATAAGCCAAGGATCATGTTTCCTTTCCTTTGTACGTTACTGCCATCTGCTGCATTTTATCAACAGGCATCTTTTTTTTTTTTTTTTCATCTGTAATTATAGCCGGAAGAGATCAAAAAGTGTAACCAGCATCGCAAAACTCATATTTCTGCAATTATACCAAAACTCCCAATAGCTACTTTTAAATTCAGCCTCTAAAGAAGCCTTTTGCCCGGTATTCCATCAGCTAAAACGATGTTTCATACCTCAAAAGGAGAGTGCACAGTTCAGTCATTTGCTTATATTTCCCATCATGCAAATTGGAGGCCGTGCGAGGACTCCTTGCGCCGCGGGGCTCACAGGGGCTGTGGAGCGGCACTGGCACGCTGCTTCGGGGGTGCTGGGGACACCAAGCACACGGCGCCCGGCAGTCGTTCTCTTCTTTTGTAGCAGTAAAATAAATCATCCTAATTTGGGTGGAAGAATGATTTGAGACGCTTATATATCAGCTGAGGAAGCAGACACATTGGCTGGTCCGAAGGTAGTGGGTTAACAGAAATTATTTACCGTTAGTTAAACTAACCTTTCTATATTCCACCCCACTGCTAACCTTGACTGGTCTTTTAGTGCCTTTTGTGCATCCACGGAGTTTTCTTTTTCTAACAGATTTACTGCTGCTGGCCACACGTACTAGCTGTTAAACAGGTTTTCTTCCTTCTCACATAAACTCTGTGCTCTGCATGTTGACTCTCCGGGTCTAGTACCACTTTTACAGAAGGCAGTTCTGTGCCTTCTGTGGCGCTTTCCCCTCTGAAACAAAAGCAAATAATCTGTGTTTTTTAAGGGTTAATAAATTTCCAAACTTCTGCCTTTGTTGTTGTTGTTTGTTTGTTTCACAAGCAATAAAGCTGTAATTCTAGGTACTTCAGCCCACAATACTAACCAAAGGAGACTTCATAAAAAAAGATACCTCCAACTCTGTGACCAAATTAGAACACTAGTGATGATGTCCAATTTGTAAAATTTTCCTTGACATTTCATGCCATACAGTGCTGCTGTCTGCTGTTAAACCACAGCCAAGTATCACAGTGGGAGTTCTGCATGCCAGTGGTTGGAGGAACAAGACATTTCTTAACTTAAAGCAAGGGGCTAAGTCCCACTAAAGTCCAAAAATTACAATATTTTCTATAGGTGAGTGATATAGTATAATACTCTGCAATGGGTTGATTTGTATCTTCCTCTGCTATCTGTTACAGGTGACTGCATTTTTATACTATGGTTCACATATTTACTGCAGTTGATAGCTTTCTGCAAAATTGTTAATTCACCAGTATTTTATGGTCTCCTTTGAAGTACAACTTTTCATGTTTCACTTTTCAAATATAAAAGGTGGGTTTAGACAAAAAGCAAGAGGAAAAATAGTACTTGCACTTGGGTAAGGTCTAGGTGGTAAATGTTACACAACCTTCAGAGAATAACATGAAGAGAGTGAAAAGATGAGCCTTTACTTCTAAGAAGCCAAGGAGAACTGGGAAGAAAATACTGCAACAGAAAAATGCAAATTATATCCATATGGGAGATGGTGAAAGCTGTAGAGTGTAAAGAACCCACGGGCACCTTACTTGCTAGTAAGATATGAAGATATGTAAGGCAGGAATAAAGATAACGAGGACACTTCTATATGATTGATTTAAAGAGGGATTTCTTAGATTGCAGATTTTTCTATTTTTGAACAGGATCACTTCAGAAAAATAAAGCACATACCTGCTGACTGTAATAATAATAGTAATAATAATAGTAATAGTAATAATAATAGTAATAATAATAATAATAATAGATAAGCCAGAGAAACATGGCTTCTTACAATTAAAAGTTGAAAGGCAATTCATGTCCTAGTCTGGAAGTGAACAGAATCTGGAGAGGTAAGATGTAAGATGTTCCTGTAGCAAATCAGGTTGCTCATTTTTTTTATGTTCAATATTTGTATGGCAGTAAATAAATAAACAAATGTAACAGCTTCACTTTCATTCAACATGCAGCTCTCCCTGCCAGGAGGATTTGTGCATGTCTGTTATATGTGATGCACCTTATGGAGGCAGAGGGCGGCAAGTTCCACCATCTGCATGGCAAATAAGGTCGTGGGCTGCACAAATCCAGCCCCCCGTGCAACACTCCACTGAGCCAAGACCTCGTTTTGAAGCTTCGGTGCAAATCAGAGCAGTGCATGCAAACTGCATCCACAAGAAGCAGTTAGCAAAAGATTCGCTGATGAACTGAAATAATTGTAAATATGCACCTTTCCCAATGTGTTCCTGATGATAAACTAGCCAGTTTGTCATCTGCTTCCATGTGTTCTCTGGCTCTGAGGCTCTGTTGCTGGAAAAAGGTCTGTTAGGGCAGAAGGAGTGAAATGCAAATTGTGTTTTGCTTATATTTCTGCCTTACAGAAGAATGTCTAATGTCTGCCAAAAACAAAACAAAACAGGCTTACTTCAGATTTGTTCATAATGTTTGTCTCTGTTCTAGAGTATAAGGCAGTTAGTTATACCTTGTTAAGACCAAACAGTCAGCATTTCTCAGTGTCATTTCTACGACTGACAAAATGTGACAAGAAATGCTGTCCCTTTCCCAACCTGGGTATTTTTCTGGAAGTTTCAGGGCTCAGGTCTATCCCTCTGGCCAGGTTTCAGTCCTATAGACTTTGCTGGTTGATAAACCAGTTGGACTTAAAATTCCTCCCTTCCCCTAGTCTGTAAGATGAATTAATTACTTTACCTCCCTTTTTTTTTTTGCCAAACTGGGTTTCTGGACTAGTGAGTGAGGAAGACAGATCTAGCAGAAGTGTCCTTGCTGACACTCAGGTGTATCAAGTGAGTCCACCGCTGGGGTCACAGCCTGAGCAAGACTGAGCAAGCAAACAACAAAGGGATCTTGTGCTTGATATTGCAAGAATGGGATAAGTACAACCCTGTCTAAAGTTAAAATCATATAGAAATTCCAATGACATTTTCACACAGTGACTGTGTTTGATTGTTGCCCTATGAGTGGCCCATGAAATATGGTATAGACGGGACAAGCCAGTTGGAAACAAAAGGAATCTCATTCATACTGTTTAACTGAATAGGCAACAAATAGTTAAAGAAAAATAGGGGAAAAAAATCCTTTTCTAGATTAGAGGCTCTTGCAATCCCTTTTGGAAGGGATTGTCTCTCTAGGACTGGCCTTGGTTATGAACTATCATACTGGATAAATGTTCTATATTCCTAACAGGCCTTTGAAAAAAAGCTTGCACTTTTATCAGAGGCCTACTAGGAATGTAGAACATTTATCCAGTATGATAATACCTGTACTTTTTTTTTTCCTTAAAATCTTTCATTCTGCAGACACATTTAGAGAGCTTTACTGTCCATTGATTTTTCCAATGATTTTAGTTTGAGAATTTCCTCTGCAAGGCATTACATCATACCCTAAAAGTCAGGATGATTCAGAGACCAGTATTTAAACACTGGAGAAAACCCCCAACTCAGCAGAGAAAGCTCTCAGTAAAAATGGACTGTGTACATTTCTATAAATAATTGGGATGCCATCCCAGCAGTAGAGTGTCAGGTAGCCTTTGCCAGATACAGGGGGAAACACCCAACAGAAAACACTCAGCAGTTAGTAGTCCAAAAAGCTATAGATATTTCAAAATGTTTTCTTTCATGGAACTTTGATGCAAGACAGTAGAGATCACAAATCTGAATCATGGCAAAGGTAATTCTTTCCAACAGAGAGACACTTCATAAGCTAAATCTTGCTTCATATATATTAAAGAGGATCCTCAGGCTGATCCCTATAGCAGCCTTTGCCCATAGCAGGCTTTGCTCATCCTAGAAGGTTTAAGTATTCTAACCAGAGTCAGTCTAAAACTGATATTGTAAAAGAAATATGTGACAGCGCTATAAATACTTAAGGTAGTTTATGCCTTTTATTGAATTAAATTACAGAGATATAAGCAAGGTGATCTTAAAGGCTCCACCACTGGTTTGCTATATGAACTTTAACCTAACAGATAACTATCAGAGGGATAAAAATGTTGTATTTGATAGCCCAAAAGCTAAGCCTCCAGGTAATCTCTCAGCTTGAACAAAATAAAAATATATGGTCTCACTGAGCAGGAACTCTAAACTTTTAATAAAACAGAATACTATTTTTTTTCTTAAGAGAAAATAGGAAGACCACAGACACATGGAATTTTTGGACAGAAACCTGCCTAAATGCTGTGGATTAAACACAAACTCAGAAGAAACTTCTTACCTCCTTCCAGTTTTAAAGTAAGCCATGTTAGAATGTGGGGGAAAAAAATCTAGAAAGAAAACTTTTGGAATGAGAATCTCCAGCTCTGGCTTGGAAAAGAGCCTAAACATTACTATAAATATAACCTATATCCAAATGGGGCCCCCTTAGGTCATTCCTGACTGTTGTAGCAATCTAAACATTACTCTTGTTTAAATATATGCAGTAATGTCTCTGTGTGCTTGTCCAGTACTATTCACGACTTATTATAATACATTCACAAGGGTCACACAAACTTTAGGTCATTCCTCTGAAAAGACCTTCAGGTGCAGTTGTAATTCCCTGTTAGCTTTGATTGACACCTTAGTCTAAGATGAATGAAGCCCAGTATTTGTTTTAGGATGACATATACTGATTATTTGCAGTGATACAAAAAGGTACCTTGAGGCATTTCTTCCTCATGAACTGCAGTCTTTCAACAAAACAAAACAAAACCTAACAAACAAACAGAAATAAAACAAAGAAAAAACCCTACCTTTGTATTGCATAACATGTTTTTGAAGTGTAAAAGTAACTGTTACTTAGGTATTTAGAAAAAACAAATCTATTATTCTGATGTCAGGCTTAAATCTAGGTTGAAGTCACAGAATCACAGAATGGTTGAGGTTGGAAGGGTCCTCTAGAGATCATCTAGTCCAACCCCCCTGCACAAGCAGGGTCACCCAGAGCACGTGGCACAGGGTTGCATCCAGGGGGGGTTTGAAGATCTCCAGAGAAGGAGACTCCATGACCTCTCTGGGCAGCCTGTTTCAGGGCTCTGGCACCCTCACAGCAAAGTTCTTCCTCACATGGAGATGAGGAGTGGAGGAGATAATTTTGTTTTATTTGCTTTAAAGCCATTCAGCAAATCATCAATACCCAATTTCACAGAGATGTTTAGGCATACAAGTGTTAGGAGGCACTGCAGACCTGGTTACCAAAGAATTAATTTTTTTTTTTTTTTGGTCATGTGTCATTAAGCCTTGACCTCTTCTAATCATTTATCGGTTTTTGAGGGGATACTGAGAAAAGGGCAGGAGGAGCACTGGTTTCCACTTGTAGCACAACCCTTTACAGGAAGAGAGCTGTAACAGTCTAGACAACCAGCAGAGATGAAACCCTACATGGCCTCAAGCCAGCATTGGGCTAATGGGCAATATTTTCAACATCAAAAGCAGTAACTTCATGCTTTGAGTGCTGCCAATATATAATTTTTTGCTAGATCTTTTCGCTAGATTACTGAGATGCAACAAAATTACTTTGTTGTAAACCATTTAACTGTTCACATACAGTAATAACCTAAAACGATAGTGAAAGGTTATAACATTAATAAAAACATGTAGTAGGCATCCACTAATCTTTCTGCTTCTTGTTCTTGTTCTTGTACTAGTTCTTGTTCTTGTACTTCTTTTTAATTTAAAGGCAAGCTAAGATAATTTGAAACTCTCGTTAAAACCATGGTGTGCTAAGCACTTCTCAAGGGCAACCCCAAATCTTCATTAGTTGGAAGAGAGAGATTCTGGGATGCGTTCACATTGGTATTCATGACCAGCATTTGTATTCTTATATATAAATCTGCCATCTCACTACCACAGAGTATTATTTCCTCATCAGGCATACCATAAGCAAATCAAAATATATGTTCAAAATGGCATATTTAATTGATATATGATTTTATAAAAGGTACAGCTTACTTTATTGCTTCATGAAGATTCAAGCATCCGTGGGTCCCTGAATAAGATAAGATATTAGGTTTTATGTTGAAATATAACAAAGGTTTTACATGCTTCACTGTTCCTGCTTTTCCATGTTACTAAAAATCACAAAAACAATGGGTTATATCATACATGTACTTCATTAGGCTGTGTCTTTGCATCTTGGGAGAAAGGAGGAACAGTTCTGTTTTAAAGCCTATAATTGCTTCTACAGTATAAGCTATACTGTTAGCACTCTTCAAGTTCCAAGTATGACTGTTAAAAGGAAGAAGAAAAAGTGTGAATGAAAAATCCTAAAATGTGAGTCATCAGGTATTAGAAAATAACAACTCAATATCAAGTCTGTTTTGCAAGCACAGGTCAGATTAGAAAAATGAAGTACAGAGAGGAGAGCCAATTGAACTCAAATCAAAGGTTCTGAAAGCTGGTCAAGGCTATCGGGACAAAACAAACATCAAGAGAATTTTCTTGGTTGAAAGAGAAATTGATTTTCAGGTGGCTTTCCCTGAAGTTGCCTAAACAGGTGGAGATAAAATTAACTTTAGTCAAATCATTTTAGTAAGCTAATAACTACAAATATTAGAAGTCTTCAAATATTTTTGTCAGAGCCTCTTATCTTTCAAACTAGATATGCATATCGCTTTGATTTACTATGCTCAATAAATTTCAGCATTTTGCTGATTTAGCATACTAAATCCAACTGTACCTTTAAACCAGAAAGGGAGAAGTCATCAAAACCATTTTTACCTGTGTTTGGAAGAGCTCAAAAGAAAATGTTGCTGTTGAAATTTCCAATTATGTAAATGAAAATTTATATACTTTCCCTTAGCTGAAATGACAAAGACCCTCTATCCAATTACATCATGTCTGTGGCTGATCACTCTTCCAATCTTTGAAGAGCACTGGCATTTATTACTTCATGTGTAGACATACAGCAAAATCTGGATTTAAAGCTAGGTTTGTATGGCATAGCAGCCATTCTGCCACAACACAAGGTTTCAAGGAATTTTGGCATATATCGCAGTTATAAAAACTCAAAGGTAAAAAGCAGAATGTAAATGGGAAGAAAGCCTACTCTGCCAAGAAACGTAAGGAGGCTCATGTCACTTACATGTCACTATACATGACGCCACTTTGTCTTCTGCAGACACTTGCACATCTGTAACAAATTAGAGAGCTTGCCAGCAAGGTACAGAGAATAAAAAGAAGCTATTTCAAAGAAAAGGAATACCATACTGTCGTATTTAGGTGATTTCCACCAAGAAGCTCGGCCGTTAGTGGGGGAAGCTGCTTCACCAAGCCCTGTTTTTACTACTGCTTCTTGGTTACAGTTTTTATGCTCTCTTAAAAGTGTATCTGTGCAGGGGAGGTCAGGAAAACGTTGTGAAAAGTAAAACATTTGTCTGTGTTAGGAAATATAAGGTAAAGGAGAATCCAGATGTCCTCAGGGTCTTATCTCCACCCACTGGAATCATATTGCCAGATTAGATCACTTGGACATGTCATACCTTGACTCCGGGTCATTTCTTTTCTGTAGCTAGATTACGGTTGAATATAAACTGAGGAAGTTTTACTCCTTATTTTTTTGAATGAGGAGCCAGATGAACAAAAGTGCTTTCTGAGATATGAACTATGCCATTGTTAGTTAAGATCAGCAGTATTGATAAAATATCTATTCTTAAAGAGAAGTCCTGTTTTTTGAGGAGAATGCTTGAAGACACATGAGTTACTTTTCCTTTCAGACACAATGGAAGGAGACACGTCCCTTCAATCTTCACGTTGGCAGAACTAATGATGTGAACATGCTTGTCGAATTACATATTGCTTTGCATTTCTCAGCACTCTTGGGAATGTAGCTTACAGTACACATTGAAGTGTCAAGTGAGGTCATTTGTTGCTTTTAGTGAATACATATAACTGTATCATTAACATTATATGGTGAAGAGCTGAGTAGAGCACTATTCGAGGCACACTGTAGAATCTTTGTCACCTTTTCCTCAGACTGTCATCACTACCTATAACGCTAACTATAAGAGTAACTATATGAAAGTAATAATTAAAGTTTCTATAGCAACATTAATTCTCCAACATTGTGTGTTAAATATTTTGATTATGGGTTAAGTCTCTAAAAATCCAGCTGAATATACAAGGAGTTGATAGAGAGAGAGAGAGAGCAAGCATTAAAATTAACAAGGCTACTAAGAAGAGCAGTGCTTCACAACGCTCAAGGTAACACAAACTATATAAAGAAATCCTCTTGAGCTCTTACAAAACCTATTACATACGAAGTGGATCTCTGTTGATAAAGCTTCAACCATGTATTAGAAAAGTTGTCAAGAGGGAGGGCATACTTCTCCTACTTTAGCCATGGAGTTCAGTTCATCCTACAAGTTAACAATCTAGTGTGCTAAAATAATACTAAATTTGAGGTCAAGGAGAATTGACTAGAACAAAGTAAATGATGAAGCCAAGAGTAATGACCATGGGATAGATCCTGATGCCTTCCTGGGGACTGGGTCCACGATCCCACTGTGTGCCAAGAAACATAGATATTTTGGCTCTCTCCTATGAGTGCACTTACAAGTGGTGCCTCTTCCAGATCCAATCCTTGAATATCTATGAAATAAAAAAAAAGTGATATCTGTGAAGTTAAGTAGGGCCTTGCTGTGGAAATGGAGAATATATGTGAAAATGGGAGTATGAAGGCTCAAGAAAAACATGCAATCTCTTTTAAGGGTGAAAAAAAGAGCTTAGATCCAATGCATATGCAGTGGTTAGCATCTCTAACACCATCTGAGGAGGCTGGTGAAGGAACCTGCTGTAGCAAGGGTTTTGTGACAAATGCACTGAATAACAACTGACGCTGGCCTGATTTTGCAACATTTTTGAAGGAACTAAATTTCACAGCAAAACAGTTTCCAAAGTGGTAGCAAGAGAAATGGATTCCAACTGCGATAGAGATCAAAAAGATGTTGTGAGATTAGGAAATCTTTTGAAGAGACTGAATACAATATCACTGATGTAAAACATGCACAAATGAACTATGTTGTAAAAGCAGCTTGGTAACCAAACATATTTACAGCATTAGAAAGATATTTGACAACAAAGAGACATAGTAAATAGGCTCAGGGATTATTTTGAATTCTGAGAGCATCCCTTCCATTGCATTCTAACTAGTTTTATCCAACGTCTTTTGTTTCCTGCTCTCTCTGCCCAGTAATTTTATGTAATTAGAGGGACTTGGCAGGAGAAGAAGAGATTACTTATGATCTCATAACAAATCAGGAAAGGTAAAAGGTTTTGAGTTTCAGGAAGAAGACTAATGACATGAAATCTGGGAAGGGAAAAACAACCTGCATAATAAATAAATAAGACAGTATGGATCTGTTGTTCATTTTCCTTTCAACATATCTGAGCTAAGGCAGGGAAATGAATACAGATATTTAATTGCTTTGTCTAGATCTCTGCTATTTAACAGGGATATCATGAAACTGTTGCAAAACTCATTTTCTGGACAAAGGGCATAATTTTCTTGTGGAAAGCTCACAAGGCTTGAAGTTTTATGGAAGCTGAGCTTAACTTTTGAGATGACTGTAGAAAGAGAGCACTTTTTCTGGGAGTTCAGGTGCATTGGGCTATATTTTGCCAACACTTGAAAGACAGCAGGCAAGAAAAGCTATACTGAAAAAGTAGACCAGAAAAAAAGACAAGTATAAAGACATTGCTTCAGTGTCCCTACTTGTCTTGAAATAAGTTTTCTCCCACCCAAATCTATCTGCTGAGTCTTAAGCACAACAAACAGAGGTGATTTCACAGAGAACAGTTTTGTTGAAGCTTTGAGTCTTCACTTCCTGAAGCCATGAAGAGCTTTCTTGTTTTGGAATATAAGAATTCTGTCTCTTTGGGGGTATGTGACTTTATGAAAGTGTTACACTCTTCTGAAGAAATTCAACCACTAAGAATGGTGCTATTAGGATAACAGCACCAAAATATTCCGCCACAATAAAACCAAAACAATTTTCTTTCAGTAAATAGGCCAAAATCTGAAGTTTAGACTTTTTTTTTTATAATGACATTTTCTGGTGGGCTGCTTGGTTTCAGAGCATGGAATTTTTCTATTTTTATACTCAAGAAGTCTGATGTACCCTAGACATCAAGCCAAAATCAGCCTCTGTAATATTTTAGGAGAGGGATTTTTTTTTTTTTAAGAACCATTTGGCTTCCTGCACAAGGAGGCAGCAAAAATGTCAGTCTGAAGCATTTACTTAGCCCTAGAGGGAAAGTTCTGTTTTGCAGGAATAGTCTGTTAGTAGCTGTTGAGAAATGAATCCCATCCAGGTCCATGGTGCTACATGCTTCCCTGTCTCCTCAGTTCAAGCACTGAGCTGCTGCATAGCAGGGAGCTGTCAACGGTGAAAAGTTTCACAACAGTTCAGCCTCTCTTGCATAGACAGATGTATTTCAGACATATTTATTGTGCTATAAGCTAGAGCAGAAGCAAGTGTAAGGGTGCCTGCATGCACGTGTGTGTGTGACCTTGTTTGTCTCTCTCTAGAGAGCTGTAAATGCAGAAGCGCAAATGCAGAGCACATCACATCTACATACGACTGCTCTTAAATCACACTCTCTTCATCTGTTACTGAATATCTGAAAAGCGTGTTTTTCTTATACCAGAGATCATCCCAGAATGATTGTGAAAGTGAAGCTAGGCTGCTTCACTGCTTTGAAAGTCAGAAGACAGTGCTCATTTTCTGCATTTTGCAATTTATAGAGGTGGCTTATTTACATATCACCCATCATGCATCAGTGCCAGTCACAGCTGAGAGAAAAAGGTGCAGGGAAAAATACAGATATTTCCTGGATTTTAACAGAGAGACATGTGCATTAGTTCCAAAAGGATTGACAATTTTGTTTGTTTCTCTAAAGCTGGCACTAACAGTTCCACCATAAGAATAAGATACTGCTGTGAACAGAGATATAAATATTTATCTTAGAGGACTTTTTTTCTGGCTGGTCCGATGGCAGTGGACTTTATAATTAATTGATCACAGTCAGTTACAGATTTCTTTGTTCTTTCTCCACTCCCACTGCTGCATTTGACTAGTCTTTTGCTGCTGAATATTCACTTTTTTTTTTGTATTATTTGCTGTAAAGCCTCATACAAATATTGCTCATATAGGAATGAGCATTTGTCTCCCCATTCCAGTGGGGAAGACAAATCAGTATTTCATCAACAGGCTTCAAGAATATCATCAGCATGCACAGTATAAATCAACCTTCTTCACTTTGCTGCTACTTGTCAAGCGATTTACTGATTTTAACATCTTTAGTAGCTTCTGTCTCTTTTAGTTTGTGAACTGACGATCATTTTTGTTAGCCTGGTGTGTTCTGGAATAAACAAGCCTTCAGTAAAGAAAAAAAAAACTTAACCTTGCATAGACTGCTTTCTGGTCCAGTATCTCTGTGAAGCTGCTGCCTGCTGCTTACTTGATTTTTACCATCACCAACAACACAGGCATTGACAAAAAAAGCATTTCATAGAATCACAAAGTTAATGGTTAACCTCGTAAGATTAATTTCTAGAAAGTCAGTGGAAACAGGTAGTCACTGCTAGTCGTCGAAGGGGCAAGAGGAGTCACTGAAAAAAATTAAGATTCTATTTTAATTATATGGTTTTCATTTTTAATGTTTATGACTTCAAGCCTAGTTTTAACAGATTAAAGGAAACAACAGACAAAAGAATAAATAGCATGAATTAAGTAATGACTGCCTAAACTTTTCACATAGTAGACTAGAATTCTTTGCTCTAGGTACTTTATGTCCCATTTGATCAGAGAATCAGAGAACACAACTCAGTGAGGTGGAGCTCCTGGTTTTCCACAGAAAGACATTTCATTTTTGTTGTCATGACCCTCAAGTAACTCTCTAATGATCAGCAACTAAAGCTTCCTTTTGTGGACAGAGCAGGCAAAACTGCACTGTATACTCATATAGCCACTTCCACAGACTCCCTCTCATGCAGTTTTATTCAGAGGCAAAACAGATGGAACTGGTTAAAGTTCACTTTTCCTTATATATGGACAGTAACACTACTATAATAAATATGTCCGCTGAGCTTCCATAGACCTACAGGGGCCTTCAAATAGCCTCTGTTTCTGCACTATTATGGCCTACAACTGTGTTGGCCTTAAAAATATTTCTTCCCTTGGAGGCATGCAGTTGTCGTCACTTCAAGATGAAGACTGTGGCGCCTTCTCTGTTTCACGCAGATGGTACAGGCCTGGCGGCAGCCATGTTCTCACCACACTCTGGACCATGGGGCCACGTCTTCCTCCATGTGCCCTCCTGAGCTCCCCCTCCTCCTGCACACCATGAAAGGTTTTATACCTAAAAATTGCAGGCTGTGCATCGCGGGATGTGCCATGGCTGCACACATCTCCTTGCTTAGGTGGACAGGCCGCAACACCATTTTCCCCTCCCCTCCTTGCCCACCTCTCCCCTTCCCCCTTGTCTCTCAAATCTCTGGCCACCTCATCGGAGTGCTGCTCAGCCCCTCCCCACCAGGGGCTGCTCCTTCCCTTTGGGCCACCCCAGGGCTGTGACAGGGAGAGACTCCAGGCCTCCACTCCCAGTCTGGCACATTGTGGTTATGGCGGTTATTCTCCAGGCCAGAGAGGCTTCTGTCACCTATCTCTACTGCGTGCCATGCAAAATTTATATTATTACAGAGATATTCAATAAAACCTAGGCAGCATGAGAAAAAAATGCATTATTCATCGCCACAGTGAGAGGAATTTCTCTTATTCTGCACTATATGACTTACTTGGTGTCTTCCTTCTCCCGGGGGCGGGGGGGAGAGTGCCATCTTCATCTGGCTTTTTGACCTCTTTCCCCTCCTATTTGTGACCTTCACCTAGTAATAGCCCACAGCCTTGTATTTTGAGTAAGCCTCTAAAATAAGCCAGGGACTTGTGCGATATTGGTTATTTTCCTTTCACAACTCTTGGTGGCTCATCCACCGCAGTTGCCACTACCCTATGCATTCCTGTGAACATTGTCTCCTTTCTCAAGGTTTTTTATTAGATGAAGGCCAGTTTCATGGTAGCTTTTTCTCTTGGATTCAAGCAGCTTTAAAAACACCTGCCTGATGGACGTATTCTCATTTTCTGTCTTGCCTCTTTTACAATTATGGAGGCCATTTTACAGCCCAGACACATTCATGGATGAATGTTAAGTATTTGGCTAATGCAGTTAATGCATTTTCCTTCCCCACTGTGGCCGAGTTTAGAAAACGTCCAAGGCTAGAAGAATTTGAAGGTTTCAAAAAGCCTTAACAACAAGCATTTCCCTGAAATGGAGGTGAGCACTGAATTTCATCCTGGCAAAGGAAGTCTAGACGAAACTTGGGATACAGGCTCCAGGTATAGAATGATACAGCTAAGCAGAAATTTCATTAGGAATTTTAATTGCCAGACTGATGGGTCTTTCTAGAATTAGTGCAGTTTACTTATGGAGCCGCTGATTTTCTCCATCACTAAGAAAAAAATAAGAAAAATGGAGACCACTGGAAGCAAGCATCTGTGTAATGGTGCATGTCAGCCTAAAGGCAGTGTTTTTAGTACCTCGCTGCCCCTCTGCACCAGTGAGAGGGATGCTTGTGCCACAAAGCACAATGTCTTTACCTTTTACTTGAAAATCTGTCCTTATGCCACAGAAATTTTGCTGTTTTTCTGACAAAGGGTGATCTGCATTCTGCAGGAGAGGACAGGATTATCCCCCAGATAACCCACAAAAGGAGAACTTTTGCCTTTCCACCTGCTTTTAAACAGTGGTTACCAATGTCACAACATTTTCACTACAAACACTTTACAGTCAAATGTAGTAACAGAAATATGTAAAAATATTCTTCTCGTGACATGAAGAATATTTTGCTGTGAAATTTAATCATTCAAAATTAGCTCACTAATGTAAAGTAGCAGAAAGATTACAAAATTCTCTCATTAAGGCAAACCAAACATTTTGAACAGAACATATCTCGAAGTAAAGTTGGACATAGTATCTTTTCTCTAAGCAATTTAATCTTATCACTATATATTTGTTTTGTTGTTCTAACTAAACTTTGGAAGTATGCAGTTCGATGCTTATTGTTGGAAACAGTAATTGGAAATATGCAACATTGTTACCTCTGACAAAAGTGCCCAGCTGTTTCTTCAGGAAGTATTCCCTAGGAAAAAGCATTAGCCATATCTGAATATACAAATATCTGTAGCCCATAGAGAATAAATAAAGCCATTTTAATTAATTCACAAGTGGAAAGATTTCCCAAACTCTAAATTGCAAGGAATTTATGGGAGAAAGAGAGAAAGAGAGAAAAAGGGAGGAAGGAAGGGAGGGAGGGAAGAAAGGAAGGAACCTGAAAAAGCACATTTGTAACTCCAGATACTTCACGTATTTTTCTTCCTTCAGAACACATAAAACGTTTTGATAGTGTTACAGATTACTTATTTTAGGATTTAAATCACGAGTAGGGCAAAACAACATCTTATTTGGTTTCAGAAAGATATGTTGCTAATGGTGTCACATGAAATATTTTTTTTCTGTTGTTTAGAAAATACAGATCTATAATTTAAGAAATCATTTCCCACTAATTTAAAGCAGTGGAATGCTATGCATCTACAGATGACCCCTTTTAACAATGCACATTGTTAGGGGTGTATCATTCTATATTGCTTTCCCAATCTCATGCATATTCCAAGGTCCTTAGCTGATGTATATCAGAATGCAGAATCTCTGCCTTAAGGAGCTTGCAGGCAGTATCCCTATTCATTTATTTGTACTATTGTCTGGCATAGGGGTGGTATAGTTCTGGTAGAGACTTATAGGTACATTTTCAATGCAGATAATAGCTAACCATGTTTGAAGTTATTAAAGCAATATTGTTTTGCACTTACTGAAGGTATGAACCCCATTATCTGCAAGTACTAAAATAAAATAAAATAAAACAAAACAAAACAAAATAAAATAAAATAAAACAAAAACCTATTTTTCATACTAACTAGAATAAAACAGCTATTATACAGAGAGACAGTCCCTTGCTGGGGAGGGGGAGAAGGTGGAATCCCCCCCCCAAAAAAAGTTTCATGGAAATCAAGCAGTGGGGATAAAACAAATTAATTTGCATACAATTCCCTTGCTATGAACATTTCTCTAGCCACACTGATTGAAACAACAGACTCTAGAGAATTTTTGCTTTCTACCACTGTAGACAGCTTTCATTGTAAACAGGAAGAAGAGGCAACAAGCTGGACATGATCTGTCTGCCCATAATTTGTTCCAGAAGAGAAGACTGATGAGATAAGGATCCAAGTCCAGAATCTTCTAATAAGCAAGCAAAAAAAGAAAGTTCAAATGAAATCAAAGAAACTAGAACTTACTCAGTTTTTCAGTAATGAGACTCAAAGGTAATAAAACCTTTCATAGGAGAAAAGGAAAAAGAATAAACTGATATCAAAAGCGGCATAGGAGATTAGCATCTTGGTGATTATCTGTGACTGCCCATTTAATTGCAGCCTGTGATCTGAAAATTCAAGATAAAGATCAGTTGTGGAGCTTTTAGTTTTGAATACTTAATAATGCTGCAGTTCCTCCTTCAAATGGAAATTTCAAAACATTGCTACCAATAATCCACCCAAACTATTAAAAACTCACCCCATGCTTATCCTTTTGCTACATGTAACATAAGAGTATTTTCAGCATTACAAGAAATCAACATTTAGTGGAAAATGCAGTGACCATTTATGGAATTCACCCAAGCCAAATATAGCAGATGCAGATGCCCTTGAAGGCAATATCAATGTTCCATCATCTCCCTCCTCTCTGTGTTTTAGGTTTTAGAGTGGCTAAGAGTGAATTTAGGTAGCAGAGAACCCTTCTGCAAGACACTGTGTTAGCAGCTCTGAGGCAGACTGAAGTGTCCTCCTTGTAAACCGGGTAGCATTAGGCTATCATTGTACTTATTTATAACCCTCCCCCTTCCCTCCAAAATAAATTAAACCATGTTCCATTTGCTGCTCAGCTCACTCTTTAGCTGAGAAATGAGAAGAGTTTCCTTCCTCGTCAGAGTCACTTGATAACCCATATTTCTGTCTCTTATCATAGGTCACACTCATAGGCCAAAACTTGCGCCTAGTTCAGTGTGGCCTGATTTCTACTTGCCTTACATAAAAGTAAGACTGCATTCAGAACAGGATTTCCAATGTATGTGCAAACAGCTGAGGTGGTACCAGGAATCCTGGACACCAGGTTGAGTTAGCCTGGCTTAGTAAGTGGTGCTTGAGAACTATGGGGTATTTTGGTGCATCAAAATATTGATTTTTTAAAAAATCTGCAGCTGGTGTAATGGATATTTTGAATAACCACAGTTTAGAAAAAAGAAATCTAAAATTGCATACAAGTCACTTAGAATGCTCTTTATAGATTTTCAGTAATAGACAGATTACTGCAAATTACATTCCCCACTAATCAACCCAAGTGGTTTACTAAATATCAGTTCCAGATTTTTTTCTCTCTTCTCCTGCTGACATCATTTTCCTCTTTCGTGTTTTCTTCTGGCTCTATGCTGCAGTTATTTTAACTGCCTGCTAACACAATATTGCTACTGCTTGTGTCCTTTCTAGATTCTGTTAGTGCTTTGTTAATAGTGCTGCCAAATACACCCCCAAATCTCCAACTGCTAATGTATTTCTAAATTCACTCACACAAAAAGATTTTATGTGAAAAACCCTCCCCGCGGGCCGTCGTGGATGCCTGTTTTGCATATTGGCTTCCCAGAAGGCAGTGGGGCAGCAGCTCCC
The DNA here is from genome assembly GCF_000705375.1 of Tinamus guttatus. The sequence continues at coordinate 66,417 of NW_010581203.1, read as the reverse complement.
CGCTAGGAAGGGCAGGTTTACTCCCGAATTTAGGGGATATTTCTTTGCTGTCGCATTTCTGACCCTCAAAAAGCCAAAAAACAGTGAAAAGCCTTGGGAGTGAAAAAGTGCTGCACTGCATCAGACAGCACCACAACCTGGAGACAAACTCGAGGCGGGTGGTATAAATACTAAATGCACTAAATGTTGTTCTCGGCTGGTCCGAAGGTAGTGGGGCATCTCAATTGATTGTTCACAGTCAGTTACAGATTGTTCTCCTTGTTCTCTCTTTCCCCCCTTCCCACTGCTGCACTTGACTAGTCTTTTAGCACCTCAACATGTTTTGATCTCCTCTGTTCTGCTCTCAAACTGATTTAGTGAGAGCAAGAATGCCCATAACAACATAAAAAAAAAAAAAACTCTGCAAGAATCTTGAAATGAATCTTTAGCTCAGTTTGCACCTCTTTATATCTACAAAATCTCATTAAGCATGTGAGTTGCAAGAGCCACGCTTGCAGTCAAACATAAATAATTTGGTTCCTTCTGTCAGGATACTGGTGCTATGGACATCCAATGAAACAAGCTGGAGCCACCGGTGTTGCTGTCACCCAGGGCAGGGATGACAAAGAGCATAGAGAGGAGCCTGCACACAAAGGCACCACAGTCCTTAAGCACCAGCCCTAGAGATGTAACATTTTTGAGAATCTGGAAGTACCTGAAGTACCTTTTGATATTTCAATAGGAGGTGCAAGAAAAAAAAAAAAAAAAAAAAAAATCCAAGGGAAGGGGAACCTTACAAAAGAGAACTTAGCTCTTTTGGGAAAAAATCTACACTTTGGAAGTGAAAGCAAGAAGTAACAGCTAGTTATTTCTCCACAACACTTGTGCTGTCTTTGTGTCTTCCTACCTCTTTGTGTCTTCGTTTCCCCTTCTTCCCGGTGCTCCATTCTCCTCCATTTATTCTCTCTTTTCCTTTTCTCATCCTCAGCACAATACTTGTCCAGCTCCCCTGCTCCCGCTACTCTTTCCTTTATAATCCTCCAGCTCACTGACATCCTAAGTCTTTCCCCCAAGAGCTGCAATGCTCAAACCCCCTCTTGTCACTGGTGTTGCCCTTGCAGGGAAGAGGAGGAAATACGTCCTTCAGCTTTACCCAGTCCATACTAACATTTGCTGGAGGGAACGAGAACCTCCCTTCCTCCTTGTGCCTAACAATCCTAGAATCACTAGCACTCGTTGCTCATGTCCAGGCATTCGAATGTCTGCTAGTGCCCTGATCCAGCATCATGCAGGTTGGATTCTAGGGTGGAGAAATACCCAATGGCCCAAGCATCCCAAGAATAAGACAAGTAAACCCACTCTCCCTAGCAGCTTAAGGTTGAAGCCTACTTTTCTTTCTATGCCCTAAGGGATTTTCAGTTCTCTAAACAGAGGCAAAGCGAAGGCACATGTCTTGTAGCGGTAGCTCTTGAAATGCACATCAAAGCAATTTTAGGAAGGGGAAGGAAAGATCCCACCTTGGTCTTGAACAATGTCTGTAATTACCCATGCTTTTCAGGTATCAGACTTCCCCTTCCACTGCAGGGAACAGTCACCTGATTTTTTAGGTGTTGAGTCTTTTCCTAGATTTAAATTATTGTGATTTATGGATGAGGAGAATTTTGTTGTCACCATAATACAGAGTGTATGTATCTTATTCTGAAAGGCTTTTGACCCTGGATTGAATTTAGGGGGAAAAAAAAAATAGATAGCAAAAGCTCCATCTAGGAGTTGGAAGGAAGTGTCTTAGGAAGTATCTTAGAGAGCAGAAAACCACCTAATAATAATTTCTTTCTGGTGGGAAACAAATGAGCCCAGCACTATGTTGCTGATGATTGACTCTGAGGCCAAAGCCCATGAAACAATTTTCAATTCAATTGTTAGTTTCTTTGTCCATTACAGAGGCACCTTGCTCAAGTCTGGCAATCCATGTTCATTCTTCCATCATAGTTAAAAATGCGTAGCCTAAATTGGTTACTGCTTTCACCTACTGAGAAATTGAAAAGAGCAGTTTTAGAATTACATATGTTTTCAATTTGTCAAGACCATAAAGTGATATTCTTAATTCCAGATGGGCCACCTTCAGATTTTTCTATTTATTCTGTTTCTAAACTAATGTTTCTTAGGCTAGAGATTTGCTTGCAGCCACGTAACTATTGATCTGCATTAGATAATGGCTGCAATGTCTGCTGTTCATCATTACTGGTAGCATCCTTGTTACCCTGCTTCCCTTTTCCTTTCCAGGCTGTGCATTTTCCATCAACCACTTAGCCTGACCAATGCAAGGCACTTAGGTCTTGCAGCCAGCAGTGTTTTCAAAGTCAAGGGAATGTCTTGTTACTTATACATGTATAGTTCAATAGCATCTCCCCAGGTCAGAGTGTTTGAGCACCGTATGTCTGATTACGGTTAACCATTCCTACATTATGTGATCCCATCCTCAGCAAAACAAGGCTGCACTGTTAAAAATAAAACAGACACTTAATTGGCTGTGCCACTAGTGTTTGTTGTCATATCACTGACATCAAAGAAGGACTTTTTGATCCTTACCCGTTCTTTTGGATCGTTTCCAGTGTGAAGAAGTGCTGCAATTACTCCTGCTGTTGTAGAAAACAGCTGGACTCAAAGGTCTTATTAACACTTGTTATGATGCATCTTGGAAGAGAGGAACCAAAGTAAAAGCCCAGTGTGAGCTTTTTCACACAAAGACTGTGGGGTTATTTTTCAAAATTTAGCAGCTGTTTGTGTCTGAACTGAACATTAAGGACAATCTATCAGAATGAATAAAAAGGTATGCAGGGTAATAATGCCACTTATATTTCAAAAGACTGCTTAGTATTCCAACTAATGCACTGTGGGATCCAATTCTGCAGTATTTCTGTGCTCTGTTGCTTTCTCCTTTGGCTTTCCTGGAAGCATCTTGAACAAAGCTTAACCTACCTGCCACCAGACCTTCCATGAAGTTTTCCTTCATTTAGGAGAGCTGCAGTTTGATTACAGCCAGTGGAATTTTAGTGGCCATCCATTAGTTGCTCCAACATCTTGAGATTTCAGAAGACCCAAAATAGCTCAAAGCATAAAACGAATAGGAAAAACAACTAAATATACTACTGCCATACATTAGTGTTCAAAGAGGCATGCGAAGTGCTCCACCTAACTGGTGGTTGCAAAACTGCATTCCTTACTCAAAATAGTTTCACTTTGAAAAGGCACATTGCATTTTCTGGATGCATTTTCACAGAATCACAGAATGGTTAAGGTTGGAAGGGACTTCTGGAGATCATCTAGTCCAAATCCCCTGCACACGCAGGGTCATCTAGAGCATGTAGCACAGGGCGCCGTCCAGGCAGGTTTTGAAGATCTCCAGAGAAGGCGACTCCACAACCTCTCTTGGCAGCCTGTTCCAGGGCTCTGTCACCCTCACAGTAAACAAGTTCTTCCCCACACGGAGGTGGACCTTCCTATGTTTCAACTTACACCCATTACCCCTCGTCCTGTCAGCGGCCACTACCAAGAAGAGCCTGGCCTCATCCTCCCTACAATCACCCCTCAGGTACTTGAACATGTTGATCAAATCTCCTCTTAGCCCCATCTTCTCCAGACTAAACAGCCCCAGTTCACTTAGTCTATCCTCGTAAGATAGATGCTCCAGTCCCTTGATCATCTTTGTGGCTCTACGCTGGACCCTCTCTACAAGCTCAATGTCCTTCTTGTCCTGGGGAGTCCAGAACTGCATACACTACTCCAGGTGCAGGCACACCAGAGCTGAGCAGACGGACAGGATCACCTCCCTCAACCTGTGGGCAACGCTCTCCTGATACAGCCAGGATCCCATTGGCCTTCTTGGCCACAAGGGCACATTGCTGACTCATGGTTAACCTGTTGTCAACCAGGACTCTCAAGTGCCTCTCTGCAGAGCTGCTCTCCAGCAGGTAAACCCCCTAATCTGTCCTGGTGCCTGGGGTTATTCCTCTGCAGGTGCAGGACCCTGCATTTGCCCTTGTAAGCCTCATGAGGTTCCTTCTCTGCCCAACTCTCCATCCTGTCTAGGTCCCTCTGAATGGCAGCGCAGCCCTCTGGAGTGTTGGCCACTTCACCCAGTTTTGTGTCGTTGGCAAACTTGCCCAGGGTGCACTCTGTCCCCTCATCCAAGTCATCGATGAACAAGTTGAAGAGCACTGGGCCTAGTACTGACCCTTGCGGGACACCGCTGGCCACAGGCCTCCAACCCGACTTGGCCCCATTTACCACCACCCTCTGGACTCTGCCATTCAGCCAGTCCTCAATCCCCTGTCCACTTGTCCAGCCCACACTTCCAGAGCTTCTCTGAGAGAATGTTATGAGATGTTATGTTATTTTGTGGCTTAGAAATCAAGATTAGCACTTAACAGTGTTGTGGAGTTGCATCTGTTCAACTAAAGTTATTAAGCTCAATATGGAAAATAAATGTTCTGAAAACCTGAGACCTGAAGCATAGAGCATATGGGAAGTGAGGTAAGATGTCACGGGAAGGGGGAAGTGAAGGGCCTGGTCTTGATTTCTCTAACTACGGAATATTGGGTTATCATTTGCTTTTTCTGAGCACACCTTTTGTATTTTCTGTTACTTGGCCTCTATTATTTTGACCAGCAACTTGCTGGGCAGTTTTCCAGAATAATTCTCCTACACCTTGAGGCACAACATACCAAATCTGAGGAAGTATACAGTAGTTTAGACACAGCAAATAGGAGAGCTTTAACCAGGAGTGGGCAGAAAGCATTGTAACAAACATCAACTTCCAGCATGAAGTAGCACATGGTTATTCAAAAGCCCAGCCTATAGAAATCCATTATGCCAACTTACAGCATACTTCAGTCTGTGCAGCACTACCAGAAGCTGGAGAGCTGTCATCAGATGGGACAAGATACTAGAGTCTCTCTCTAATTTGCTCAAGGATTCTACTCCACTGTGCACTGAAGAGGGAAGCGCAGCAAGCCCAAATCAAATTGCTAAGCAAACACGAGTATGTGCACCAGTCTGTGCAAGTGGGTTCACACTTGTTTACACAGCTCTTTACCAGTCATTGTCCCTCCACTCTATCCCAAGGGCAGAGTGTCTGCATTGTTGCAGACAGTGCAGTGCTTAACGCCCTGATCCTCGACCAATTCCAATTCTGACCGCGACCAGAATTCATTTCGGAGTTTAAGCTGCTTGCAGCAAATTCTCATGCAGAAAGGAGAGAAGGCCAGCAAGTACAGCCCTTGTTCCATTTCCAAAAGCCTTTGACCTCATTTCATGTAGTCTTCTTTATGTTTCACCATTTTAGAAAGCCATAAGTGCAGCATATAGCAGGAGGGTAGGTAAACTTTGGGGAAGAAGGCCTCCTCACCTTAAAAGCCTTACTTGCTGCCAGCTAGATCTTGGATCAGCTCTGAGCATCTCCAGAACTAACATTCACGAAGTATAAAAAGGGATTCCAGGGCAGTGTTCACTGCAGCCTTTAGTGTCTCAGAGAGGCAGAAGAACCTGAGCTCACTCACTGAGCTACTATAATTGAGTACCAGGATTGCTCTCCATCTTGGTTCTTAACCCTTTAGGGTCACCTTGCCCTCAAAAAACTTCCTAAGTCTGAATATTTTAAGAGATGTGTTACAGTTTGCAGAATAATTTGTTTACCATAGAATGCATGCGTGAGCTCAGGGGACAGACTTTCTTGCAACATACCTGGGAACTGTTGCTACTGCACCAACCCATCCAACAGGAAAGCATGAACTGCAAGTTTTCTTCCCTTTGGAAGTGTAAGCAGAGTTGCTGTCATACGCTTATGCAGCTGTGGCTAAGAGAAAATAACTTTTTTCTTTTTTTCTCCTCTTCAGCAAGGGAGAGCAGAGGCCACCAGAACAGATCATTGGTACTTTGGTGATACTTTAATGGATGTACCATTCTAAGGCACCAGAAAAGCAACCAAAGAAATGCAAGATGTATCCATAGAAAGTTAGACAAGATCATGGCATCTTTCCCCTTTAGTGACATCAACTGGGTTAAAGTAGCTTTTCAGGTACTTTTTCAGAGGCATAATACCAAAGCCATCCCTTTGAGACTTCTGCCACAGAACTAGGTTTTGCAGAAAGTTTAGAGTGCAACTAGGTGTAAAGACACAGATATCAAAAAGACTGCTTGCTTTCCAGCATGACCAGTTCCAAGAGATGACAGTATCCTTTTCTCTTGCTGGGAAGTGGAGACAAATACATGGAGAGGTGCAGATGTCAGGATGGTACAGCCACAAAATAGGGCTTCCACCAACATAAAATGGATTAATACTTGATTACTGCTCAGACTCATAGTGGCTTGGTTTAATAGCACCTCCTTTTACAACTGAGCTAGCAACACTCCAGCTATTAGTCTACAGTTTTGTCCTAGCAACAATAGAGCTTTGATAAATGATAATGATAAATCATAAAGAAGAATTTCATTTTCTGCAGTACAGCAGAAAGTTGGGGGCAGCACAGAATATAGATGAGCAAATTTAGACTTTGAAACACTTTCCAAAGTTTAAAATATCAGTTCTAATATAAACTGATGTTCAACTAAGACCGATCTCAGTGTTTCCTATGCACAGGTATCTTATTACAAGTCTTTAAGATGGCAGAAAGTGAATTTTACTGCCTTCCTACAGGGGAGAGGTGCAAAAAGAAAGAGCAAAGTGATATCTAGACAAAGCACTCAGTAACAGCCTTGCAGTTAGTATTGCATAAGTTCAAAATATATACACACATTTAAAGATCAAGGATGAGGAATACCCCCTCTACTGTGGAAAGTAGAGAATGGCAATGCCAGGGCCTCAAGTGAATTATATGGCTTAAGCATAAAACAGCAATTGAGACCCAACTTGAATACATAGCACTTTTCAGCTTTTGCTGATAAACAACAGGAGTCGAATGACATTCGAGCACATCCCAACAGCCAGGGGAGATTTGATACTGGGCTCTTCATTCGGAGGTTGCTGCTGTGCTCTGTTCACTAGCCTCAATTTAATCTTAGCAAAGAAAAAGCCTTTGTGCAGCCTCTGCAAGAATGATTCAATAGTTTCTTTTTCCTGGGTGCTGATAAGAGTCAGTGGGGACAGATCCATGTTGAGGCAGCAGGGAGACATGTCCCTTCACCAGGAAAACAAAAATGCAGCAAAGGGTAAGGATGATGCAGGCCCTTGCTGCTTCGGGTCCAGCCACCCTCTGCATGCAGACTTGTCCTTGCTATGCAGAAAACAAGTCTCTCCACCCTCTACTTTCTGTTTGTATCTACATACCCTCCAAAAATTGAAAACTAATGCAATAAAGAAACATAAAGGGAAGACTGACTACACTGGTCTTTTATAAGGTAAGTCAGAAATAGAAGTTTCATCTGTAAAATGAACTTGTAGCAACATTGCTCTGGTGACACTCACAAACGGCACACACTGCAGCAGGAGAGAAGAGGCAGGCTGTACTTAGGAGAACTTTGTTTTTTAAATCTGCTTTTGGAAGTGAAGATTTGGAGATGTGTGAGGTGACTTGATCTTTAACATAAGGGAGAAAAAAAAGGATAAGAAGGAAGAGTTAAATATAGGATATGCTGCTCAACAAGAGTGTACAGAGCAACACCCTGACAAACCTCTCACCCTGCATTTCAGGTTGCAGCTTCCTTGGTCTAGCAAGACCAACTGCAGCAGGATAGAGCAGATATCAGAGCAATATGGTTCAAAACTGGTTTCTGCCAGTCTTTATACACCCAGTTACCTATTCCAACCTCTTCTTTCTACCCCTTTTGGGGTTAGCAACCCCCCAACCCTAAAATAAACATGATCCCAACAACTAAAGGCTGCTCTATTTTTCATAAAGAAAAAGTTAGTAACAGCAGGCCATGAACCTCTAGATGCAGCTTATTACCAAAGTTCCAACAATTCTGTCTCCCAATTCCTTTTGAAGACAGGATTTTTTCATTACTAAACAGTCATAGCACAGCTGGGCCGAGAACAATGCTTTGAAATGCATTTTAGTTTAGGATTTTTCATTTTAGGCACCAGTAACCCAATCCTTTAAAGGCTGCTGACATCCCAAGTTCTGCATTTTACCTTCCCATTGGCTAATGAAAAATTAGTATAGAGGGTTCATTCTCCTAAAAGTGCCTAAGTGATTAGGCCTAAACAAAGCTCACAAGTATTTTAAGACAGTCCTTGGCGTCAGCAAGTTTAGCCAGCTTGACATAGCCTATGAGTTTATGGATGAATCCATTAGTTCACTCCACATCAGAACCCACTTTTAAGCACACATACATGCATGTGCACATGTACACAATGTGCACAGAACAGTTGTGACCATTTCTTGTATATACAGTAACTCCCATAGGAATAAAGCACACCAAACTGCTTCCTCAAAAAGAGTCACTACCAAACAGCATTTTTTCACCTTAATTTTTCTGCAAAATAAACCCATAGTATACAAATTTGACACCAGAATGCAAATACCACCTTTCAATAGATGTTTTTTCTTTGAAGCACCTACCATTCCAAACACACTTGGGAAGACCTTTAAGATAAATGAGTGAATAAGGGCTGGTACAGAGAGTTCAATTTTTAAAAAATGGTATTTTAGTATCACTCTCTCTACAGAGATGCACAACAAAAAGCAGCCAGGCCCAAGGCATGTTTAGTTAGCATGTTGCTGTGCCTGCTTTCAGTTAGGATTAATGTGTCTACAGTTCAGAAGTACCCTCCTTACCTTCAGCAATGTATACAATGATACAGTCAAGTGAATGTGTGAACAAAAATACAACAGAGGAGAGATCGGTTCAAACCAAACATGAAACCCAACAATAACCAACAAATAAAGAGACAGAAAGAAACATTTTTGGTAGAGGGATTCCCCCCTCGTTTTCTTTTTGGTAGAATCTTTTAAGTTAAAAAAAGAGCTGCACTGGAATCAAAGAATCAAGCTCAGGATAGTCACAAAAAAAAAAAAAAAAAAAAAAGGATGTATTTTTCTCCAAAGATCAAAATCATAACTAATGTAAGACATTCATGTCAGAGAGAAGTTCAGTGTCCAGAAAAACTTTTTGCAATACAAAAAAGATACTGTAATTGCTTTACTGCTCAAGAATTTCCTTGCTCAAATACCCAAATTCTTCTCTCAACAAGTTTTGTCAGTAACTAGCTTTAACTACATTGTACAAACAATTCTTTCTTCACCACCCTCAACTTATCTAAAGCTCTTCTTTTGTTCTGGAGAGTTTTGTCGCATGCTCCTCTATAAATTTACTCAAATGCTCTAAATCTCTGTCCCCGCCTTCAAATTTAATAGGGTTGTTCTTCTTGTCCCTCGGAGCAAAGTAGATGGTGGGGAATCCCTCCACTTTGTAGTAATCACTCGTCACATCATTGGCAGTAGCATCCATCTTGGCTATGACTAGATTCTTCTCATTTCTGTATTTTTTGCCTAGCTCAGTATATACAGGCTCTAGTTTCTTGCAGTGTCCACACCACGGGGCATAGAACTCTATGAGCACATCATTCTTGGGATCCATTACTATTGCATCAAAGGTTTTACCCACTACCACTTTTACAGGCCCTTTGTTATTTTTTGGCACTGGCTGGGACTTCACAATAGGCTTCAGTTTTCCTACAAGGAAACAAAACACACAGCATTATTAGAATACAGTAAGAGCAATCTCTATGATTTCCACTAAGGAAAACAGACCAAGAATACGCCTTCTTGACAAGGAATATTACATTAGCAAGGAAACTTATTGTAGCATGAAAAATGAGTTAGCTTGCTGGCAACATTTAATAGATTAAGCTGGTTAAGTATGGGCAGCAGAATTTGCTTTACAGTTCCCTGGAAGATCTCTCCCTCTTCTTAGGGGTAACTGTCAACAGTGCATTAGATGGACAGCAATTTATTATACTAGTCATGAATACAAAAGATCAACTACTGGCACTTCAAAGCTACAAGAGTATATTACACTTGCCAAACATATTTTCCGTATCATATCTAGACAGATGCCCCTGTGTAGTCCAGGCAAAGTTAATGAACTGAGTCTAACAGAAGAGGCAAGAGACATCCAAGAGCCATAAGCCACAAAACAGCATAATACTGCACACATATAAAAAAAATCTTAAATATATTTAAGCTGATTGTTCACCATTTATTTTTCTTTCCAAAGGTGTTTTTTTCCCCAAGGCGATGGGTACAATAATAAACGAGAACCCTATTTTAAGGGCCATACCTTTTTTGAAGGCAAGCACAAACTGCCTGAGTACATCAGAATCAAACTCCTCTGGCTCCATAGCATACTTTTTGCCACCTTCATCCAGGATTGCCGCATTGACATCCTCTCCACTTTCAATCAGGCCCAAATCTTTTATTTCAGAGGAATAGTCTTCCTCATCAGAAACAGCAAAAATATATTCAGGGAAGTCTTTGGCCACTTCCAGGACTTTGCTTCTCCAGTACTGGGTAGCTGAAATCACAGGAACACAAGATTAGTGATCTCTAGTTATTACTTCCTTCCTCATGAAGTGGCTCAAGGGTTATCCTAGCTAACTTACCAACACGATAATCGAAACCAAAGTCCACAGTGTAATAGATGACCACTAGAGGACGCTTCGAGTATCTCTTAGCCTCATTGGAGGGCTTGCGATGACCAACTAGAGGCAAGGCGTATTTTAACACATGCTCTTTAATCTCCGATCCATCTGTAGAGTCCTGTTTAGGAAGAGAGCCCAGAAAATTGATTTAACTGATATTTGTTATACATCACTGTGTATGCACAAATTAAAAATAAAAGCTAGTTATACACAGTACCCTTACGATATCCTTCAAAAACCAGAGCACTAAAGAATTTCACACTTTATCTTTAGATTGATTAGTTAAATAGTGCAGTAATTACTTGAATATATAACCTCTGGGTTCACTTTATAAAGCTTATTAGAACAAAAAAGCAAAATTTGGAGGGGGAGGGAGGGGAATTGGAAAATAAGTTGCATCAAATATTTAGCAGAGTACTTCCAACAAGATGTCAACTGCTCATGCACACAGCTTAACCAGCCTTTTACAAAACTGAGCATACTCTGTAGCTTTGGACCAAATACTCACTTTAAAATCCAAAACATGCATCTTTGGCTCGTGCTTTGACTGAAATTTTTCTGGCTGCATGACCACCAGTTTTCCAGGAGATACTTTCAATAATTTTGCAATCTCATTGCTGAAGGTGTGATGGAACTTGTAATCTTCTCTTAAACCATTAGCTGAAAAAAAAAAAAATCAGGAGAGGAAAAAAGTCATTAGGCAAAGAACTAACAGCCTCTGTCTGAAACTTTGCAACTACACTGCAAGGCTGTTCTCTTTCCATTCTTTCCCATTCCCATTTCAGAGACTTAGATTGCATCAAGATCTTAGAAATGAGTTTTGCCATCTTTCAATTGTTTTCACCCAAAGAAGTGGAAAAGTATGTAAAAAAATAGTATATAGAGCATATAATTTGAATAGCCCTATTTTAATGATTTTGAACAATCCTTCTGTTTCATAGTTCAATTTTACATGCCTCAAAACTTTGAGCAGCATCCAAACCATACAATGAATTTGCATGTCTATCAGTCTCCAAATCTTGGCTTTCCCCAAATAAAGGGGGGAGCTCAGTCATCTAGAACTCAGTCATCATGGGGCAGGTTTAGAAAAGTTCTTCACCTTCCTAGCTGTAGGAGCCAAAGCTCTGAATCCAACCATAAGTGATAGCAGCTGCAGAGCGATGGCAGCCCCAGAAGCAGGCATAGTCAAGAAAAAGAACTGCCCACATTGATCTCAAAATTCTGTGAGACACCAAAAGTGGCTCCGAGTAGTTCAAGCATGCAAAGCACAGGACCAACTAAAGAGACTGAGGCGGCAGCGTTTGGTCTCTTCTGCACAGTACAAAATACTGTTAATTGGACCACTAATGTGTCCTTGTAAGGGGGTTTGCAGAAACAGATGTTTTCAGGGATGGTTGAGTGATACCAGTCAACAGCTGGACAACGAGACCACCTCTAACCCATATCCACATTATTAGAAAGAGACTTCCCAAAGTCTAGCAACCACCTAGAGAGAGTCTGCTGCTTCAGCTGACCAAAGTGAATCCCTGCTTCATATCCTGCCTTTCATCTCTCTCTCAGCATCAATCCTCACACACTCCTCTACAGGACTTCTTAACTTGCCTCTCTGCCTGCCCTGGTCTGTGCAATTACAAGCTGCTCTTTCTCCTCTATTCTTCCCCACTACTGACCCAGCACACCCTTCTGCAGCAGACAAGCTTTCTCCTTCTCCCCACCCAAGGCTCCCCACCCCAAAAATGTTCAGCAGAGCACCGCATCTGCAAGTGTCAGATGGGAAAACACAACATGAGCGTTTCTTTGAATGCAAGTGAAAGATCAATCTTTAACCTTCCTCCTCTCTTTCCACTCAAGCTCCTAACCAAGCTAACAGTAGAAATAAAGAAAGTCTCTTATTTATGCTCACAAGATCCTGGTCAGAACCCTAGTAAACATTTTTGCTTAATGTTTTAAAAGATTCTTTACCTGCTTCCTGATAAAGCTGATACTTTTTGTCCATGTCTCCACTGAAAACACCAATGATGATGACATCATCTCCATCTTTCAGAAATTCCTGTACCTGTTTAGTAGCCTGAATCTGTTTAGAAGGAGGACCAGCCTGTTCAATCATATAATCTACAATACCTGGAACACAAAACACCCAAGAAATTGCTTAGAACATTTAGTCACCTGAAAGGTTCAGAGGTTCTCTTCTCTGACATTGTTTAATACCATATTTCACATGGACAATATTCTGTGTACGTCACAAGCAAAAAAAACTAATTTAATATGTTTTTTAATTAACATTCTAGTTCTAGATACTCTTCCACGTTATTGGCCTTAAAACATCTTTGAAACTCAAGGCCATTCACAGTCTGCTGACCCTGCCACTAGACAAAATTGTGCTTGAAAATTCTGAAGTCTGATAATATTGAAAATCTGTACTGAACACTGCCAGCCCTCACAGAGCTGCTGCTCACACTGCTGCTGCTTTATTATGTGTACTTAACTTAGTTTATCTGAAACTTTATGGTACTACCTGATGAAAAGATTTTGTAAAAATTATCAGATACACAACTTTATTCTACTGACTTATTTAGAAGTTAGAGATTTTTAAGGTGCGCAGCTCAGAACGAGATTTCTTCAAGTGAAATCCCATTCCTGTGATGTGAATGATTCTGTATTGACGTGACTTCACAGCTTACACTTGTGGTCAAGCCCTTAGAAAATAAGGGAAGTTGTAATACCATATTTTTCTCGTGGACCGTTGTAGTCATAAGGTTTGCCCTTGCGGAAGATTTTCAGAGTTGGATAGCCAGTAACATCAAACTTCTTAGCAAGCTCTGTTTCAGCAGTGGCATCAACTTTAGCCAGGTGAATAGCAGGAGTGCGCTTGCTGAGCTCCTGGGCAGCCTTCTCATACTCTGGAGCAAGCCTTTTGCAGTGTCCACACCTAGGGAAAGGGGAGGGGTAAAGAAGGGGCAATTTTATAAGCCAGAAGTCCTGATAGGTACTTTCTGCAACTGAAGGGGAAGGGTGCCAAGTTCTTCTGAATGGAGAAAGTAGAAATGAGATCATTCAGTTCAACCTATGGAGGAAATTCTCAGACCAGGGGAACTTAGCTGTCCCACCTGAAGCCAGCCTCTACATTTGTTCCTGCATTACTACATTACCTTCCTTTTCAGCAATGTAACTTCTAAACTAAAGACAAACCCTCTCCAAGAGTTTGCTATACCTCCCAACATGTTCCCAACTCAGTAAGTATGTAGAATCTCCAAGAAAAATTACATAGGCACTAAAGCTCTGGAACCCATCCCTGGCTGAGATGTAGATTCAGTCTAGTCTTCAAGAGAATGCAATATGGTTTTAAGTTCAGATGAGAACTGATACATATCAGAGATAGACACATCTGCACAGTGTTGAGGCAAGTCACCTTAGAAAAAGAATAACGAGAAAAAAAACATTGTATTGACAGATATCAGCTCCTGTCTGCTAGTTTCACTAACTGTTTTCAGAACTGTAGTGCTAGAAAGGCAGAGCCAACTGCCTTCTTGCTTACCATGGGGCATAGAACTCCACCAGAATTATGTCAGCACCATTCACAACTTCATCAAAATTATCCTGGGTCAACACTAGGGTAGCTTCTGGTGGAGGAGTCCAGTTGGGATCAGAAATTTCCTTGATTTTAGCCACAATAGCTGAAAGACAGTTCAATTGCCCAATTAGCAAGCCTGTATCATCATATCTGTAGTATAGGCAGTGACAGACTTGATGTGAACATTTTGAAATCAGTGGTACACACAGACCAAACACACAGTCAGTATTGCCAAGAAGCCCTTTAAAATATCCTCCACCCCACAGCAAGGAACAGATCTGTATTCTCCAACAAGTTATTTAACGAAACCCTCTCAAAATGGTCAGAAAATAGTGTTTCCCCTTCTGACTACCCTGAAATTGAACACATTTATTACGTAATAGTTGTAATCCACTCTTAACATACAGGCCCAGAGTTTCTAATTGGCTAATCCTTCTGCAAGCACGAGATTACCTCGTCTTCTAGTTAAACAGTATTACTAGAAACCTTCCATCAGTAACTCTGCTACCTGTGAAACTGTCTTCTAGCCTGTAGCCAACTCAGAAGATGAGTTAGTTTCAGCCACAGCTATTTAGCTTAATAACGTGCATAACTCAAGGTCACAATCCTTTGTGCGAGGCTTGATAAATAGCTCCCTGATAACAAGCAAGCTTGTGAACTTCTTTGCTTTGTTGCAGAGAATTGCAAGGGACTGATGCTTACCATCTTCTGTCCGAGCGCCATCATAGTCAACCGGTTGGCCTTTCTTCAGAACTTTGATGGTTGGGTAACCACTAACATCAAAACGACTTGCTAGTGATGTGGCTGCAGTAGCATCAATTTTGGCAACTGGAATAGGAGGGTCATTCTCCTTCAGAGTTTTGGCTATCTTTTCATATTCGGGAGCAAACTGCTTGCAGTGTCCACACCTGCCAGAGAGAAAGCAAAACACAAGTAAATAAACGCAGAGCAGACTTGAAGGGTATTTTGTTTCTCTGCACTTCTAGGTCTTTCTAAAAAATGTTCACAGCAACAACACAAGGATGTTTTTCTTTACACTTTCAAGCAACTTTATGGCCCATTTTGAAAAATACATTAACCATGGCATTATGGGAAAGGGATCAAAGCACCACTTTTCCCCTTCTTTTTTGGTCAATAGGTAACAGTTCTTTGGGAAGAGCTCCTGCTGCACAGGTTGGGAAGAGAGAGGGCACTGGCACAGAAAAACTTGAATAAGGCCTGACAAGTTGAAGACACTAGACTCACTAGAAAAAGGGAGAGTTAAAAAAAGAGCTATTTAGTCTGGGATGACCATCCATCCTTTTGATTAGTTAAATCAAGCTCTGTGTTAAGCTTTCATGCAGGAAAACTACACCTGCAGACATGGTATTGAGAACCAGGTTTCTATGGGTCAAGTCTCTCAAGTTAGTTAAACTTAGTTTAGTTAGTAAGCAAGCAAGATATTATTTCTCTCTCTCCTAGTCAAAGACTAGGAATGGACCAGCAAAACACAGAAGCCTCTTTATATATACATATATATTATATATATATATATATATATATATGTAAGGCATGAAGAAAAAGTTGTTTGCAACACTAACTCAGCAGCTTCTCTGCAGATGAGAACTTCTCTCTTGCAACTTCTCCGCAACTTCTCTTATTTTTACCTCCCCCAATCTTACTTTTGTCTGTACATATTGAAGAGAAGAAACATTCCAACCTAAATTCGATCTTACTTATACACAGGTGAATCCATTGTAGCTCCCTGGAGCACTCTGGAGTTACTCAGTACACCCTGAGCATACTGAGGGTTGGTATTATCATCACACTAGTGTATAACAAAGCACTGTTTAAACTGACAACATATATAAGCTATGCTCTTACTTCCACTACATCCTCTGGCAGCAGCAGTGATTTAAACTCAAGGAGAAGAAAAACTTCCCAGAAATTCCCTGTTATGGAAGCCTGCTCCACTGAGACATGTGAGCGCAGAGGTTCTCAGTGAGACAACAGGACGTATAACACCAGGCCACCAGACCACGCTGCACTGCGAGTTTCTGGAACTCACTGAAACTCAGGAGCACCAATATAAGAAAGATAAAACTGCTCGTGTTAAGAATAGAAAAGTCCCAAGAGCAATTCCTGAAAAATAAAGTAGTGGTACTATAACAGTACTCCAGTTTAAAGACATTTTTGCCTCATGAGTGGATTTTGTGTGAGCCTTTTGCAATGAACAATCAATCACAAACAGGTAGGTTAGAATGGACTGCAAAAAGTCACCTAGTTCAACTTCCTACTCAAGGCAATTCTTGCTGGACCAGGTTGCTCAGGGCCCTATTCAGCCCAATTTGAGTACCTCAGAGGACTGACAGCCCACATCTTCTCTGGACAACTTGCTATAGCATCATGTGGAAAGCTTTTCTTTATGATCGGGAATTTTCCAGTGTGCCACTTGTGCTCATTGTCTCTCATCCTTTCACTCGTACTTTGGAGAAAAGAGGCTCTGTCTATTCTCCCAAATAACAAAGAACAACAACTTTTTCCCTTCCGCCTCCTCTCTTCTAGGTGAAGCACATCCAATTCCCTCTGCTTCTCTTCTGTCATGTACCCTAGCTCCCCATCTATCTAGGTAGTTCTCCAGTGAACTATGTCACTGTACTACTTTTACTAGGAAAACCAAACCAGATAAGAGACTATATCTGGAAGGCTGTAAGTGCAGAGAGTAGGTGTAAAAACACTGCCCACAACTTGCTGACTATATTCTTAGTAATTAATGAAATCCAAGATGTAGGTGGCCTCATCAACTGTAAAGCTGCACTCTTAGTTCCTGCTCATCTCATCATCCATCAGGTCCCTCAGGGCTTTTTCAGTCAACTGTCAGGCTACACAGCTGCATCCCACACCAGGGATTCGGTCAAGAGAATCAGCAGCCGAGAGCAGGGCTGTGCTTCTCATGGCATTATATCCCTCAGTCTGACCCACATCTGCTGGGAGGGAACAAGCTGCTGTATCACCTTGCACATGGACAGAGAAGGGAGCACCTCTACCTCCTGCTAGTGAAGAAGCCCCCCACCCCACCAAGGACTAGAACAGAGTCCTGCACTTCTAGAAACCAGTTATTCCTATATCACCTTTAAAATAGCCTGAATTTTTAAGCCAGTCATGATCTAAACCTCCACTTTTCCTCATGGCAGTAAGCTACTGCCAACCTCTCATTCCCTAAAAGACAACTGGAGAAAAACAAACAAACAAACAAAACCAAACCAAACAGCAGGCTACTGTATCCCTCCCCTGAGACCCACTCCCAGGTAAAACTCAGGAGGGTGAGCTGTCAAGAAAACCTTTCACCTCCACCCCACCTAAACTTAAGCCAGGGTTGAGCACACAAGGATACTCACCATGGTGCATAGAACTCCAGCAGTACAGTGTCCTTGTCTGCAGTAAAGGTGTCAAAGTTTGCATCATTTAAGATTAATACACCATTTTCTTCTTTAACTTCAGAATCATCATCATCATCCTCATCCTCATCCTCATCAGCTTCTTCTTTTGTAACAGATTCTGGAAAGGTAAATAAAAAATATAATACAAGTCCTTTCAGAATTAGTGTTAAAAGAGCACTACCAGGTTAAAGAAAAATTCAAGTATACACTGTGGTTAAAAAAAGGTATATAAACCTAGGTAGCGGTCCACAGAAAACAACAGCTTAAGGTTACAAAGAACCTAGACTGACAGTCCTATTTTACTTTGGAGCATGCTATGCCAGTTAATAATACCAATATTAAACAAACAATTTTATCTGTAGAAGTTGTTCCATAAGGCCTGTTTGCCTTGGATGATAACATTTTAGAGGAATTTAAGTCACAGAATAGGCCATGAAACATCTCCCATTCCAAGTGTAAAATGTATAGCAATAATGTTAAGGTTCCTTGAGCCAACTGCTTTGGAACCCCAGTATTAAAAAATAAAATAAAAAAATAGAAAGAGAGAAAGAAAAATGAAAGATTTCCTTGTTCAAAACTACTCTCTAAACTTAAGTATAATATGTTTGTGACTAAGCTAACAGGCATGACTGCTGGGAGAAAAAGCATGTACATGCAATTTACTTATTCAGGAAAATAATTTTTTGAATCTGGGATTCAAGGGCAGAGAACTAGAAATATTCAACATCCAGTGAGCTGGTATGACAAAGTTGGGGAGTTGGGGAACAGAAAGGGAACAAAGAGAACTCTTCTCAGATGAGCAAGCCTTAGGAGCAAGCTTACTATGGATGGAATTATGCCATTCAACTAGAATAAACATTTACTGTTAAAAGAAGATTTTTTAAAAATACAAAAGCTATTGTTGTCGATTAGGCCCCAAATTTACATAACACCCAAACATAAACTTCCAAAGTAGTGAGGTTACAACAGATCCTTTATCACCCAAAAGCCATCTGGACACAGATTAAGTTTCTTTAACACCTACTACTATTTAATCTGATCTAAAAACTAACTTTAAGTCTTGTTTTACAAGTGGACAATGCATTCTATTGTTGCTACTTCAGAGTGCCTATGAATGAAATAAAACTCAAAATGCATTTCAAGAGAATTATACCATATTTATTTACATAGAGCAGTGGTGAAAATAGTTTTCAAAGCTATTTACAATTTCCACTGATCTCAGTGTTCAAACATTTTGAGAGCCACATTTCAGTGAAGGGCCTTCACAGCTGGTCTGTGCCTAAAATTCCCAACAAATTGTGCAAAGCTTATTGATTTTCCAAGTATATCACTCCAAATTATTTTTAGAGGCCCAAATATTTTTCCTCCAAAACTAGTCAGTCAACTACACTCATCCCTCCAAAACTATCAGACTACTGCCCTTATTTCTGCTTATTATGTATATTCCTCCCTCTCCAAGAAGACTGCTGCAGCTAAAATGGCATATACTCACTGTTTGGAAAGATCAGAGCTAAGTGCCATCTGCAGCTGCAGTTTTACACAAGTGAAGAATGTACTAAGCCTATCGTTACCTCTTCTACTACTATTTCCATCCTAGAAATACATCCTAACTTTCACTAGAAAGACTTGCATACCCTGCCAAACTAAAACTTCTTTTGGGAACAGTGGTTTGGGAACTAGACCTGTTCACTTCTTCCACCTCAGGGACAGAAACCCAGAACAGCAAGACACTTGTTCTTACAGATGTGCTTAAGGAGAACCTGCATTTCCTCATCCACCCAGAAAGCCCACCTTTCTCCTTAATAAGTGTCTCCTTAAGACTCCAAACTCTTCTCCTGCAGTCTCAAACTTCAATAACATTTAATGTTCTCTTGGCTACCTCCATCCTCTCTTTCAGGATCAGCACTGAAGATCTGCTTTAAACACCAGACAAAGCATGGGAGAGAGAAGTAGGAAGGTTTTATTTTTTAAATGGAGATAAATTATTTTGTATTTGTGATAACCTCGTGGACTGATGAGATACCAAATGAGCTTTTAATTGAGACACCTGAATTTGCAAGAGTCAACTATATATATACAGTTCTTGAAAATCAAGTAGTTAAGTTAAAATGTATGTGCCTTTGTCTCTTAAAAGTTACTTGCAAAATAGGTGAATAGGTATTAACGACAGCTTTGGGATAGAACTAGTCCTCCTATGAAGCACAGACCACTCCCATTTATTCCTCTGAAAAGTTTCCACAAGTTTTAACACATGGCTATTACCCACAAGACAAAGATCCTCACAAAGATGAATTTAGGTGCACAAGCTCCATTTGCAGAACTATTTCACAATGATGACTAATCTAACTGAAATTAGTTTATATAATAATCCTGATGAACTTCCAGAATGTGTTCAAAATCTGGCCTATTTTCTCTTTAAGTGAGATAAATGCAATATCAAAAAATTGCATCTGATCATCAGTGACTTTTGGATTCTGTCTGAAAGCCTACTTTTCAAAAGCAGATTCTAAGGTCTGTCTTCCAATCAGAGTCTTAGATTATTTTGGTTTTGAGAAATGCAAAAATGAAGACTCTTAACAATCTGTTGCAAGCTCATTCAAAAGCCCTTTTATAAAGCAGCTCATCCTCATCCTAATAATAATAATAATAACAACAACAACAACAACAACAATAATAAAAAGTGTAGAAATCCTGAATTTGGAGGGGGAGAGGAGGAGGTTGGTGGAGACCAGTGGAATATACTTAAGATAAGGAAAATACTTACTGGTAATTGAAAACAAACAAAGAAAGAATTAAACAACACACTAAGAAGCAGATGGATTTTGCAAGCCCACACTGGGAACCGTGCCCAGCCCACCAAGCTTTCACCAGGAAAGGCCCGGGGTTGGAGCACGGAGCCAGGACCAGCAGAACTCCTGGGGGAAGTTGCGCCCGCGGCAACTTCCTGACGCCCTTACGGCTCCTGCGAGCGCCCACCCAGCTCCGGCGTTACCGGTAGGAAAGGGATTCGGTTTTCCGGACCGAGACAGCCTCCGCACCC
>NW_010581203.1:5831-34872 GCF_000705375.1 Tinamus guttatus | reverse complement strand
AGGCAACAGATTTTTTTCTCTAGCCACTAGATGCCCTCAGCTGTAAAGTCATGATGAGATAAACTATGGATCAGGGAGAAAAATCAGCTAATGTTTCTTTCATACTATATATTTATTCTGTGAGGATGCTGTGCATAGGTATCTTTATTATATAGCATTATATATGAATATATAATGCTATACATTACATATATTATATAGCATTTATAACAGTTTATAGCATTATTAATACTGTGCCAACTTTTCACACCATAGCAAACAGATTGACAAGCTTTTGCTTTATTTTATTTATTGTTCATTAGTTCAAATGATTATTTAATATTAAGAGTAATGTTTCTAATGGTACTAGAGATGAGTTTTGGACTGTTGCACTTGTGCAAAGGTGAAACACTTTTAGGTATAACTGTATTTTCTATTTTTAAGGTGTTTAAAGAAAAAATGTCTGCTTCCATTGTGTGTCATGCAACTTAAGAGAGGAGAAGGTTCTTTAAACAAATGAAATGGTTACTGTTGGCAACCTAAATACCTGTCTGCTGGCAGAGAAGTCAGCAGCTGTAGCAGTGGGAGTAGTCTGTGTACACACAGTTTTCCTCTGTTTATCTGTAAATATGAGAGCAAGGAGGAGCGGAGAAGGAAAGAATGAGTCATACGAAATACAGCTCAAGAATTTTGGGGGGATCAGTACAAATGACTTTGTGAAGATGCTTCTTGCCATTGCCCAAGTTACCAGAATCTTTTCCTATTTCTCTGCTTCCTATCACTGTCATTATTGTTTTGCACCTGATAAATCTTCCCTCAGTTGCAGAATACTTTAGGCATTTTGCCTATGCCTAAAGATACATCTGTGATAATGAGCGTAAACAGGTAAAAAAGGAATGCAAATATTTTGACATAACCATTCTGTAGGAATTTCAGAACAAACACCAAAAAACTAATAAAATATTTAAGCAATAATAAGAAAAAAATTATACAGCTTTCGCTAGGGTGGGCATGTCTATGTTTTTACCAAGAACTGAGATCATTGACACTACAACACAGTGTAACAACATTTAAAATACAAAACGATGACAATTATTTGGAGGTTTCTCGCCTTTGCCTCCAAATATTTTATTATTACTCACATAGTATTATACCCATCATTGTACTAAGTATATATATAGCACTATACCCATCAACTCATAGCGCAAAAACTTTCTGAGAAGAGTTTTGAAAAATCCAGGCTTCGCTCTTTACTAGCCCTAAGAAATGACTCATGCTCCAAGCTACCAAGTTCGAAGTGGCAGCAGATCTGAAGTTGAAGTTCATTTCATGATCTGGAGGTTTCTTCAAAAAAGTCAGCTAAGGGCTTCTTTTTGTTGAAATTAGAAATAAGTTCTTCAGTGTAGATAAAGAGCTCAATAAGTTATCATCATCTTATTCTTCAGGCCAGACTTCGCAAATGGGACAAAGCTGAATTCATTCTTCAAAGTCATGATTGATCCTTTTCAGTTTTCTACAGAACCAGGTAACATAACGGACAGATTTTTAAAGAGTTTTGTGTTGATCGTGTTACTGCAGTTTAAGATCACTGGAATTCTTGGTAATATTTATGAGTCTTCCTCAGTCAGAAGTCCTCTTAAACCTTTTTTTTTTTTTTTCAGAACAGCTGTTAGCCTTTTGTGTTTAATAACAAATTTCTGTATGCAGTATTCAATTCTGGAAAAAAAGGAAGGAATAATTCTATGACAAGATCATCATGGGTTACCACTTCTGATCAGAGGAATAGAATTCATCACCGCTTTGTAAAATTTGCTAAGTTTTATGGGTTCACCATGCAAGACTTTCTGCTAAAACATTCAGTGTAGTGCTTGCACTTTATTCCAGTGATGCTTTAATAACCCCCCAAAAACATATCACAGAATTTAGTTTCTCCTTGGCACCATATGCACATATGTAATGAGTAACTGCTACCATTTGTTTCTGATCATACAAACTAGCAGTGTGGAACAGTTCTCTTTCATAAAATATTTTTTTGCTATCACTTTTATGAATATTAACAGTTCATTAACATGTGATCTCTATGCTGCCATCAAAGGCAAGGGATAAAATATTTTCTTACTGTAGCATCTGAAATTAACTTCAAACGTGGTTTGTTCATATTTGCAATTTATCTGTACCTATTTTGAAAGAGAAATATGAAAATACTTAGCAACTTTCATTTCATTTACATGCCTTGTCATTCTATGACAGCTCATAATTATACTGGTAGTTTTCTTTCTCTTAGAAGACTTAGGTCTACTGTAATATTACAGAAGCTACAAAAATAAGGATTTTACTTTAGCTGTCCTTATGAAGATGATTTCTTTTCTGCTCGATCTGTGTATTTTTAAAATGCAGTTCTGTCACTATTTTGCGATCCAGCAGAATACTGTGCAAATTTGAAGCAATGGTAAATGACATAATGTCTGTTGAAATTGTATTCCCTGTACGTGGCAAGTTGTTGTAAACACAGAAGACTGGCGTGTTCTGCCTCTTAAAAAAAGGTATATTGTGTTTTGCTTTGAGACTTTAAGGCTTACCTCAGAATCCATTCACTAATTTTTGTTTACATTATTCATGGTTTCATTTGCTGTTACTGTCTACTCTGTGAAGTACATAGCAAAAAAGATGTGCTGAGTCCCTTACTTCAATCCAGTTCAGATACATGACACCATTTAGAGTGGGTTATTATGGAAGGTACAAAAAATCCAGGCTGCAAGATCCCTTGTCTTGGAGCAGGGAAAAAAAAATCTAATGCAATGATTTGTTTTGTGATTGCAATCCCAGAATGCTAAAGAAGAGGGAGGCTGAGGAAGCTGCTGTTGTGCTCAGTGTAAGAGCCTCCCTATATTCTCTGAGCAGGAGCCTCATGAGCCTAGCTTGGACTGTGCTAGCAGCAGCTCCTGGGCTGAGCTCCCAAGTGTCTGCCAGTAGCTCATGATGACGGTGTTGTGACAGACCCCACTAACCTGTTTTTTTGCCTGCCTCCCAGCAGGTTGGGTGCAAATAGCTCTGCACTGGAAGTTCCTTGGCAAGGCTTTTTAGGGTGCCATATGTAGTGGAGTAGTGCAGATACAGCATTAAGCAACAGTATGGAAGACCAAGTTATTACTGGCACAAACAAGAACCAGAGCCTTGTGAATCCATTGGTTTGGACAAAGTAAAGTTTTTTTTTTTTTTTTCCTTTTCCCAATGCCT
The DNA here is from genome assembly GCF_000705375.1 of Tinamus guttatus. The sequence goes on along the minus strand of NW_010581203.1, from coordinate 31,656 downwards.
CCCATCTGCAAATGTGGAGCTGTTTTGTTGTAAGGCACAGCAAAATCTAGTAATTTATTTCTATAACTTTTTTTTTCATGTTTTTGGGCTTATTCTTAAATGTGGCAGACCACTGATGACCTTTTCATGTGTAACTTCCTTGCTTCTGTTTCTCTTCTAACTGTTAACTGCATTTTTTTTTTTTCCTTGTGTTTGGTCCAAAAATGCTATTTAATGCTCACTAACTTACACCAACCACTTTGGTCACACAAACTGCACAACCCTTCTTAGAGAAAATAAATCATGTATTTTCCTGAGAAATATGAAATTGAAAAGACATATTACTTTGCCTTTTTTTAAGGCTAGACATTTTTGGATTTGTTCACAACCCTTTGCATGCTGCAAGAGCCTGGTTTTTGAACAGCACTTGCCTGATGCTGCGAGCTCCTCACCTACACGTGCAGCATCTCCTCGCACATCGGCCACCCTGCCTGGTAGGGGATCATTTGGGTGCCTGCAATGACTTCCTCCCATGTGATCTCTCAGACAGACTGGACCTCCACTCCGCACCACTCAGTCCTCAGTGTGGACTGCTGCAGTTGGAGCCTGAAAGGAGGAGGCAACGATTACACCACATGTTTCAGGGGCAGATGCAAGTTCATGTTTTCCTTCCTCCAGATGACATAACCCAAACCAAATGGCATGATAGATGCTAACTACTGTTAGTATTTCCTCTTGTATGGGGGCCTGACTGGTGTATGCCTGTGTAATGCTGCCCCAGAGAGAGTCAGATTGTTACAATGTGACAAAAAGTTTTGCCACCTAGAGGAATTCCCTCCTCTTTGAGCTAAAGTTGAGCTAAAGTTGAGCTAAAGTGCTGGCATTCCAAATCAACCAGGATTTTGAGGTGTAGCTGCCTTTTCTTTTGAAGAAAGGACATCAAAATATCAAAAGAACTTTGAACTTCCTAATGTATATTTTATGAGGGAATGAAGTAGAAAAGCGCACTTTTTCAAATGAAAACAGAATAAAACTGGACATCAGACAGAAATGGGCATGATACTTCAATCATCCATCACAAGTAAAATCTTTATTTGGTATATCTATATCAATAAATCTCTTCATAAATATGTACGTAAAGGTAAGTAACAGTTTAGTGAGGACAGCTTCAAAATGAAGGAACAGGAAAACTTTCCTGTGTCCACAGTTGTCATCCTGTCTCTGTATGTTGCCAAGACCTATGTATCTATTATTTTATTTGAAGAGAAAGAAATTGAGACTCTTGCATTGAAATCTTTAGGAAATGTTTATGTATTTTAACTGAAATTTGACAGTATGCAGGCAAGATTTTTTGTCCTTTTAATAATCTCTTACCATTTTCTGAAATGTAAAAAATAAAACCCATGTAATGGAAAGGGTTTTTTCTTTTTTTTCCTTATAAATCACGAAACAAGTGTAAATATTAACTAAGAGCATGCACATATTAAAATTTCTGTGACAATAAAGCAAACTGAATTTTCTGCTAAAATATGAAATTGTCTTCTGAAAAAAATGTAAATACAAGATCAACTCCAGATAACTGTCAAAGTTAATATTTCTATAAGAACCATGTGGATTACAAATTTTGCAACATCATCATGTGAAAGTTCATGGGAATTCCTCTGTTTAATGTTTTACCTACATTAACAGAATCATGATCTATCTGACAGATATTTGTAATTCAGATCTGTTTACCATAAAATTGGATATTTTAGTTTTCCTTTGATATCTGTGTCACAGACTCTTGATTCAAAGCTTAAAGCTGTGAAATTGATCAAAATAAGAACATTCTCCATAAGCTTCTGGCAATTTAAGAAAGCAAACCTAGAAATTGTTATCAGCTAGGACATGTTCATAATGATCAGAATAATCAGTTTAAGTTTTGACTGATCTAGGGAACATCGGACAGACAGTTCGGCGTGGCTGACCTATCCTTATGTTCCATTGTAATTAGTAGGAAGGCTTTTAGTATTTGGTCTCAGATAGCCATTACTTCATTTGTTCTTTCTTCTGCTGAAAAATGTAAACAGTAGATACTTTAGGATAGCAGTGTTTCTTAGGTGTAGGCATTCCACAATCAAAAATGGTTCTTGATCTCTTCCATCAAAAAGAAATGTTTATGATTGGTTATGAAGGGTTTCCTGGCCAGGAATAGATTTCAAATCCTACTGTCTTTTGATTGCAGCAGGCCTACCTCTCCTGTCATTCTTGGCAGCTGCAGCTTTGATGTTGCCCAAACTTCCTACTGTTCTAACTAGCCTGTGTGCTAGCTGTGGCTCTCAGCAGCCCTCAAGGTAGACAACAATGTAAAATGACCTAGCTGGATCACAGTTATAGCTAGCTGTCCCACCAAAAACACATTTAATTAGAGAAAATAGCAGAGAAGATCCTTGTGTTCTTTTAAGGGTTTTGTATCATGGCTTTACTCCCCTTCTCTGTGGGAGCACTTAGCAGAATTTGCTGGCTTTGGTTAGCTAGTGTGAATGAAATAAGTTATTGGATGATCCAAACTGTGAGTACGCAGTTGTCTGACCAAGCACTGACAGACCTTTTTTCCTAGTTAGCTAGTAGTTTACATTTGCCTTATGAGTCATTGAAATGTTTGATAACAGGAAAAGAACAACAACAACAACAAAAACTTCCAATAGAATCTGTTTTTGCAGGTCAGGAGTATATTAAAAACACTAAAAACCATCAACTTGGAAAGACAACACTGTCTCTGAGACATTCAAAATGAGAGCATCTCCTAACCTAGTCTGTAAGAAGACGAATTACCAGGATCTAATATGATAGCCCCATGTTCCAAAAGTTTTGACTACCACTGTTTGGATCTGAACTCTTTCATTAGGAGCCATCTTTCTCTGCTCATTCCTGTAGCACTCATAAAATCAAGCCTTTAACAGTTAAGGACCTGTAACAGTCCTGTGACTGTTGGTGACAAGTCAATGACCGGTGTTTCTGCTCTACCTTTAGGTTACAGTCCTAAGAATTACGGCAATTTCTGCCCAAATTAATTCCTTTAGTCTAAGGCGGATAGCTTGTCTTTTGATAGTCAGTCACAAGTAAATGTGGGGGTAATGATTGGTGGTGGTACAAAATCTCCAGGCTATTCCATGCCCTCCTTTGAATAGGACCCTATGTGGACTTGATTGACAATTTGAGGGTTCCATTGACTTTTAAATCCTAGAACACCCACGGAGTTCAAACCATAGGAGTCTCCCAAGCAGGAATATCTTTCCCAAATGTGGGCCACAGTGCAGTATCAGCACAAAGTGGGCAAGAGAGGAGTATGCAGGGCTGCCTAAATAAGATGGCTGTAGCAAAACACATAAGCTTCTGTTTATAGATACCGTGAAATTTATTTCTTCATTCTTTATAGTTTGTGAGTATGAAGTATTAGTTTACATATTACTTGTACAAATAAGCAGCAAAGTAGCATATAAAATTTAGTATTGAGTCTAGAAAATGCAAATTTACTTCATAACATAACAAGCTAAGGAAGCTGGATTATTTGTGAGCATCCTATTGAAATTAATCATAATCATTAACTTAATCATATCTATTTGCCTTAATAATGTAAATCTCACTTTGGGGTATTTTTTTTTCTTCCACATGTGTGGCTGTCATTCTTTTGCCTTGTCCTTCTGAATTACTTGAAAGGACTCCAGTATTTTAAAGAAAATATTTATGCTTCACTTTACCTTCTTTTTTTTTCTTAAAAATTACAAGGGTTGAATATGTATAATTTTAAACAGCATATTTATAGCTCAAGCAAACAGCAAATGCACTTTTCAATAAATATTCAATATTATTTCACATGTAAAATTAAGAATAAATAATGCTCTCTAAATTGATATTATATAACTCAACCTCTCAGCTGAGTTTTAATTTGATAAAATACAGAAGTAATTATATTGAGCATGTTATTGTAAAAATACAATACACTCAAAATTCTGTTTTATTCACTGTATGTATAAACACTGGCAAGCTTTCTGTGAACTGAAGCAGTTAAATGAAGCTATGATATGATAGAATAAAGAAAAACTGATAGAATAAATTCTGACGCTTTAATTGTGACAGAAATCATTTGAAGAATTAGTTAAATTTTAAGAGAGGAAGAACAAGCAGATATAAAAATGGTCATTTTCTTCAGGAAAAAAAAAGCATTTTTAGATTATATGTGACAGAAAGCCTATGTAATACACAATTCCATAATGTAGTGGGTTTTGTTTGTTTGTTTGTTTATTTTTACAAAGTAGAAACTAAATAGTTTTTTAAACTTATTGATTAAGCCTTTTCAAAGTCAAAAAATGCTGTGACAACATTGCATATGCATAGGAAGGAAATCTTTGCCATAGTACTTGCATACTCACAACTATACATGGATGGAATTTTGGTCAACAAAATGAGTCAAAAATGAGTTTGGTCAACAAAATGAGTACTGAGAGAGACCACAAGTCCTTGGGGAGCAGTTGTGAAAAAGAATTATGATATTTGCCTCTGCAGGCCCAAGAATGTAAGGCAATGCGCCAAGAAAACATAGGCTGATGTGACAGCTCATTCTCTGCACAGCAAAAGAGAGGATTGGCAAAGGCAAGCTATTTTGCGAGTTGCATATGATCTTATTCCTATTCCTCATGAAACACTTGCCAAGACTAAATCAACTGCTTAGATGAAAACTGCTGCTTTTTTGAATCTGCTCGAGCATTTCATTGTAAACCACTATGTGCCAACCTTGACATCAGGGGCTTAAGTGCAAATTTGAAGGATATTTCTTTAATAACAGCAAATAGCTCTGTTTGGCCCTTTTTATTCATTCTCAAAGTTGATACGGGTCTGGATGTTCCTGCGGGAGTTCTTGCTAACATCAGAGTTCCGTGGAACAGACTTCTGAGGAGAAGTGGGAGGATCCTAAATTCTAACAAATCTGGATAAACAACAGGAACCACTCCAATAACCCCTCTTGTCTTTTTATCTGCAATTAGCAAATGCCTAATTTATAGGGCAACATGCAAAAGGTCAAAATACCGCTCTGTTTTTCTACAGTGATTCCTTAGGTAATTTGTTGGAGGTATCGGTATGAACACTTTCGTTAACTGCCAGAAACCCCCTTGGTCGTTATCATACTGCCTCTCCTGCAAGTCTTTACTACTCCAACCCTAAAAAAATGGCTAAATTCAGCAATGAGTTCTTGTAGGTCTTTCATTTATCTTCAGGAATATCATGCCTTTACAGTGAATTACTAACTGGTAAGTGAACAAAGTTGAGAGCAAAGGATAGTGTTTCTTTGTTTTAAATGAAACACATATATGTATGGTGGTACAATAATATGAAATCTGGTTTTGGTGACTGCGCTTGGACATTTGCGGGCCAAAGAATTTGGTTTATTTCTGTAGCATAAAATCATCACTAGATGGTACTTTTAAACAAACTACAGCTAACTTGTAACAATCGGACCCTTTTGTAATTCCCTTCAGGCATGAGGAAAGACACTAAAGGGTCTGATTATTTACATATATCAAAATAACTGCACTTGTTTATATATATATATATATATTCCTTTAAGACATCTTTTTATCAATCTTGACTCTTGTGAGAATGGAGGAGATGATATTTTATGCAATGCATGCAAAAGCTATGCCTGGTGTGCCTGGTGTATTTTAAATCTCTAATGCTTTGAATGTAAATATGCAGGCACGTATTTCTGTTTTATTTGTTAATCTCAATGTCTAGTCACTTGTAGGATGAAGTTAATAAATCTGAAGCAATATTCTGTAGAAGGCTGTTCTGATTCATAGCATAGCTTCCTTACAGGAGCTGTATGTTATTCTTGCATGTTAACATTGTATTAAGCTTACAGGTACTCAGAGAGGGGGACATGTAAAGTAAGGATGTAATAGTTGTGCTGAAATAAATTATTTTATACTACACATTACTTAGCACTTTCATCTGTGCTTTGCAAAAATCAAAGTATTTTCTTCACTTCTGTTGGACTAAGGTACAGAAAATCTAAGGATCTGTATTCTTAAAACAGTGATTTTCCAACTTCAGTCAATTTTGTTGATTTTTGCTTGGAAAATATGGAAAGTACTGGTCTGGATTTACTCTTGAAAGGAGTGGAAGTGCTCATTAAGCTGCAACTGGAGAGGTTAGTACTAGGTAGGACTTGCACCACAGTTATTTCTGATATGAGGAGGACTTTTGAGAAAAAAAAGAGAATTGAAAGAAGAGAGAGATTGAAAGAAAGAGAATAGGGCATCTGAAAATAGTGCTGCTTGAAGATACTGCACTCCTCAAGCTGTTTGCACTTTTATTTTATTCTGGGGAGCCTAATTTTACAAAAAAATCCCCAGTGTTTATAGTATTGCATCTTTGATTAATCAACTCCAGTTGTCTCTCTGGTCAAAGAATCTCCTCTTTTGTGCTCTTGTATTTTCAGATATATATGTATTTTTTTCATTTTTTCCTTTTATTTTTAAATGAAGGTTCTATCATGTTTTGTTTCCTTGTTTCCTGTGCTTTGCTCTGTTGTGGTATATGTTTCGTGCTTTCAAATTTTTGATCCTTTGCAGCACAGTTTCTCCTATAATTTTGAACAACAGAGAATAACTTCTAAAGACCATTATATTATCATCCCAACGATCTTAACTTGCCTTTCTGGTTCAATTGAATGTACCTTAGTATGAGAATAGCTAAATTTGCTAGACTTTGTGCAGGAGGCCAGACACAACTCCTGAAGGCTTCAATATGAGTCTAACAAAAATCACTTTATTCGTGTTACAGCACTCTATCTACTACATTTCTGCTAAGTCATCTAGCCACGCGTACACTTACATTGCAGTTGGTTACATACTACTGTCCACTCATCTTCTACCGTACTATGTTGGCTGTAGATATCAGGGCACACGTTTACTTGATTGGCCTGCACACAGTCCTCTATCCTGCACTGGTAAGCTTGTCTACAGGTTCTTCCTCTCCTACTTCTCTGTTCTTCCAGCTGGTGACTTTCCCACAATCTTTTCGCCTTGGTCTTAGTCCTGTTCATCATATCCATCTTCTATTGGGAAGCCTCCGTTACTTAGATATCCTCCCACAACTTTGAAAGTCTTCTAAGATCAAGCTGCAGACTCACACAGGCCTATTTCACCCCTCCAAAATTGCTAAGAGATTGTTTTACTAAACCTCCACAATATAGGCTCTGTCCTAGATCTTCTGGATCTCAAGTTCTCGAAATACTAATACTTTAATTCTCTGAATATGGTGAAAATATTTTTAGTTTTAATTTTAAGCCTATATTCTTTTTTCTAGAGTGGAATTTAGTGAAAGATGGAGGAGAGCAATCATTTGAACTTAATTGTATGTTGACATATAGCATTAGAGAGAGAAAAAAGCTTATATATATTAATACCTCTTTTAAAGCACAGATATTTTGAACAGAATATTGCATTTAGATAGCAGATATTCCATATAATTCCTGCCAAACCTGTCATGTGTACTCTAGGCTAAACAGTTCATTATCTTTGAGTACTTTCAGTAGTGTGACTTCTACTGCTTTTTATTAACTCATGTGTGAGAGGAATATTAGAAAGCACCTTTTTATAGTCGTGGCAGGCAGTTTACTTTTTTCTACGCCCATGGCCACCCAAGATTAACCATTAAATGTCATTAGTCTCAGAGTATATTGTTGGTCACTCCAAACCTACCACTGTGTTGTAGTGTATTCCAGTGTTTAACTAATTTACCTCACAGCAGGACCGCAAAACGTTTTGGGAGCAATAGCAGAGACAGAAAGCACACTGTTTTTTTGAGTGCAGCTGTTGTGTTATGCTTTTGTATGAACTTAAGTTTCACCTGAATAAATAAAATAGATATAAATCATAACCCTTTTCTGTATTTATGCTTTCGTATGCTGAAGACCATGACTTAAAGCATATTTACTTTTATGAAAGAGGAGGAAATTATACATAAGTCTTCACACTGCTTCATGCTACAAAAACAAATAGTTGCAACAAATATTGCAATCTTTAAATGGTATTCATTTATGTTTTTAAATAATATGAACCATATTTTTCATTTTATTTTATTTTCTTGTCACCAGAAGTGCCTTTTAAAAACAAAGTAATTTATGAAATTACTTTTGTTTATGTGATATGTTGGATTTTTATGAAAAAGACCAGTGGAACATAACATCATATAATAGGCCATCAATATTGTTGTATTACATTTTTAGAATATGTATTTATTTAAAGATTGATTCCACAGCACTTATGGCTTATTTTTCATTGCCTGTGGAAAAAAAGTGTTCCTGAATGAGAATATGATTAAGAAATTGCCCTCAACTTGGAAAGACAGTAACATGGAGAATATAATCTACACTCTAAAAAAGTTCCCCAAAAGGTTTTCCAAAAGTACAATAGAGCAAATTTTAAATTATACCTTTAGATCAACAGGTACCTACTTAATACTATTTCAAGAATACAATAAAAAGATTATGCAAGTGTTTGTGGAAGTTTCACAAAAAATAATCTTTGTAATTTATTAAAAATGTATTTTACTTCTAGTAGCTGTCCTTAAGAATTATATTTGTATTATTTGAATAAAAATATTTTTTGCTTAAATCTCACCTAAGGAACCATCTTACAGTGTATTGTTCAACACTGAACTAATTACTAAAATTAGTTATAGCTTCAGTTATAACAGCTAATAAAATGGATGATTTATTCAATAACATATACACAAGATCTCTTTTTCTCTGTTCAAAATTACATAATCAGATTCAAGTCCTGATGGCAGAGGAAGAAGAGTAACCAAAGCCTGTTCATAGAGAATATGGGTCTGTATGCAGGAGATTTTGGGTAATGCTTCAAGAATTAAGCATCACTGCTTCTAAGCAAGGAAATCAGCTACATTCTTCATTGTGTGTGGGGAAGAAAGGCATTGTGTCCATTATTTGTCAATTATGTTACTATTGGAATCTAAAAATTCATTTATTTTAGGACAAATGACCCAAGTATTGGTTAACTACTCCATGTAAGACGCCATGAAGAACACACTTATGTGTTTCCCTTGTTGCATGCTTTTCCTTGTTTCCTGTATACCTTTAGCTCTCTTCTGGTTTGGATTTTATATTGTTTTAATAGTGATGTTACTGTGTTTTGAAGTATGTTTTTGTTAGATTTTGTCAAGCCTTGGAGTCAGGGAAAGTAGAAAATGTACTTTATAAACACACTTAGATGTACCAAATAACCAGGAATTAAGTAAGAGGAGAAGCATATGAAAGAAAGAACACAACATTAGTTTTAGAAAATTTTTAGATTATTGAAAGCTTTTTTTTTTCTCTGTCCTGTGAATTGCTGTTACAACTGAATCACTTTTTCCATCATCTTGATCAGCAGACATATGCCAAGTTTTTTAGAGCGGGTCTCATCTGCTGGTGTCAGAAAACGGCAACCATATATATGCTTGTGTATGTGTATTGAGTTTACTTATCCTTGCCTTTAAGTCTGTCTATACTTTGAAATGCATACTTCATTTTTCTTTTTGGGGGCTTCCGAAAGGGAGTGAGGAGAGAGGAAGACCAGTGTTTATTAAGTATGCTCCACTATGTGTTTATTTTCATCCCATGTTCTTAACTTCCTCTGCCCAAGCCTAAGACAAAAGTCATGAGAGAGGTCATATATGTGCCTCCTTGGGCTCAGTAGTCTGCCCATGAGTGCCAAAGGGGACTATGTGTCAAAAAGAGTTTTTTTTTTTTTTAGCCAACATTTCAACATTGCTGAAATCTTAATGTTTTTACTCTTTCTGACTTGCAATGAGTTGCCAGCATAGCTCCCACATGAGACAACTCCAGACACATCAGATGAGCTAAAAATATTACTGACTCAATTACTGCTTATATATGTATTTTTAAATTTTTCTGGTGTGTGCTTTCATTACAGTCACTAAATAATTGTGTAAGATGACTTGGAGTAGATATATGTGTAAACACAATGCCAATCAGAGTCATAACTAAACATACTAAGGAGTAATGTATAGTTTTAAATAGGAGCACATTGCAAAGAGGAATCATTAATGATCATATAATTGAATAATAATATCAGATTTGCCAGCCTGTTCTGAGCTCACCTGGCACATCTATTTAAAATAAAATCTAAGCTACAAACTGCTGATAGCTTCTATGGATTAGAATTTGAAGTGTTTTTGTGTAGACATTTTAAAACATTTTTTTTTCCTGCAGAGGTATATAATGCATTTCTCTGTTTTTTTTTTTTCAATACTGAACATAAATGAAAAAAACACTGAAGTGCTCGCTGCCCTGTTCAGCATCCTTGACACTTCAGCTTCCTATTTATTTATCTAAAATTGGAGGCATTTGAGAGCATCAGGAGTCTGAGCATAGAAACTTTAGACCCTAACACTGGTTTGTTGCTCTAAAATGTGATTTTAGGAATATTTAGGAAATATCTAATATTATCCATCAAAGATGACTAGGAACTGTTAGCCCTTTTGCAGATAGTTCTGAAAAAACAAAAAAGTGCTCTACTAAGACAGTGTCTTCAGCTTGCTTTTCACTTTTTTTTCTTCCCCTTCTCCCTTGAGACCAACCTTCAATCAACATTAGCCAGCAGAAGCTTTTCCACTTGCATGCACGTGGCATATTCTGTCTTCTAAGTGCTGATATTTGCTGAGCTGAGGCTGCCAGCCACTCCAGTTTTATGAAAAACATTTATTTCAATTGTGTAAAATGCAGGAAGTAGTTATCTCTACATGTTCATACCCCTGCATTCTAGACAAACCCATTAGGACCTGTATTTTAGGCATTTGTTTTCTACCATTCACTTTAAAAGCATCACTTTTAAATCTAGGAAATCCACTGTCCAAACAAAGAGAGTGAAGAAACCTTCTGCAAACCTACACTACCCACATCAGCCTAGCAATTTTAGTATTTAATGAACAGAATACCCTAGTAATATTTGCAGTTTGCATACCATAAAGAGCAGTCCTATGTATTTAACTCAATGAATAGGAGAGAGAGGGAGGAGTAAAAGGTCTAATGTATTTACCAGAAAAAAAGTCTTATTAAATGAAGCAGCAGTCTCCTTCAAAACTTACACGCTGAAGTATTAAAAGGTTGAAGCTAGCATAATCTTTGTTGCACTCAAGTTAAACACATTTTCTTCTTTGATATAGCTACGAGTAGACACTATATTCATTCAAATAGTTGCAAAATTCCAAGCAAGAGGTAAAGAATAACAAAAAGGTGCATGTTTTTTATGTTTTTGATGATGTATCTGTTTCTCAATTATTTTTTTATTTAGACACACATTTTGCATTACCAGTTTCCTACTTTAAATTGATCTATGCTAACAGAAATAGGTATCACAAGCTGCATTACCCTGTACAAATGCGGGGACTAATTTATACCACACTTCCCAAAAAGCCATCATCCTATTCCTATAGCAGAGGTCAGGCAGAAAAACTTGCTTTAAACACATCTGTTTATTTCGATAACTACAGAGCTGCAGATTCTCCACTGCACTTTTTATGTTTCATTTACCTCCCCATCAAACAAAAGATTTTTTTTTTTAATATTTTCAGTATGAAACTGGCATTTCATTTGTGATGGGAATTAAATTGTCATTACAAATTTCCAAGTATGCTAATCCTGACTTTAAATACATGTGCTAAGTGGCAGGGCACTTCTCATCAAACCAGCAAATTACTGGGTGGAGAAACACGCAGCTAGTGGTGATGTGTCTCGATATTTTGTCACTTTAAGTTGATAGACTCAAGTAATATTGTTAATTCAGCATTTTAATAGTAAAATAAGGGGACAAACTGTCAGACTATTAAAGGCTGAAAGGAAAAAATCTATGTCCAAGTTTTCACAATGCAGCTTTTGCGAAGATAGCTAGGATATTTTTAGGAAAATGGTAAGATACTTGGTTTGAAAGTCAAGATAGGACTCTTTGTAATTAGCTGTTGTGTTGTCTTCTGCATAGGTGCTTAAACTGGCTGCTGTATAGAAGTCCCCTGGCATTAGAAGTTAAGCATCATGAGAATCCATGGGAGATTTCACCACTACTTAAGAAATCTTTGAAACTTTTTTTGATTTTGAGAGTCCTGTCAAGGTACGAACAACATCTTAGATGCATCAGCTGGAAAGCCATTTAAGCTCCATGCTTGATCCAACGTGTAGATCTCCACACACAGTCTTTTGCATGCAGACATAAATTTGCTCTGCCCTAGCTCCAAAGCAATCAAGAAGATGTAGAGCTACAGTAAGTATGGCATTTTGTCCATACCTGCCTAGAAACACCATTAATATAATCACACAGTGCACACAAGTGCATTTTAATCTGCACTTTACAAAGATGTAGGAATGGTGATATATTCCATTGAAAATATTCACACAATCTCATCTAGAGTGATCTTAGCTTCCTCCACACTTCCACTTAACTTCCACTTAACTTCCTCCTTACGTTGTCAGTGACATATTTTTGTGATGCTTCTGCTGGCATCTCGAAAGACTGAATGATCCTAATTTTGTCCCACATTACATATTACTTACTATTGTGCTTATAAAAATCTATCACGAATAAGTACATTCTACTGGACCTACTAAAACCATAAACAAGACATCTCCTGCATAGCTTCATCTGTGTTCATCATGCAACGATGCTGTTTTCAATGAAAAAACTTCAGTTTTCTGCAGTTCCTGTAAAGTGTGAAACTAGGTTAAGAGGAATGAGATTTTGCTCAACAGCATCAAAGCAACACTAAAACCTCCTTGAGTAACAAGAGCACCATCTTCTAGAACTGAAGAGAGGTAATAATTACTAAGTGGCCTTAGTACTATCTCCTGAAGGTAATATCCAAAGCCTACTCCTTTTCTTGCATGCAGAATCTTTTTTTTTTCTCTAATTAAAATAAGGATAAAAGGCAAGATATTGGGGAAAAAAAAAGAATGATGAGCAGAATTTGTGTAAGAAAAAAAGAGAAGAACAGAAAGGTAAAACCTAGATGGGGCTTGGGACATGCCAGCAGAGATGTGAAACCGTCACATGACAAGGTCTGCAAAGGTCTGCAGTTGAGGTGATCAGTTTAGAGGGGTTGTGAAAGCAGCAGAGCCTCACAGCCAGTGAGAAAGAAAATTTAGTGAGCTGCCGATGGGGCAGGTGCATGAGGAGAGTGCAATGTTTAGCATATTGGTCTTCTCTTTCTAAAGCTGTTTCTCTACAGAGCTGTGAGACTTTTAAAAACTCCCTGTGATATTCTCCTCACACTACCACTCTAGTAATAATCTGGTTTATATAAACCCTGTCTACATACTGATGGCTATGTATATATACTTTGGCTACAATAGTTATATACAAATTTAGTCTGGCATGTTTTTGCTTTTAAAAGAATTCCTTATCGTTTTATATAGGTGTAATATGCAGCATTTAGCAACCCAGTTTGCAGATCTATCCCACCCATTAAGACTACCTGACTGGCCCTTCATTACTTGTGCTTCACTGCAACAGTTCCATTTCCAAAATATTTTTTCTTGTTTAAAATATCTTTATTACTTATATTGTCTGAAACAAAACATTTTTTATCACAACCACTGCTGGATGGATGTCATCACACTATTTTGCTGTTAAAACCATAAATAATCAGAGAAAACAATGATGAAGTTAGTAGCTGAGCTGCATCTCAGTGTTCTGCTATACTTTCCTGGATTCTTAGTGTATGTTTGTTTTTCTGTTTAAGGCAAGCTTACTCTTTACAGGATTGCAGAATTTCTAGGCTGTGTAATTTCTGCATTCTCATTACTTTCTTTTTCCAGTTACTTCAGTACTTTCTCAGCCAACACTTCTGTAATACCTGACCCTACATGTTTTATGTTCTGAAGCCTTTTAGAAAATGAAGCAAAGGAATTGTTGATTCCCTAATCCGATTCACTGTCCTTGGACTGTGTGATTATATTAATGGTGTTTCTAGGCAGGTATGGACAAAATGCCATACTTACTGTAGCTCTACATCTTCTTGATTGCTTTGGAGCTAGGGCAGAGCAAATTTATGTCTGCATGCAAAAGACTGTGTGTGGAGATCTATACGTCGGATCAATCTTCCCACAGGACCTGGAACCAATTTCCTCTCAGCTACCAACCCAAACTTTACTGTACTCTTTCTAATATGAAATTTTTAAGAAATCATGCCAACTATTTGTAACAAAGGCTTTCTGCTTCTCCTTTTATCTGCTTTATCAGCCTTTCCCCATGCTTAAGGTGTTGTCTCCTTTGTCTTTTTTGAAAAGCTGTGTGACCGGTATCCCGGCATCTCCAGCACTGTTGTGTTCAATATGTATCAACTTTTCGAGATCTTTAAAAACAAGACAAATATCATCCAGGAATGATATAAGTATTATGGTTCCTGCCTTTGGGTACCCAAGAATGAGTACCTCTGAGTTCCAGCATTGTGATTTTACTGCTCTTTAGAGATAAAACTTCTGTCTTGTTTTATTTTTATTTTGAAGTAGTTAGTAGTTTTACAGGGGGAAGAGGGAAGGAGACAGACTGTGCTCATTGAAATTAGGTTAACAGTCTGAGTGCTACAGAACAGCCTCTCCTGGCTCTTTCTAGAAACCAGACTGTGTTAAGCAAGTTATCTTCAAAAAACAGATTAAAAAGGGGTTTGAGACTTCATGCTGGTCATTTTGAGCAGGTCATAATCTATAAAACAATGTTTGAAAAGGACATTTTGACCAGTTCTTCAGGAGTTTTTGTCAGCTGGTCAGAGCTAAGCTCTTCCTAAGTGTGTACTCCCTTACATCCCACAGATGTATCTGTGTTATGAAAAAACTCTGGAGCAGATTTTGCTTATAGAAGAAAGTCTGAGCTCTTCCCATCCAACCAAGAAAGAACATGCTCCATCTTACAAACTGGTCTGCTTTTCTTCCACTGCAAGGGAACTAAACATACTGAACAGTAAAATAGTAATTATTTTCTTTCGTTTACCTTATGTCAAGGTTTACTTCTACCTTGCACATTATTAATGGGATGTTTAAAATACATTTTCAATCATACTTGATCTTTCTGGGTAGAGTGAAGCACATAAGGAAGGCTAGAGTAAGTTTACTTGTTGACAAATGTGATGGTAAAGTTGTTTGTGTCAGATCTCCAAGGTAGTTTAACAATTAGTTAATGTAAGTGCATCACTTCCTAATGTAAGCTTGTTTTTCTATTTGGAATCATTCATTGGGATATATATATATAAATCTGCTTATTCATACTATATGAGCAAATCTTGATCACCTAGAATAAACAGGTAAAACTACATTCAGGTATTTCTATTTGCAAACTCCAGTGAGTTACTAAGTCCTACAAAGAAACCATCGTTTTACTCTTTCTTCCCTGTAAGCAAAGCTTGAATTCCCTCTGTTGAGCATTGCATTTTTTTTCTGCCTGGGTTTTGAGAGGGGAAGCCAAAGTGGCAGTGAAAATGCAAAAGTTGAGTAACCTTGGCTTAGTCCTCCAAGATGGACACTGGTAGCCAACAGGAAGCAAGAACTTAGACAAGTTTGTGGTAACTCAAATACCAGACAAGTGATTTTTTTAGAACTTTAGTTCCCCAGAGAGACATAAACTCTCTTGGTTCCCAAGTGAAGAAAAGAAAACACATTGTTTTATTTTTAACTGTGGGAGGCAGGGATGAGTTTATTGAGGAAGGCTATGATGGCCATGTGTTTAAAATATCAGTTGTCAAACTCCTAGAGACAATATATTGATCATATTTTTGCAGTAAAAGTAGAGATTATTTGGGGAATTGCTCTCTGGGTCTCTGAAGTTGCTTAGAAGGAAGACTTTTTGAATCTCATCATCTTCAATTTTAAAGATTCGTTGTATGACTCAGTTGTTGTTTGACCTGTCTGCCAGAAAAATGGATGTAACACTAAACTGTAAGAACATAAGTATTATCTTAAGTTCAATCACTGTATTTATTAAATTTATTATTTATTTATTAAAGTCTTTTGAAGGAGCTGTACTTCTAAATAAAAATGGTCCATTATAAAACACTTGCAAGGAGCTGTACTTCTAAATAAAAATGGTCCATTATAAAACTCTTGCAAGATTTCTTATGTCTCTTGAGGTTTTTTTTTCTAATGTATTTTTGTCCTGTTAAGAGAATTGTAGCTTTAACTGCAGCATGAGTTTTCATATCAGAAAACTGTTCCTTAAATAAATTATATCCTTAATCTCATTCACTTCTTGTTCTCCTTTCAATATACTCTTTTCAAATCTGAAATTACATGAGATTTTAAGATCTCAAGGTTGCTGGTCATCTGTGAATGTACTATTTGGCAATATATGGGATTGAATCCTTCCAATTCTGTCTTGCAGTGCTATACAGACTGATTACTTCATTGTTTTCTAAGCATTCTTTCAGTTTGAAACAGACCTGATAAAAATTTAGTACCTTCCTGTTTTAGCCACTGAATAGTACAGAATAGTTTCGGCATTCATCACCTTGATAGCTATTTTTTGGTTTGTGTAATAGGTATTGATAGGACCTCCAAACATGTCACAGGAAACAGTCAGTCACATTTGTTTTCTATGATATAATTATTTCTTTTTTTTTCTGTCATTCAGATCAAGGAAATTTCTCTTTCTTAGAGCTCCTTGTAGTTCTATTTGGTTTACTACTACTCTTAAATTTGCTGAGGGGTTATTTTGACCTATTTCAGTGCGTAGCTAATTCTTTCAAGCTTTGATCACAATGCTTTGCAATGTAGTAGGTATTTTCCTCTGTTTCCTTCCCTCCTCTTATTTTTACTTTCACTGTTATCTTTTCAGCTTTCTTACCGAAACCCAGGCAACATTTCCTAGCCACTGGCTCTACTACGTGTCAGGATGCCCATGAACATCAGTTAAACAAAAAAATACATTGAATGAAATTTAGCAGCTAAGAGAAGAAGGATATAGGCCACCCATGAAGAGTAGCACTTTTTGCTCTTTATGAGCCACATGATATTGTTGTTCCAAATTCACTTCCTCACTTGATTATAGTTATTTATTCTAGCTGTATGTGCAGTACCCATTGTTGGAAATACTGTTCCCACAGAACACAGAAATCAAAACTCCAATTTCAAACTGAGTCTTAAGACATCTTAAAACTAAGTCTTAAGATATGTTTCTAAATGTGGACAGTCACTAATGAAGATTTTAAAATGAAAGAAAAATGGGAAAAAATTCTTTTTGCTACTTGAATGCTAAAACGTAACTTATGCTTAACATAAGTCATCAATTTAGTCTGAGTCTCAATTCAGTCTGAGACAGTGACCAAAACCCCCAAACTTCTCTAGGTACTGATGATTACTTTCTGTGACTGTGCTTTTAAAGATGTGTTCACAGGCACTAGTGAGGCTTGGCTAGTTTCTATGGTGGAACGGTCTGCCCTGGCGTATTTGGAGATTAATAACCCTTGTTTCCTGGATATAAAGCACAAAACAAACTCAAAATTCAGCTGTTGAATGCAAGAAAAAATAAGAGAAAATAACTTTGTTTTATATATTATATATATCTATATACATATATATTTGTTGTAAATCAGAAAACTTGAGATTTAAACTCACTCTAACATTATTTTAAATAATGAAATATCGAGCTTCTATTTTTTAAATATTTTGCACAGTAGAGGGGGCTGGAAGTTAAAATATATTCAGTGTGGTGTCACCTGAAAAAATTAAAAATGTGAGTGGAATAATGCATGTGGTTTTAATATTCCAGCTCAGAAAGATGATGGACATTTATTCCAAGCTATTGAGTGAAGTAACTCAAAGGATGTTGAGTCAGTGGTGCTTATGGTCTTACCTGGCAGTATTATCAGGCAGAATGAAATGCAACAGAGTAGAGGCAACATGCTGCTTATCTGTATGACTTGCAGTTCATTTTTTTAAACTACAGCTTACCTGAATGCTGCATAAATTTTCACTTAATGCAACAAATGCAACAATGAGACTAGTATAGATATAAGATTTTTTTTTCATTTACTTCTTTTACTTTCATTTGCAATTTTAGAATTAAATAATCTTTCCGATACTTTTTGTTTTGTTTTCTTATCTCGGAATATATAACTGGCATGAACTTGGTCTCAAACTCATTTCTGTGAAAATAATCCAGGTTAACCTCTCCTCATCACAGTTTTATAGGATTAAATTATTCATTCTAAACCTGTTCTGATAAACCTGGGCAAGGGAGAGACTATATATTCAGTTGGTCTGTGCGATTTGGAAGAAAGCAGGAATCAGGCTTCTCTTTTGCTTGCGTGAAGACCAAGATCCAAGTAAGATAATGAGAGAGAGAGAGAGAGGTAGAGAAAGATCAGTACAAACAGAAGCATGAAGACAAGCCTAAAAATAGTTGGAGGATGTGTGAAGGAAGTTTGACAATAGTGCTGCCAAGACTGGCAGAAAATAGGGGGTGACTGATGTGCTGCACAAGCACTGAAGAGCGGCCTTTGAATCAAGTTTGTTTGGAGTGAGTTGTGGAAGGTCTCAAAGGAGACATCAGAGAAGAGGCTCAGAGAGACAGAGGGAAGGACCACAGAAGTATGTTGGAGCAGAGAGAAAATATCCAGAGACTGTGGGAAATGAAGGAAGCCAAGGAAAATGAAAAGAGGAAAAAGACTCTTTGGAAGATGACAAAGTGACATTTTGAGGCATGTAAGGAAAACTAGAGAACAGCCATGAACAGCACAAGTTGTCAAGCTCCTAGGCACACAGATAGGCTTTAACAGCCATAATGAGCCTCATGGGGAGCCCCCATCCACAACTCTTGTGGACCTACCTCAGCTCAGGCTGGAGTACCTTGTCCTGCCCTTTGAGGGCTAAGCTTGGGGGCTGCAGGGTGACGTGGTAGAGTTTCGAGGATGAGGGAGTGCATCACGGGCAGAAGTCAGAGGTAAAAATTGACTGAAGAAAAGGATTATGAGGCAACACACTGGAAACTGAATTTGCTACTTTCACATCACATGCCAGTTGCTCTTATGTGTGTCATCTGTATTATTAGAATTATTCTTTTATAATCTTTTACCTAGCCAACATAAATCATTCATTCTGTTTCATTCAAGGTAAATGCAGGAGTGACAGTTTATTCTGTTACCACAAGATGTCTCTCACTGGTAGCATTTGATGTCCTATATTTTTTTTTGAGACCCTGATCATCTTTAATCTCATTTTTAGTCTCATTTTCCCTCATTTGGTTCAGATAATTCACTTCAAAGTTTTTCTTTTTTTTTTTTTGATTAAGAAAATCCATTAATATTATCTCTAGACTAAGAAAGGAAATTAGTTGCTTTGCTTAAATATTCTCAGTTACTGTTTGGATAGGATATCCTTCTACAGTCAGTTAAGAAAGATCAGCTCTTTTGAAGTTTAATTCGAATGCAAGCCCTTCTCTCAATCAATTCATATTTGCTAGGTTTCAGAATGAATAAATTAAAAAAGTAAATTATATGTTATTATTGCCAGAAACATCTGTGCCCATCTCTTGTTCACTGCTTCTGACCATCCATCTGTTCCTTTAATAGATAGGATTACTGTCTCAAATCATGGAAACTCTTTTCCTCACATGACCAATCATAGACACATATTTTACTGCAAAATAGTTTAGCAACTGAAGAGTAACTGTAAGAGTAAACAGTAAAAAGATTCTTCCAATAGAGAGGTAGTTAGGACACATGTGCAGAAAATGTGCAGAAAAAAGAGCAAATTTTAAATATTGTGGGGCAATAGCACCTTTTAAAACACTTACCTCTATGGTGTGCACAGGTATATGATTTTGGTTAAATATTTATGAATTTTTTTACACATGGCCTGTAAACATTTTTTTAAGGAAAGTATCATCATATTTCTGTTTTGGGAGTACTCACATCGTGTTTGAAACCTCTGATGTGTGATGGAGTTAGAAGACACATTTGTGACAGCAGTGCAAAAAAAATCCACTTTCATGTGTTTGCCATTCTCGATTTTACTGAAGACTTTAAATCTTGGTTTAGCTTTTGGCCTGGGGAGATTTCATGGTGCACTTCTGTCTCTGAGAGTCCATTAAGTTTTCTGAAAAATCTTACTTCTCTTAGTACCATACTGTACCTTCCCCATGTGGCTCTTTTACACTAGGCTTTACTTCAAGTATTTGTATTATTCAAGCCAACATCAAGCAGCAAATTCCACCCGCAATCATTGAGCTGCAACTAATGAATTTGTGTACATGTGTGCTCTTGGTGTAGCACCTGCTGTGCCTGTCATTTGCTTACTCATATCCTTCCTCTGATTTAGAAATCTCAAGAGAAAATGGCAAAGATGGCTCACTTTTGGAATATTTTACATCTACATCTACCAGCAAAATAGCTCAATTAATCTAAGTTATTTGAAGCATTCATGCTCATCTATATGAGTTTTTCACTTCCTTTATGTGTAGGGATTTAATGTGTAGTAAAATTGTTATGGTGATCATTATCATCTCTTGTTGTTTCCAATCTTGACTAAGTTGGAAAACGGAGTGTTGGGAAGAAGAGATCCTGTTTAAGACTTCGCTAATGTTTCTATAATATACAATAATGTTAGTAGTTCTCTAGTATTTACTCTAGTAGTTCATCTAGTAGTTACTAGATGTAAAAACTGCAGGAGATTTTTACAGCAAATCACTTAATGCAGGACTGGATTTCCTTTATGAAGAATAAAATCTCTCATAGACTGTGAACATTTCAAAAGGGAATCTTCTTTCCTTTCTACTATATTTTAAAGCAATGCTTTCATTTAAGGATATTTAAGGATGTTTTTTAATGTTAACCTGCACATAAATGTATTTATTAATTCCCTTATTAATAGCTGAAATTTCTTTAAAATGTGGAATAAGTCTCAGTGAAGCAGAGATTAAACACAACTGTTTCAGCAGCACACGATGCCTTTTGACGTAGAGTGAAAGTAGCAAGTACTACTAAAATAAACCCTGAATTCATCATTTCCGCCCATGTCCTATTCCCTTTCTGTGCTTCCTGAAATATTTGAAATGCATATTTTCTTTTACTAGGTTAATTGTACTGTGATCTATTTTTCTGCACAGTAGCAGAGACACATATGCCAGCACTTTGGAGAGGCAGCAGAAGGATAGGAACAGGCAGCACAGCACTAGGGGAGACTGGGGTAGTTTTAGTTTTTGCCAGTTTTTGTCAGTTGATCAGGTGCAGTAATTCAACAGACTTACCTGCTTAGCTGCTTGTGGCCAGAAAAACCTAAGCGGATACTAAATTTTCTATATGAGCAGTAAATTCAGAAAAGTAACTTCAGCTGTTGCACTGGTCAATGTAAACAGCAGTTTCACTACTCTGTCAGGAAAATAATTGTTCTCCTCCTTTATTTAAGGCATTCAGAGGGAATTCCAGTCTTCATCAAATGGAAAATATGTTTCCAAAGGATGAAAGAGGAAAACTCTTTGTGAATGGTATGTTCTAGATCTCTGGAAAAATCTACGATAGTGATAGAAAATGGGAGCAATGAGATGCCTCTCTGAGTCTTGGTTTTCTCCATTTCCTCTTTTCCACTGGTACTGACAGTCTATGATATGATTTTAGGCACACTGCCATCTTACCTTTTCTGAGTTTCTCATTAAGAAGCCAAAGATGTCCTGTGCACCATTTCTTAAGCAAAGGACAAGGATGATCAGGGGCCTGGAACATCTGCCCTACGAGGAGAGGCTGAGGGAGCTGGGCCTGTTCAGCCTGGAGAAGAGAAGGCTGAGAGGGGACCTGAGCAGTGTATATAAGTACCTCAAGGGAGGGAGTGAGGAGAATGGTGCTGGCCTCTTTTCAGTGGTGGCCGCTGACAGAACTAGAGGAAATGGCCACAAACTGAAGCACCAAAATTTCCACATGAACTTAAGGAAAAATTTTTTAACAGTGAGGGTGACAGAGCACTGGAACAGGCTGCCCAGAGAGGTTGTGGAGTCTCCTTCTCTGGAGATCTTCAACACCTGCTTGGATGCAGCCCTGTGCCACGTACTCTAGGTGACCCTGCGTGTGCAGGGGGTTTGGACTAGAGGACCTCTAGAGGTCCCTTCCAACCTTAAGCATTCTATGAATCTATGATTCTATGACAACAACGATATATATAATACTTAAGTATAACTGAATTCATGGCAAGGTAAAGGTCCCTTTAGATGTTATCTTGTCCTCAGGTGATGGAGACTGGAGCTTTACACAATTGCACAGCAAAGATCTGGGTTGCCTGTATGTCAAAATAACGCCTGTCTCTGGGCTCAAGTTTTATGCCATTTTCAGCAGCTGCTGTGAGACATGCTTATGGGAAGAGGTGATATTTGTCTGTACACAATCTGTGGTTGCCCTGGGGCTATAAAGATTGCATGATTAAAAGAGGATAATTTCTTACAATAGAAATATAACTATATGAATGTAATAACTATTCAGCTTTGATGAACACATATGTTTTTTATGTTTTATTTTATAAGGAGAACTACAATAGTCCTATAGGAATTATAACCAAAAAAAAAAAAAGAAATAGTTAAATGTCCTGCCTTGCACTCATTTTGTGCCTCCAAATAACCTTTCATTTACTATAGAAATATTTTACATTTTACTTAGTGCCACACTTTTAACTATTTTTAATGGAAATCTCCCATGTCAGCAGTTTTCTAGGATCTCATCTTGCTTAGTCTTTCATGCAGCTACAATGGATAATGAGTCCATATGCACCACAAATATGGTGTTGGCTGATCATAGTCTTGTGGAAGAGAGTCAGAAATCCTTAAGCTGAATTAGGATAATGTTACTGCTTTCTCTCACAGGTAATTTATTGTTACTGTGTGCTGGTCACCAGTCACTGCAGTCAGCAGAATTTCAAGGGTTATAAAAAGATCTTCGAATCTTTCTTTAGATTGCTAAAGAAGTACTGATAACTCGATTCCTATGAGATTTTGTGTAAGTTACTATTATTTGTAGGCATTACAAGGCATTATTATTTGTAATATGTATATCTCCTTTTCTTTCCTTTCTCAAGATGAGTTATTTCTCTCATTCTGAGAGACACAACCACGTATGGAGACAATCTACATATTCCCTGTTGGCATTTCCCAAGCTTCTCAGACAGCCTGTCAGGAGAGAACTTAATGCATTTTCTGTGTGTAGAAATTCAGTGTTTAAAAGACCATAAATTAATATTGGCTTTATTTGGTTTGGAAGGAATAGAATATGGTGCATATTTTACTAATGTTTACACTGAAAATGAAGCATGATTTGTTTCCTAAGCCTCAGACAAATTACAAAGGTTTTCTTCCACCCTAACGCTGTTGCTCGATGTACAAAAAGATATCGAGCAGTGCGCAACAGGAAGAAAAGATCACATAACTCAAGAACAATCTTAGGATGTTTCTTATGATAAGAGTTGAAAATTATGCACATAGCAGCTCAGCTACAGCTTAACTCTGTGGTCCCTTGAAGAGATCCTTATATAACATAGACCATAAAACAAGTCAGATCGGATGGGATAAAAGTTGGAAGAATAAGCGTGTTAGCCATTCATACCTGTCACAGCTTTGTGCTGTGAGCCACGTTTGCATACTATGGCCACTCAGGAAACTGGAGCAGGAAGAAGATAAATCTGGCAAGAGCTCAGTTGCAGACCAGGGTAAAAGCCCTATGGCCAAGCTTCCAGTCACGTACTCTGAGCTGTCCTGCCATGCTCAAGCCTCCACATATCAACATACATAAAGGGCAGGCATCATGGTGGAGGGCCCTTGACTCAGGAATTTCCCTTCCCATTCTTCTTCTTGTGATTGTTGTGAGATAGTGGTTGTTGACTTTCAAGGAATGTTTCATACCTTCATTATGTATCTTGTATTGGAAGTAGATGGTAGGAGCCTCTATCTGGAATCCTTTCTATCACTGCCACTTACTATTTTGTGTAGTTGATTAACAACACTATTTCAAAATAATCGTTCTTGTTTCTGGGGGATAGAGTAGGGTATATATAGCCATAGGAGGGAAATACAGGGCATCACCTCTCCCAGCAAATAAAATCCATGTGAACTACTTTAGTTTCTGGAAGTAAATTCATTTCTATATAATATCTACTCTACCTTGATGTCCATCATGACATTTCTGAAGCCATTTTTTACTAGCCATAATATTAGCCTTGATGGTGCATGACAGTACCTTGATCTTTTTTTTTCTCTTTCTTTCCTTCCCTTTTTCATGAATGCACTTCTAAATACCAGAAAACTAATGAAATATCTGAGTGTTCCAATTCCTCTAAACAGAGTACACATTTTCTGCTAATGGGAAGGCTGCCAGGTAAGAGCTGGATAGCTCAACATCTCAGAAAATGAGAGCATTTTGAAATATGTACATATCACTTAGATGTCTAAGTTTCAGCATCAAGGGCCCCTCTGATATCACAGAGCAAATTCACATGTATCTTAAGTATGCCCTATGTGGCATAAATATGTGTGTACATCATGCACACACATGTAAAGACTCCTCTAATCCATGTCTGTTCTTATGTGAAAATCAAGATCTCGTTCTATTGCCACAATTTTGTTCAGATGTACTTGCATGTCAGAATTACTCATTTTGATACATGTTGTTGAAAATAAAGGCTAGCATAGTTTGCTTGTGATTTACTATAACTTGAACATTTCTAAATCAGTGCATTTGCCTATATATTTTAGCTATTGTTCTGCTTTAAGGTTTTACTTTCATCTCTATTTGTAACAGCCACATATATAAAATGGGAAGTGCTGCCTGAATCTTTTGGTAATGTACACACATCATTATAAAGTACACACTTAAATGTCTGTGGAGATATTTCAACACATTGGATTCAAAATTTTCTCTGTGGTTCCTCAAGCTTTTCCATTGCCTTCTGCCTAGGTAAGAGAGCAAATTAGATGGCTACTTTTAGTCTGCACATTGAGTACTTTGCTTTCAGATACATGTGCAAAGCAGACAATCCTGCAGCATGCTACCTGGAAGTTGCCAAAGAGTTTGGAAGTTACTCTCCCATTATGGTGTTTAAAATCAGTGCAAACAATCCTTTTGACACAGAAAGGTGCATACGCTCTTGTGTAGGTCATTAGTTTTCTTTGGAGTTTACAGTTTTGTGGTATAGCTTGCCTTTAACAACAGCAGTAATGTTATGTTGTGCTGAAACACCACTCCTGAGGCTGAACATTCCTGTACCTCAACCACCCCTCTGGCTTCTTGCTAAAACTTAGCAGCACAGATACTCCCAGCCCAGAAGAGGCTTCATTAGCAGCTTCTCGGTTTGGTGGTTCATTGCTGGTGAAGTTGGTTTCTCAAGAGCAAACTCCAGGAACGCAGTCCCAAATCCTGATGAAAAGCAGGAGTACTGCCAGTCTCCCAAAGGACAGAGTCATACAGAGATGAAACAGCAACAGTGAAACACATTAAGTGTTTTCTTCAAGCTCCTGGCTCTTCTGTGCTGGCATTGGCACCAGCTTTGGAAAGCTAGAGAGCAACCGTGTTGGTGCCACCTAGACCATGGAGGCTCTGAGTGGGGTATGTGCAGAGGGGACAACCTCGGTGGCCCCACGTTGGTCGCCACTGCCAGGGTGCCGCAGCAGGAGCGGGGAGGCTGCTCGGTCTGCCGGGACCGGGGGGCAAGCGCTCCCCGGAGGGCCGGCAGCGCTTGCAGGCGGGAACACACGCTCAGTGCGCGCATACCTGCGTGCAGGCTCACACACATCCGCGCGCACCTGCACGCACTTACACGGCCACGCGCACCCGCGTA
>NW_010581202.1:14512-26557 GCF_000705375.1 Tinamus guttatus | reverse complement strand
ACCAAAAGTTCCCCTGGAACTTAAGGAAAAATTTCTTAAC
Source organism: Tinamus guttatus (assembly GCF_000705375.1). The sequence goes on along the minus strand of NW_010581202.1, from coordinate 26,517 downwards.
AGTGAGGGTGACAGAGCACTGGAACAGGCTGCCCAGAGAGGTTGTGGAGTCTCCTTCTCTGGAGATCTTCAAAACCCGCTTGGACGCAGTCCTGTGCCACGTGCTCTAGGTGACCCTGCGTGTGCAGGGGGTTGGACTAGGTGATCTCTAGAGGTCCCTTCCAACCTTAAGCATTCTATGATTCTATGATTCTATGAAATAAACTTGTTGTGAAAAGGGTATGCACTCCAAAAGAAAACCCTCTCCTCAAGGCGTAAGCAGCACCAAAGGCAGTATCGAGCCTCTCCTGTAAAAAGGAGATGCAAGGAGTGCTACACTGGAGAGGAACAGAGGCAGGACTTGCAAATTAAACTTCCTTTAGAAAAGAACAACTGAGGAGGCTTTTCCTAATATTTCTGAATAATTTTATTAAAAAGACGTCATCACAAAACTGAAAATCACTGTTCAAATAAAGGTATTTTATACAAACGTACACACAGTTCCTTTACTCACTTGGGTGAATAGAGCTCCCTTGCAGCATACATATGCATAAATATTTTAACTCCAAAATGAGATCGTCTGCAAGAAACTTAAAATTACTTTGGAATTTGAAAACACTTCAAAATTTGAAAACTACAGCTGACCTTGTCAAAGAGGGATAAGTTTCAAAACCAGTCTAAAAATCTGAAGTTTGCTGAACTGTGATGAAAAAAATGCCTTAATGGTTTTTTGTCCCTGTGTATTCAGTGACTCCAATAATCTTGGCCTACACATTTTTATTCTATTGAAAACATAAGGACAAGTAGTCTTAAGGCACAAATCTTTCTGTCAGTAGTAGAGCAGGATAACAAACAAACAGGCTTAACAGATAAAGGGAACTACCACCTACGTATTATTTTCTTAAGAAACCAGACCAAAATTAAATAATTCTTTAGAGTGGATGGTTTTTCCTTTTTTTTTTTTTTAAAACGATTTTTTTAAATGCTAGGCTGGAATTCAGCACTGAATTTTAAGACCTACATCTGCATATATTTATTTCTTTCCAGCTTGATAGCCTCCTAAGTCAGAGAAAGTTCAAACGAGAGGTCACAGAAAATAGTGTCCAACACTGAGTATCTAACAAGTCACTATCAGAACATTATATCTTATATTTAAACAAACAAAGAATCCCAAAGATTAGAGAAATCCACTTCTCCCAATTTTGGCAGGATATCTGGGGAAATGCTTGTTCGAATTACAAAGCAGAAAGGAAAGAAGAAAATTAAATTAGGAATTAAATAGATCTGGAAACAGTTATTTGGCTTTAGTAGAAGATCAGCACAGTCATCTGGCTTAACAAATAATCACAAACCTTCAGTCTCACGCTACAAAGACATTCCAAATGTTCTTTCTTCTTGCAATTTGTGAAAAAGTCCAAAATTAAAATACAGACATAACTGATTTCAGGTTTAAAGCAAGAAAAGCAGTAGTTTTCTTACTAGAAGGAATATTAAACCCTAAATCCTTTCCCTAAAAATATGCTTGGCTCAGATGAAATTTATCTTAAGCGAGAAAATTTCACAGAAAGCAATTCAGATCAGATCAGTTAATGACATTTTAAATTGGCCATAGTCAATTATTCAAAGCTAGTGGTTTAGGTCTTCCTGAAAACCCGCTGAGCACATGAATACTTTATTTAGAATCATGCAAAAGCAGAGGATTGCTGCAAATGATCTAGGATAGGTCTCTGGTACAATTCCTTGCTCAGAGGAGGACTATTTCTGAAGTTATGTAGCGTTGGCTCAAGGCCTTTTCCATCAAGCTTTGAGTATCTCCGAGGATGAGGATTCCGCAGCCTTCCTGCACCCACATTTGGTTCATTTCCATAAGCAAATCTTAATCATGAAATATTGCATTGCTTCTAGAAGCAACACACCAAAAAATGGGCTGTAATGTAGGGTGATTTGTTTCCCATGAAACTGCAATCCTCCAGGAAGTGAATCCACATGGATTCTGCAGGAGATGGGACTGTTCTGGCTTGTTGTTGGGATGGGTCCTTAAGACTCCATAGTTTCAGGCTGCATGTCTTCCTCTTTTCCACTAGACGTGATGTGCACAGAGCAGTAATTTATTATTAGAGAGACTTGGGCAGTTAAATGTATGAATTCCACTTCTAGAAACACTTGTTTTGTGACTCCTGTTTGGTAAACAGGCATCGAGGTTCTTTTTGAAATGGCTGGCAGAACACACGGAGTCTTCACTAACAAAAGCAAATACAAATAGACACGTCACCAATCCATGCTGATTCATGCAGGTACCTACAGGCACCTCTAACGCACAGTTTAGGTAGCTTCAGATTCCAACCTTCAACTAAATGTTCAGCTTTCATACAATTAAAGCTTTAGCCTGTGAAAGCTGAGTTGGCTGCTTTTCTACCTGATGGATATTTGACTAGAAGGATCAGGCGATTAAAAAATAGACAAAAGGATTAGAGAAAATTTGAGTCCAAAAGAGAGTTTTAACAGCCACCTTCATCTTTGAAGGTTAGACCACATGAGGGACGCTGGAATGCCTTCCCTACCCCCAACACGTCAACATCAGATAGAGAGCTCCTCATAACCACTAACAGAGTCTTTGAGGAGGTGGGTACAGTGAAATCAGTTCTAGTATGAAGGAAAAACACCTCAACTGAGGATGCATGAATGGTTTCCTTCATAAATATAGAAGCTGTGGAGTAAGCAGAGCAAGGAGCAACACCAGTAACAGAGTGGTTTGCTCAGCTAGTGGCAAGGCACCATCCTAAGTTTGTTCTTCTTCAGAAAGGAGTAAGTTCATTTGGGGTCACCTTTAGGCTAGATGACTTAAGGAGCAGGTCGGGATTTTGGTGCATGAGATCAGAACCAAGAACACCAGGTGTCACCCAATACTCATTCTGGAGGGAAATGATCCCTTCTGGAAGGAAATAATCAGCATTTACTCTCAGCATGCTGCAAGAGAACTATATCCTGTGGGAAAAGGTACAGTATTCTGATTCTTTTTCATAAAAAGGCAGTTTTATAGGACAATTTGCCTGGAGTGTGAAGGATATTACAGATGAATTGATAGATTTCAAAAAAGCAGTAGTGTCATAAACTGTATGCAGCATAACAAGCTACCATTGGCTCATTTTTCATGACTGTAGGACCAAGAATTGACAGAATTTTCATAGGTTTTTGAATCCAAAGATAGTGTAAAGTTAGTTCTCCGCTGTCAAATACAGAGATCTATATCTTGATAGCACAACTATGGAAAATATCACTCTTAATCGGTGAAGTACAGCATGTAAAACTCGCCAGACCCTTTTCTTCTATACCGTATGCTGCTTGCTAATACACAGATTTTATCCACTCTCGTATCAAGATTGGTTAAAATCTGTCTTATGCTGCAAAAGCTCCAAATTCAGGTAGCTTGGTGACTCGAGGAACACTTCTACACACCTCTGCATGTGAGCCTGTAAGCTGAGAGACGTCACAGTTCAGTTCACAAAAACTTATGTTATGGTGGACCTACAATTTTGTTGGCTTGGCAATGGCGGCTCTTTGAACTTATTACCACACGGCAGATCAAGCAAAACACTTCACAGCCCTCAGTAACAGGACAAGACTATAGACTGTTGATAAGACAGCCCTATTAGGGGAGACAGATTTTCTTTTTGGGCCACATAAGCAGACAGAACATACCTCTTGGGGGATCCACAAGTTGCCATTGAGAAGTTAATAAGAGAACTAGAGAAGGAAAGTTAAAGCACTTTTTTGAAGAGGCTGATGGGTCTGCTGAGATATCAGATATTAAAAAATAATGAAGTTTACTTTAAGAAGTTCTGAGGAAAATGTTCTCCTGACGCAGAGATTTAGAAATGATTTTCATTTTTAATATTATCAAAAAAGTACCCAACATTCAGGGAGAAACGAAGAGCCAAAGCCTTGTGCTGCCTCTAAGATTTATGCTACTTAAGGATATTTGCTACTTATAGAGGATTTTTGCTACTTAACCTGCAAGATGTGGTCCACCTTCTAGAATTCACATGCACTGCTCTTGAGTGGAAGAGCTATTGGCTGCTCCAACAATGACAAAGAAGCACCAACAGCAGGTGGCAAAAGACTTTGCAGCACGGACTGATCCTCTGGTATCAGGGATTTTAGATACTATATTTCTCATGCTTTAAGTACATTAAAAATATGAAATTCAACAGCTGGACATTACGGGCTCAGCGTGATGGTGAGGTGGTATGATTAAAGTATTTCCTTAAAACACAGCATGTCAGTGAGTTCCTAGATAGTGAATCAGGTTTTTAAAACACTGCACATGACTCTCGATATACACAGTTTTTCTTTCCTCTTAGGATGGACTGAAGCATTAAAGAATCATAAAAGAATAGCTAAAAGACTTTTTCTTGATGGATACCCAGCCTCAAATGACTTTCCTACCTGTCCATCGCTGTCCTTGATCACCAGCAGGACAGGGGTGTCCAGCCCCAGCATCGTTCGGTACAAAGTCTTCAAGCTCATGCCATGCTTTGCAGTACTGTAGGCCAGAGTCCATGGGTAGCCGATGGTCCGTGGTGGAAGAGACTTTGTGAGCTGTTAACAGGATAAAAATGAACCTCTTATGGAAAAAAATACTTAATATGTATGCACTACATAGCAATGAGGGCTGTTTATGATCTTCTGGACTTTTACAAAGAGCCTTAAAAGAGAAGATCCTTTCGCTTGCTCAGTTTTGTTAAAACTTGCTGCTCAGGAAATGTGTCTGTTTGTACCTGACCTAGCACATATTCCAGGCACTTAAAGTTAAAACAAAGAATTCTGGCAAGACTGTTTAAACTTCAGGCCATGCCTCAAGCCTTACTTGTATGTTTTCTACCTCTGACATTCCAAGTGGGCTTCTTTTTCCACCTCTGCCATGGACTTTCATGAGAATGACTTACTAACTGTTTGTAAGGTCTCTAAAAGAGTTATATGAAGGCACTAAGAGCATGTATTTATTCTTGCATAACAATCCTACGCCTCTGAACTGAAGAGCTAGACTAGCTAAGCCAACAGGAATCAAGCTGAAAAGTACTAGAATAAGATGTTTGCTCTTCTAACCCTATTCCTCCAACAACAAAAAAACCCCCAAAACAAACACACACACACATGAGAAAAGACATAACAAACCGGTCCAAACTTAATCCAACCTTCCATAAACATATTTAACAGGATTACTTTGGACTAGATCAACTACTGAGAGAGCTGAGCTGTTGTCAAGGGGGAATGCAAACGGTAGAGAGAGCAGAGTTGGTAAGAAATCTATAGTGTATTTAAAGTTCTAATACGAAGGAGAAAAGCAGGTACATATACATCACAAGTATAACTTAATACCTTTTCAATTTGTTCTGGTTGTAGTAATTCGCTTGGATCACTAAGATTTGGCCGGAATGCTTCAGGCTCCAGGTCTGTTTTAATATTTGTTGTCTGTTTTGAGTTTGTATCTTCTCTTGTTGTTATCTACAAAAGAAGTTAAAAAAAGTAAGTATTCACAATTCCATTTGCAGGGTCAGGTGATTTTGCAGGCTCAAAATCATGCAGTTACCGATTAAACATCACAACCCCTTTGAAAGTTAAGAAATCCATTAGATTTGTCCTCATGAAGATTCGTACTGCTTCACGTAAGTTGTTACTCAACAATATAACAAACTTACACACACTCAGAAGGAAACTATGGTTTTATGCTAAAAAAACAACTCCTCACACACAGCTGAAAGACTTTAAACACTCCTCAGAGAGCACAGCACAAAATGCTTGCACTGTGATACTAACTTGGTAGTAACCTAAGCGTAATTACAGAAAACTACAAAGAGGAGACATAGAAGCTTCCAGATGGAAGCTCTCAATTTTGGAATCAGTAACTTGTAGAGTATTCGTAAAGCTTTCCACATGTCTACCACTGATCTAGAGAAACTGCTGTCAAGTTGTTCAAGGCAAAGCACCTGAATGGAGCCCTATGAACGCTGATTCCTTGGAATGGATCTGCTGGGCTTTTCATGGGACAAAGAAGATAAAATGACAACTGAGAGGAATGGGGGAAGGAAAGTATGCAGTGCATTAGCACCACGGATGGAGAGTTTTGAGGACTGGCAAGGAAGTAATTGCTGTAGGAGTTTAAAAATATCTGCCCCGTATGTCCCATCTGCTCCGCTGTGATAGATCACCACTTAGGGAGGCAGCAAAAAGCCACCAGACTCCTCAGATCCCACAGCAGCTTCTTGCCTCACCACGCTCACCAGCACTTTCCAGTTCAAATGCCATATGCTGAGAACTAGGCCAGCTGAGATCCAAACACTTTTCTTTCCACAAGTTAGTTAAATTTGCCTGTGAGGATGGCAGAAATCTCACAGAGGGGTAGGAGAGAAAGCTGAGGGAAGTAGCAACTTAAGCCACTGCAGCGAGGTTTGCCCTAACTTGTAGTTATCCAAGGGAAAATAAAAACTAAACAACAGAGTAATCCTGAATAATGAATCAGTCTAAGTCAAAATTCACTGAATGGTCTTTAGACCATCTGAAGATTTATAATGGAACCTTGCAAATATCAAAACTTTAAGTGAAAACAGAAGGACTTAAAGACAGGCAGCTGAACAAAACCAGGATAGTCCTTTCCCTCAAGAACTATGAAAGAAATTATACAGGTACAAACTCCTACTACAAAAAAAAAGGAATTATAAAGTCAGAGTTTATTCAAAGTTATTGTATAACTCAATTACAATGTTAATTACTCGTTCAAGACAATGTACACTTAAAGCCAGCATCAAGCAAGCAAAACTCAAGTCTTCGCTTTTATTTTTTTTTTTATTTTATTTATTTTTTTTAAATTCAAGGCACGCACTAGCTTCCAGACCACCAGAGAAGTGCACACGTTTGTACATTTGGCCTCCTGCACAAAGACAGGAAACTACTGCTAAGTGCTATAAAACGTGCTATTGGCAGCCCAATTCGCTTCTGCCTTAAAAATCTCACACCTCCTATACTAATGCCTCGATTCTATGCAACTTAAATATTGCTCACGACAGGAAGTTTATTCCCTAAGTTCTTCCATTCTGATTAAAGAGCCTCAGACAAAAAGTATTTTTATTCAGTTATAGGACTGCTTTGTTCTAGAAGAACACTGCTTTGTAGGAATAGCCAGAAGAATGTATCCGCATGTAGGTTAAAAACTTGCCACTTTATTTCCTCCTTAATCTGTGGACTCCTTGGCAATTCCCACAGACTGACTCCAGGATAGAGTCCAGGGGTTTCCATTACTAGTGGTTCCTCTGTAGCCCACACTACAGATGGCACAAGTGGCCCCAGAGCCCGGGGCATGCAGAGCAGTGAAACTTTTTGCAGAACATCCTTTTTTTCCTGCAGAAGCTGAACTGCTGCTTTTGGGTTCACTTAAGCAGCTAGCTATTGATTATTAAAGAGATAGCAAAAGCTCAGAAAATGCATTCTTATATATAATTACACAGTAGATAGGAAAAGAAACGAGCAGAACAAAACTGCGAATTCCTATAATTTCATGAGGAAACAAAAATTCACTGTTTCTTTGGGCTGCTGAGCTATGTTTTCCATCAACACGTTACATATGACGTACATACCAATTTAAAGTTTTATATATGTCGAAGAACTGAGAAACACCTAAAGAGAATGCAAATATCAGATTAAATCCATGTCACTAAACCTCCAAAATCAGACCTAGACTGTTTTTGGAACAAGAAGCTCCACCAGCAGCTACATTCGTGTGAGCTGCAACATGTCCAACTACCTTCAGTTACCTGCTTCTATAATGGGAAACATACTCACCTATCCCACAGAGCAGCCGTGAAGCTTCATATTGGTCAAGTACTGTGAGATTCTGCTGAATTGCTCCTATATAGAACTAACCCTTGCAACTACGTAGCAAGTTTTGGATTCATCACCTGTTTTGCATTCTTTTTAGGAAAGTTTCTGTCTAATACAACACACAAGCCTAAAGAAAAAGCTAAAACACAAAGTCAAGCGGCATTGACAGCAAGTTGTTGAATTCTGACAGAAAATTCCTATTCTAAAAAGTTTGAAGTAATAATTTAGTCAAATTAACATATTCTATCATAGCACTGCACAATAGAATATATCCAAAACAAAGGAATTTTCTGCTGGATTCTTGTAGTGCTGTAGATAAGACAAACCCACCGAGCATGGGACTTGTCCTGATCCAAGACACTACAAAAAGATGTTTTTATGTGCTGGAGATGGGATTAAACTACCAAAGAGGGCACCTGGAGACGTCTGCAGAGTGTGCGCAGTTCTTCGCTATTTAGAGCATCGATCCTGCAGTGATACTCAGCCACCGATACTACCTGAATATGGAGACAGGAAGACAATAATTCCACTGACAGTTGAAGAAAAGGAAAAACGTAAGAAAAAAAATAAAGTGCAGAAGGGTAAGGAAAGGAAAACGCACAATGGTAAGAAAACAAAGTGCTCGGGAGATGCTTGTTTTTGCAAGGACGATGCACATGTAGGTGGTTTCAGGCTTATGAGGAGGAGACACAGCAAAGTTACAAAGTAAACACGCTTGACACTACAGCCTGGAGCTTTTCACTGCTCTAACGTGAACATTGAGCATACCCAATCGTGATGATAAATTACAAATTAACAATACAAGTCACGTGCCTCATTCTAAACCCTTCACCCGAAAGTCCTTTCGGAGGTTACTCGCAGAATTTGCAAGTTGTTTGGACCCATTCTGCTTTCCAAGCTAAGCGGGAAGATTAGAAGCAAAACTTGGGCTTCTCAGGAGGGTTCCAACTCCTGTAGTTAGCAGTGAAGATGCTGCTGGAGACAAGGAAGCGCAGCTGAAGTTCAGGAGCTCTCCAGTGACATCCCACCATGCCCTCAGCCCATGTGTTTTGGTCACCTCCAAAGCACAAGGAGCTACTCCTATATCTACACGTTCATTCCAAACACCACCTCCGTTTTGGCAGCAGGTGTAGAGCAGAAAGCTCTGCAACACACTGTCCTGGCGTGCAACAGGCTGCCTACAGGCCTACGATAGTTGCTTGGATGCACTACAGCAAACAGTGTGATTTTAAGAGATTCAAAACCATCATTTGCACGAAAACAGCTTAAAGCAGCTGGCAGATATTTAAATAAAGGTCCTGTGCAGTAAGAGCATATTAAAAACTTCCCAGAGAGGCCACCACGGGGCAGAGGACAACAGCAGCAGCTCCCCATCTGCCTGCCCTTCCACAGGGGGTCTGAGCAGGTCCTGGTAACTGTCCCGAGTACAGAGCCATGGTCCAGACCAGGTCCCTTCGCTCTAGCCCTGCAGCTGCGAGGCAACGAGGAGGGCACATCCAGTTTCACCAGTCACAAGTAACTTATTTACACCAATTCCAACTATTCTTTTTAAAAAGCCAAGAAATAAAATTGTTATAAAATTGTAGCGGTTCTTGCATTCTCGGAGCCAAGAAGTTACACCCAAAGCTTCAGTCCTATTCCTCTCCCTGTGCCAGGCTCCCCCATTTGTTTGCTATGGAAGTTCACTGCTTCATACGGATTATTCCCACTCCCCACTGTGGGCCTCACTCTGTCCCTTTCACACAAGGGACATCAGCTAATTAATAGGCCATAAATTTGCGTTTATGGGATTTCAGATAACATTATGTAATTGAAATTTCACTTATTGGAATACACATCATTTTATATGCATGCCATCTTATCTTCAAATGCTAATATCTGCAAGCTGTTTATCAACTTTTTGCTCAGTGAGCACAATATGGCAGTTTTTCATATGCTGTGCAGAAGGCTACATCCCCAGAACGCATGGCATAGAGACCAATGCTCTCAAAGCTAGTCCTTAAAATAAGTGTAATACCCACACTGGCACTCTGGGAGTGGACAAATACTTGTTTTCTTCTACCTGCTGTTGCACTGACTTTCCAGCTGCTCTGCTGATCATTCTAGAAGCTACTTTACCCCATTTAATTTTGATCTATTTATTCTTTAATGCAGTATTTCATTTGCTCCTTGCACACTACTAGCACTAGGTAGTGAGATGCACGCATGGAAGACAGGTAGGTATCATATGGGACTTTAAGGATGTTAAGGGCAGAATGGTTTATAGATACATGTTCCTTAATTCAATTCCTTCCTAAGGGAAAAAAGGATGACTGAGAAATTAATAGCTCTTTATTTGAATCCCAAATCACCCAGCCCTCTCTGCAGAGCTGTCCTGAATGCCAGGTTGTTTTCTAGAGCAGTGGCAGAAGGGCCAAGGACGTTGCAAGAGGGCGACATCCAGCAGCCTCCAAAGCTCTGCACGGCCGAGGGCGAAGGGTCTGGCTCCAAACCGAGCTACAATTAACACACTGCAAATACATGAAGAACCAGGAATAACAGAGCTTGGACAAGCCAAAGACTACGAGACTGGAAAGCTTAGTAAGTAATTTTTTCTCTGGATATAAGGTAGACAATTTAAAACTACAGTAACACCAACAAAAGAACTAATTTATCTAAAGGAAGGCAATTTTTAGAGTTTGACATCGGTGTAAGATTTATGGAAATTATTTTCTTGAAGAGCTAGGCCAGGTAGCTTAACTCATTTTGTCAAAACAAAAACAAAAATCCGCTATAAGCATTACTAAAAATACTTAAGTTTCCTAAACCCAGTAAATTCATCCTGCAAAATAATTTTGCTGGCACTGAAGCTTTCTTAATAGAGAAACTAGGGATGAGGTTGAGTTGCCTAAATGCAAAGCCTCTAGTGCCCGGCCTCAATTGGCTTCTCTAGCAGACAGCAGGCTGGTCAAGGCTAGATACCAATTCTGACTTCACTAGTGCCATGGAAATATTCTCTTGGATTGCCAAGAAAGTGCTGTGCTACATGCAGGTGTTACGTGTTACTTGTTTGCTGCTGACTTACACTGTTCATCTGCTAATACTGTTCTTTGAGGCCTTTTGAAGTGTTCACATCCTAAAATACTAGGCCTCACTATAACACCTAATATTTAAATGGGAGATATTGTTGGGATGAGTGAGTCGAAAAGTGAGTCAATTTAGCAAATTGGTTGACACAAGGTATGGCAAAAATCTGTTGTACCGGGGCAACGTTCCAGCCTCGAGAATCATCAGTAGAAGGAGGCACTGCACTGCACTCTGCTGTTATTTCCCTTGGTTATTTCTTTAGGCTTTTTCCTAAGGCTTCCAATGCTCCTTCCCTCCCACCTGCAAGGACGGGACGTACACACACGGCACCCGGTCACTGGAAAAACAACTCACAGCACAGGCCACAGCAACACTAAAACAGCCTCTATGTCTGGACACCTTTAGTTTCTCTTTTAATTGGACTTGCATTTTATATTTGTGAAACTGTTTTCTACCTCCCCCGTAACAAAGGGATTTCTCACACATTCTTTAGTAAAACCGCTCCATAACCGAGTTGGTAACTACTGATTTTATTAGCATGGTTGGACGCCAGACAGAAATGAAGTGTTAGTCCTAAGAAAACACGTGCAACATGCAGTGTTGCTGCTTGTGCAATAAGCTGGATGATAGAAATAGTGTTATTTTTTTTAGAAACACAGTTTTGGTAAACTGTGCTCCATAAGCTCCATAAGCATTGCTTATGCTTCCATAGGGCAGGCTTCATTTATATCCCAGTTAGAATAGAGATGTAATCACTGAATTATCTTCCATCTATTCTACATTTCCAGAGGAAAATCAAGAAGCTGCTATCTCCAAAGTATTTTATTAGTTACTAACACGCATTCGGGGAACACACCACTGCCGCACGACAACACAACTTCATTTTCTGCAAGTAACTTCAGCTCAAATGATAAAGAAACAAAACCAAGAGACACTGAACAGCACCCTCATAAAAAGTGTCTCCAGGAACCCCAAATTTGCAGCTCTTATAAAGAGAAAACGCTCGATCACAAATGAAAAATATATTGTCTCTGTATATACTTATGAGCTGGTAAACCACAACACAGGGTCAATTATACTTCTTCT
>NW_010581201.1:366527-397904 GCF_000705375.1 Tinamus guttatus | reverse complement strand
ATTGCCTGTGATGAAAAAGAAGGCAAAACACTTGAATGTGAAATTTCTTCCTTTAGGCAACCACTTGGGATCTTTCTTCAAGCTCTGTGGAGGGGTGGGGTGTGAAATCCTGTTTGGAGGGGTTTGAGAGTTTCCTTGAACAGTATTTAAAATATTTTGGAACATTTTTTATAAATATCATTATGAGGAAAAGTTAATAATTTTGCATTGGAAGACCAACCCTGTCTCCCCTAATGAAAGCACACAAAACAGAATAGGGAAAAAAAAAGAAAGAAAGAAAGAGAGAGAGAGAGAGAGAGAGAGAGAGAGAGAGAGAGAGAGAGAGAGAGAGAGAGAGAGAGAGAGAGAGAGAGAGAGAGAGAGAGAGAGAGAGAGAGAGAGAGAGAGAGAGAGAGAGAGAGAGAGAGAAAGAAAGAAAGAGAGAAAGAAGGAAAGAAAAAAAATACACCCTTTGTTTCTGACTCTTATGGAAGACTGGTCTGTTTTGAAAGAAAAGCCAGACAGCATGGTTCTAGCAGCCACTTCATAACCTGGCAAAACATTATGCTACTGAAAATTTGGCTTCTCATTTGCTCTTTCAATCCAGGCTTTCACCCAGTGTTGAGAAGGGTGGAGTTTTCTTGGCTGAATAAACGAGACTCTCAGCAGATACAGAGCTAAAATGAGAAAGGTGAGGAAGAGCAGTAAGGAGAAGAAGCAGTGTCATACTGAGTAGCTGCATGATGACTTTTAGCCTTTTCAAGTTTTTTGGCCTAACTGAGCTTTAGCAACCCCAGGCTGGTGGCTCTTCGGGTGTTGCTCCCAGATACCTGCCCCCTGCTTTCAGGTACTGTATTTGCCTCAGCAGCTCTCCGGATTTGCCTTTGCAATCCCTGTAACTGCTCATCACATAGCTCACTTGTCTGTGCTACAGCTGACATCTTATATGAGGGGCTTTATCAGGCTTCATTTTCCAAAACAATCTTGGCTGTAGCCGCATGTTCTGAAAAGTGTGAGAACGTGAGCTGGAAAGTGCGTTCTGCTCCAAGTAAGAAGCAACAAGAAGCTTGGGAACAGCAAGGGACATTGCATCAGAGACCACGAGCCAACTTTGGTGCCACCACTGGCCATGTCTCAGCTTCGCTGTGGTACTCAGGGTGCTTAAGGAAACTTCTGGAGACCACTGCCACCAAGATAAGGTTCAGCACTGCCCCGCAGTGTGAGGCATGCATCCCAAGCTGGTAAGAAACGTCGTTAAGACAATGCCTATTGTGTGATGTTATACAAAGCTTTTACATAAATTCCGCATAACTACATTACATGAACTCTGCAAGTTATCACAAGGTCCAAAATTGTTTGAATGAAATCTCTATATTTCACCTTCCTATAGGCAGGTATAAGTCACACTTAACCACTGAAAAGCTATTGTAGAACACTTTGAAGAAGGTTGCATTTTTAGGCTCGTTTGGAGAGCTGTTTGTGACTTGGGATACGTTTTACTCATTGTGGCCCTTTGTCCAAAGAAAAAGTGTGGAGAAGAAAAGCCAATTAATTGCTGAAAAATCCACTTATTTAAAAAAGAAAAAAAAAAGTCACAGCTAGATGAATCAACTGCAAGTCAGTTCAAGAAATACCAGAAGTCACAGAGGAAGCAGCTTTAGTGCACGCAAATGCTTGCTAAATTAATTTATACTCTACCACTACAATTTATTATTTGGGTTTTATGTCCTCAGGGATGACAGAGCAAAAATAGAAGACAGCCAGAGCTGATGACAAAGATTGTTAGACATGGAAAAATATTCTTAAGGAGATGATTAATACTAATCTTTAAAGCAGAAATGAATAAGAGGAAATGGAATACATGTATATATACATAAAAAAACACTGAAAAGGTGGTCTGATGATAGAATTGTCTTTCCTGCCATACATAAACAAGGAGACATCCATTAAGTTGAAAGACAATACATTTATAGCTGATAAAAGGAAATAAATATTTTTCAACTGTGTAATGGCACACTCTGTGAACCGATTTCCAAAGAATGTCATTGAGGCAAGATTCAAGAAATAGGACATTTATGACAGTAACAAGAACATTAAGTAACACAGATAGAAACTAAAAATAGTAACTATGAACCTCAGATTTAAGGAAATATGTTGGTTCCTAGATTGTGAAATTAGTTAGAAAGTTTTCTCATGTGAGTTTATTCTATTATTTTCTAGTGCAGGGTTTCTTGCTGTGATGCATATCAATGGGTAGGAATTGCTAACAGAAATGGGACATTGGACCGATGTAGCATGCCACTGACCTAACCTCAAATGGCATTTCTTATGTTCTGATTCTTCTTCACAAGTTTGCTTTATCAAAATTTCTTGTTAGGCAGGAAAGAATTAAAATATAGTGACCTGAAGTATTGCTGTTTATTGTCATGCTTCACTGGAGAGAAAGGGCATGCAATATATTGAAAATGCTAAAATTTCATTGTTGGAAGGAAACAAATATTAACTTTGAGTGGGTGCAGTTCAACATTTTCTATTTAAGATACAATGTGTTTTTTATTGGTCAGAAAAAGATTTGCAAAATATCTAGCATGCTTGCAATTTGAATTATTTAGTATAAATCACAGTATCAAAAGCCAAGACCAACTCTTGAGATATCGAAGCCACAGGGTGCAATGCTCGTGAGATGAATTAACCCAGACTCACACAGGAATAGCAAGCATCCTCATCTCGACTACCCAGAGAACAAGCTTACAACACAAGCACAACTTGTTGTGTCGTGAATATAAAGCGCAACGAAAAGAAATCTTCCCAGAGATTTATTTAAGTCACAGGAAAACTTCTTTGGTTGCCAGTTCAGACCTACTTTGCCTGGTGAATTGCTGATCTCAACCCCTTTTCACTGACGTATCAGCCCTCAGAACAGGCAAAGCCCTTTTTTTTTTTTTGCAAATACGGCTTTTTGTTGTGCAATTCCACCATCATCTGGGTGAAACAAGGCACAGTGGAGAAAGAAAGGGGTCTGATCAGATGCGGCAGGGGCAGCATTGCTGGTGATGAACAGCACCTCTGCACTATGGGGCTATGCCAGGCTGTGGCAGAGATGGCCTCAGTTTTTGGGGGAGCAAATTTTCCCTCAGAATTTTGCTCAAAACCTACAGCATGGATTCTGAAGAGAGCAAACTGCCCCTCCAAGCTCATTTGTCTTTGCTCAGAGCACTATAAGGCCAGTTCTCACAAATAAATGACTTAACAAAGTGATTGGCAGAGAGTAATACTCGAGAAACATATCAGTCCAACACATCTTCTGCCAATTGATGTCAGCAGTGGAAAGAAAACAAATGAAAGTACCCATGTAGAAGGGAGACTCTCAAGGCACCAGTTTGACTCTCCTGGGGCCAATTAGTCTGCAAGTGTTTCTCAGTGATGCAGTGAGCACGAGCCCTCACTAGACCATGTGGGCAGCTGCTAAACAGTTTTAATTAAGTCCTGTTTAAGTCATGTTCACTGTCAGAGCCCTTTGCTAGCCCAGCTGTATCCAACCTTTCAAGCCCTCCAAGAAAAATTGTGTTGTTGGAAGAAAAGAAATTGAGGAGAACAAAAACCAAATGCAGGGGACAAGAAATAGCAAAGGGAAGATGTGTGATGGTCACAAGCTCAAAAATAAATTGAGAGACACTGGAGGGAGGCACTGAGCAGAGGGCACTTCGCAAGAGCATCCACCACTCCTGGAAAATGTCCAGTGAAGCAGTAGCTGTGGCCCAGCAATGCCCTCTCTGCTGTGAGGGACTGGGGGCAGGAGGTGCAGGGCAGACGGGCAGGATTGTGCAGGACAGCAAATTGAGTTTGCTTCTCCTAGCAGCATGAATGGACGTTTGGCCAGGAGGACAGCAATTAATACATTTTATGTTTACTGCCTATTTTATGACAAACATTTTAAGTAATGATTAATGGAAATGTGCTTGAAGAGTAAGTATTCATTTGTCTAGGCAGGACTGAAATGACTGTTCTGCATCAAGAGAGTCTGCTTTTCTTATGTTTCATATGCCACTTAATGCAGATATTTTGTTTATTTCTACCATAATTCTTTTCAGACTCTTAAGATCTTCTTTATTTGTTATATTTGCAATGGGTTTCTGACGTGAGAAAGCAAATTAACTGCTTCCTTTACAGAACTGCTTCAATGCAATTATCAGAACTACTCACATATTAGTGAATTCCTCCTGACACCATATTTCTTCAGTAAGATCTTCAACAGCTGGAAACTACATCTTATCTTTTTTGCTTCGTATTTAAAGTTTGCTATTATCAGAATCAAAAAACAAGTCATGCTTAATAATAAAGTTTTATATTTCTTGGAAGTCAAAATATACATATTCTTCTAGGAGACCTTCTCCAATCACTTACTAACCCAACACCAATGTTATGACTTTCATTTTGTTGTTTAGGAACTAGCCTATTTCCTTCCTTATACCACAGTATTGTTGCTAGCATAGTAACAGCAAGTATGTGACTGCCAAAAATACTCAGAGACTGTATATCAACTAATAAATTTTTTCAAAACTCCAACTGTTCTCACCTAACTGACACAACCTCCCCAAACTGAGAGAAGTCTTCATCCAAGCATAGCAGGAGCATATCCATTGTCTCCTATATGTTCTTTCCAGCAGTCTTCCAGTTCCACAGTGACCTGTTGCCTCAAATCAGTTGTCCAGCTTTGCCTTCTATAGCTCTAGGATCAATGTGATCCTATAGCATATACCCAACTTTCACATTTGAGAGTTATTTGGTGTTTTTTCCCTCTGCAAGCCCAGATTGCAGGCAGGCAAGTACTGCATCCCATAAATTGAAAAGATGCCATGCTTCGGCCTGGAAAGAAAGATCATGAATCTTTTCACCATGCAGAGAAGGAAGGTTTACGCGTATTTATGGTGCGACTGTAGGAATAAGTATGTGTATCAGTAAATCAGAAGAGATGCAAACCTGAGGAATGAGAAGCAATGTTGCTAGAGGATACGCATCATTCTGGGACAGTAAAGGGATACTTGCACTAGAAATATGATGGGAAAGATAATGTTAACAAAAAAAAAATCTAGTCATAGTTCTGTGGGTGGAGCAATGGCAACCACTGCAAAAAGCCCTCGTGTAGATTGGCAGAGGATGGCACCATGATGCCTCCTGGAGCAGCTCTACAGTTTCACTGACATCTCCTCACTGCAAGAGTGCTCAGGTATGGGTTTGCACGAGCAGCATTGTGAAGACCTCCATAGGATGACAAAACTCACCATAATTTTTCCTTCTATTACTGGCACAGGATACAGATACTCAGTGTTCTCAGCTCTTGCTGTCATTAGGAGGAGAGTCTCTTGCTGCTTTGAACAGCCAGCTGACATTTTAAGCTGATAGCCTGTGAGTATGAGGAAATCAGTGCAATAGTGAGTCCAGAATTCAATAAATATGCTCAATCTCTAATTTACAAAAGTGTAGAATTGAGCATAGTATAAAAGCATCTTATGGAAGTATAGAATTTTAGTTAAACAAAAGAATGCAATAAAAAAAAGGCAAAAATATTGAGAAAATAGAAGTTTGAAGAAACTGGAAAATGATACATAATGCTATAGCTAAGCAACAAAACTGAGATGACTGTGTGATGTGTAGATTATAAATCATAAAAATTTACCACATAACTTCCATAGAGTTCTGTAGCATGAGGCAGAAAGCCATGATAAGACGTGGATCTCTTATTCAGAATTAATCATTTAAATTAATGTTGCCTACTGCGCTTCAGAAGACTTTGAAAACTAGATTAAATTATATTTGCTCCTCATATGTACAGCCTTACAATTACATTGACTTTGATTTGATTTAGTTCGCTTCCAAAGTAAAGTATGCAAAATTAAATTAAGGATGCTTTAATTCTGAACCAGTGTCCACACAAAATTAAAGGGAGTTTAAATAATACATTTCAGAGTCACACCTGTAGTTAGCTCAGATTATTTCCTCAAATGTTTCCACATAATGAAGGTTACTGTGACACGCAAGTATGGGAAACTATAGGTTGTAGTCTTGAGCAATGACAGAGTAAGGAAGACAGCTATAAATATTACTACAGAAGTCATTACCCGGTTTGGGTTATTCATTAGTTTTCTAATAAAGTATGCAGGAGACAGTGGAATTTTCCTAATTTTTTCTGCAGTATGTTCCATTCCTATTATTTTTTTCCTCATTCTAGTGAATTAGTGTGAAAAAGTATGTTCCCCTATACAGACTAGTGATGCAAAATGGAGTTTCATTTTATATCCGTGCTTAGACCATCTTGCTGAAATCTTGGACACAGTGAAATGGGCAATAAAAGTTTTCTCTGGCTTTAGCAGAGGTGTGCTTTAATTCAAAATAACCATACAGAAAAGAGGAAAAACAACTAAGATGTATACTCACACACTGAACTGCAGAGACAGTGATTTGTTCTAAACAGGCATTTTACTGGATTAACTCTTGGTAAGGCTTTTCTCTATGTGTATATCAAGAGGTTTTAATTTGAAAATTTCCTAATTTGTTATTAAAAATGTAATAAATCCTCAAAGTGGTTTTATCATCCCGCATATCTTTGAGAACAGTATTGAGAATGAACTTTTGCCACACAGCTGTAGTTCACAAGAGAAATATTTGCTTTTGAGTAACTTCAAAAACTAGTTGAAAGCTTGATATTTTCCCCTCTTCTGCTTAATCAAAGTAGCAACATCAGATGTATAGTAGGAAAGGAGACTTGGCATTTGACCAAATCCCCTAGTTTTCTCATCACTTAACTAGTCTGAAAACAGAGTCCAGGAGTGCAAAGTGCTTCCAAAATTATAAGGCCTTGAACAGTGAGTTATTCATCACTGTTCTCTTTGTACTAGCAAGTAAATCCGGTGCAGATCACCAAGGAAACTAGAAGCTTATAATTTGCTTAGAATATCTCTAGTGAGACATAGATCTACAATAATCTAGAATTTCAACTTTTTTAGGGCATTTACAATTTTAACTTGAAATATTTTTTTTCTGTTGTGTTCACTAGTATATATGACAGAAAAATTGACCATAAAGCAGATAGATACACGTGAAACAGTTTCTTTCTAAAGGCTAACACCGTTGTCTCTGAGTGTGTTACATTAAGTGTGTTACGCTTAATGTAGGTCAAGTGGAAGAGACCACGTCCCTCATGTCTGGGAGTAAGGGAATAAATATAATGCTTGCTTCAGCCACAAGGGGTTTATTCCAATCTAGGAATTCAGTTTAGACTAAAGCTAGAGAGATTTGTGCTGGCTGAGAATTTGCTTATGCTTAAGGAGCTTATTTTGATTTGGAGAATTGAGAGATTTTAGCAAAGGCTTCAATTAGAAGAGTTTATCTTCTTTAGGGAGATTCGTATAGTAGTACTTAGTTATTTCTCATAAAAAATTTGTAACTTTTTTATAATTTTTATTGCTATTTAAATAATATTATATTATTTTTGTTAATAGAATATTCCCTTCCATTTTTCATGAGTCTAAAGTATATATTTACATATGGCAATTCTATTGTAAAATCATTAGCTACTCTCTCCTCTTTACTAGTCTAAAACTTTGCATATGTCCCTTTTTCTTTTTTTTAAATCATGCTAATTTGCTACCTAGTGTAGTTTTTCATTTGAGTCAAGAGCTTACAGTCTCTGTTATGAACAAAAAGCATAAAACCAATCTATCAACTGATGATAGTTCAGCTAGCAACTTGGGGTTGAAAATTTTTTATGTAAGAAAGGTGTAGATAAATACCAGATCCATAAGCTTGCATTTGCTATAAGGACAACTGTTTTGATTTGCCATTGTGAATTGTTCTGCATCACCTGGTATAGTCTTGTATACTGTTGTGATCTTGTATGTTTGCTTCTGCAAACATGTTCTTAAATCTTCATGTCAGATTTGGCAATTGGTCTGTTGTTCCTGAAGGTAAGCAGCCATTATATGTATATTCATAGGCAATCATCACACATTTTCCTCTTAAGAAAAGTCATGTTTTCACTGACTTACAAAGCAACTAACATCTAGTTTATTCATAGTGTGCAAGGTTTCTGGGTGCCCTCAGCCACAGCCTGCAGTCGATGAGTTCAGCCGCTGCCTTTGAAGGCAAATACTGAAATGTTTCAGAGGATGTGGGGTAACTCAGCATCAAGCCACCAAATTAATCAATTTATACACTGTAGATCAAAACACTCCTCTTCTGTTTTCTCCTCCAAGAAAGGCTTGGCATCCTAATATAACAATACATCTTTCTTGTGTAAGCTAATGAAGTCATTTCAGTAGCAATGGACCACATCCAAGTCACCTTGATTGGGAGCTGAGTACTCATTGTCCAGCTAAATCCCAGATTACCATCCAGGCAGCCTGTTTTCCAGGATTGGTGGGGTTTTGTTGTTGTTTTCTAAAGCAACAGACTCCCTAAGTGCCGGGCCTGGAATTTGCCTGCACAGCTGGCAGCCACCTTCCTCCAGGCACCTGGCTCGGGGGAGAGGGAAGACCGGAGCCTGCCCGACCTCCACTGCAGCCTGCTATTAGGAAGAAAAACATCTTCCTTCTGCTTAGCTCCCTCAAAAGGGTTTTGGTTGTCTGGCCCACGTTTGGACTCTCTGGTCTGCACTGAAGCAGCAAGGACAAGTTCATCTCCTGTTTACGTGGCAGACTAATGGCATTGCCTGGGAAATGCAGCTCTGTAGGAGCAGGATCCTCCCCTCCATCCGGAAGGGTGTTTCTGCCACTGGGGCATCTGTGGGGGACAGCACAGGCCGGGGGGTCTGGTGCCCTGGAAAAGATCAGAAAGGGAGGACTCTGTTAAGCAAAGCAAAGGCACATTCCATACAGCAGGTCTGAAGTCCTAATTCTCTTCTCTCCCATTATCACAAAGCAACTTTTCCTGGAGAAATGCGAAAGTGATCCTATAGACCTCTGCCTTCTGTTCAGCAGAGGTAATGCAGCCTGTCTGATCCATCATTGCATGAAAGGATAAGAATTCTATTATAGCATGGGATATATAAATAGATATATCCCCTGAATATGCTTAAATGCTGTATATTTCTCTTTAAATGATGGTCTGGAATGCTCTGGAAGCAGTTGATTTTATTCAGTAATGTTAGAAAGCTTGTCCATGATATTATGTTTGAAAATAAATACAACAAGACAAACAAAACAGAAGTTCTTAGTTTAATTACATAAAAGTTCAAATAAATTCAGTTTGTCATCTGTATATGGAGATTTTCTCCATTAAACAAGCCCACAGGGAAATGCCTGAGTAAACAACAGAATTACACTTTCACGTAAATCAATAGATCTAGTCAATAAAAATAGCCATCCTAGTTCTGATCACAACTATGAAAAAAGTCACTGATGTTTCTCCTGAGGGACTGTGGAAAAATTAATACAGCATTACTAAAGCCTAGCTTTGGCCTTTCAGTGCAATCCCAGGAAGGGTTGTAATGCAGTGACATGAGTCAGGGATAGTCCGAAGAGGCCTCATGCCCATAAGCTACTTTCTTGTTTAAGGCAGGGCAAGTCTGCCTGTATTAACTGAAAGAACTTTTCAGACAACTGTAAGAAGTCTCATTTTCACAGTCCTCATTTTCTCCTGGGGGACTTCAGGCGCCCTGGCATCTCCTGCAAGGACAACATGTCAGGGCACAAGCAATACAGGAGGTTTCTGGAGTGTGTTGATGGCAACTTCCTGACACACATGATAGAGAAGCCAGTAGGAGGACACACTCTGCCACACCTTGTACTTGCAAGGAAGAACTGGTTGGAGAAGGGAAGGTGGAGGATGATTTTGGCTGCAGTGATGCTGGTGGAACGATCCTGAGCAGGGGATAAAAAGGCAAAAAAGAAAGATCACAATCTTGGACTTAAAGATAGCAGACTTTGACCTCTTTAGGGATCTGCCTGTAAGAATCCCACAGGAGATCATCCAAGACAGCATAACAGTCCAGGAGACCTGTTTGTTTTCAAGGATCACATCCTCCAAAATCAAGCACGGTCAACCCTGACAATCAGGAAAACAAGCAAGGATTGGGTTTTGGTAAGCCAAAAGGCAACAAGAAAGATTTCTACAGGTACACCATCAACAAAAAGAAGACAAAGGAAAATGATGTGGGCCAAATAGGAATGGGGCCTGGTCACACAGAACAAACAGGCTGAAGTGCTCAATGCCTTCCTTGCCTTGACCCTTACTGGTAATGAGGGATATTATTTATCTTGATGTTAGTAAGTCTTCTGACACTTCCTCATAGAGAAAATGATGAGGTACCAACTAGGAAAGTGGGTAGCATGGTGGACTGGAAACTGGTTGAACTGCTGGTCTGAGTGTTGTGATCAGCAGCACAATATCCAGGTGGGGGTCAGTCACCTTCTGTGTCAAATAACTTTAATATCTTCATTAGTGATGTGAAGGATGGGACAGAGTCCACCCTCAACAAGTCATACCAAGAAAGGCTGAGACAGCTGGGAATATTTAGCTTGAAAAGGAGAGGCTCAAGGGGTATCTAATCAGTGAGTATCTGTGTGGGTGGGAAGAAGAGGGTGTAGAGAGGACAGAGTCAGACTTTCTTTTGGGGGAACAGGTAAGAGGGAAAGGACAAGAACTGAATGGAATGAGAAGTTTCATTTAAACATTTAAACATAAGAAAACAAACAAACAAAGACCCCAAAAGAAAAACTCTGTGGTGAGAGTGACGCAACCCTGCAACAGCTTGCCCAGAGAGGCTGTGGTCTCCCTGTCTGGAGATATTCAGAAACCAATTGGATAACGTCCTGAGTATACTGCTGTAGTGGATCCTGCTGGAGCATAGTGGGGTGGACTAGATGATTTCCAGAGGACCCTTCCAGCCTCAGCTGAATCTGTGAAAAAAGTAACCCTTTTCATTTAATAGAACATTTATTCAACACCTTATGCATGTGTCTAAATGATGTAATTGAGCTATAGATCCATAATTTTAAGCTTTACTTAACAACATATCTGTAAGACAGCTGAGTCATGCTCATTACTATCTATTGCCCTTTTGGTTATCTACTACATTAGAAATCACATGTGGAAATGATTAAGACATCTATAAGTAAGTAATATTAATTAAAGGCATAAATATTCCAAGGAATAGTATTGCATGGTATCTTACTGTAATATTTATCTCCTAGGAAATGGAAGTGAGTGTTTTAGCTTTTACATGGAAAATGATTTACAGTGCCTCTAAAAAAGTGTGGCTTCCTACAACCTGAAGGTGGTTTTCATCAATAATGGACATTTGTATTCTACACTTTCTTGCTGATATTTTTGATTTTTATGTGATCAGTAATGGTTCTTTGTAAATTATAATGTGAAAAAAGAAAACTTCAAGATAACACTGCATTCGCATCTCAGGCAAAAGATGTATCAGCATGACACACGTGCTTCAAAATCATAAATAGCAGAATCCGTTGAAGTTACATAGTGCAAGGAGAAAGCAAACTCTTTTGAAGTATTTGCCCTTCAGCTAGAGAGTATTTTGCGCAGTTGGAGGTATCCTATGAAACATGACTCCATGGTAAACTTAATTTCTCTTACCTCATTACAATGGTCAATAGCTATTTCATTTTAAGCTACTGCATTTCCAGAATTCTCGAACAGGAGCCTTAGCATTGCCAGTGCTCATGGAGATGTTGCCAGGTTGCTGCAGTTTGACCTTCAGGTCCTTTAGGGACATCATGTCTTGAAGCTAACATATTGTGAGTGAAAACTGCATTTAAGATTGCTCTGTTCTGTTTGAACTAGCATTGATGAAACAATTTGGGCTGTAATAATTCAACTTCTGAGAAATAAGCACACAGAAGTATATGTAAGTGCTGTTAGGCTTGTGACATAATCTGTAGAAAGCAAAGAAGTTCAAGATAAAGCTTATATTCAGTTGAAAAATTGCCCAGTGTATGATACAAAATCGCTAGCGTCATTCAGTGAGCTAGAAAATTTGTTATATCCAAATACATAAGAAAGCAGTGCAAAAATGTCAAATTTGTAGATCTAAAAAGATCCAATGGTCCATTTTTTACTTACATGTGGATCTGGATGTGGAATGGCTTGGGTTTATAGTGAAAGTAAGTCTGATTTAAAAAAAATCCAATATGAGTCATTCTTTTTTCTTTTTTTTTTCCCCTGCAGGATGCCTTATTGGTAAACCCACATTTTTCTGGTGATACAAGCTACCACATCAGTCTGTTTGTTGTTTTCTTCCTACAAATAGCAGAAGAAGAGAGATTCTGCCTCTTCCAAGAGTTCATTGGGCTATGTCAGCACAACAGAGCCTCTGACCTCCGCAGCTTCACAGGGGACTTCAACTGCATTTTGATACCCTAACTGAGCAAAACCAGAGCACACACCGGTCTCGCCTTGGTTTCCACAGAAAGCAAGCCAAAACCTCCATCTGGGAGGAAGCCACGACATGCCCTGTGCAAGCGCTCAGTCTTGTCCCAGCAGGACAAGGGGGAACGAGGCCCCTGCAGTGCATGGAGAACCCCAAGCAGCACATGGAGACTTCAAGAGACAACATGATGGCCAGACAAGTGGAAAGGGCAGTGGGAGAAGCCTTGAAATAAAGGCAACTGAAGGCAAAGCTAGAGCAAAAGCAGCACATTGAGATATTCTGTATATGCAGTACTTCATTCTACCTCTACAGTCCCACCTTGCCAAACCAGGGTAAGAGACCAATCTAAATCTAATCTAATGTGGAAGAATAGATTAGATTTTGTGGAAGAATATTTGACTTAGTCCTGGGAAAGTGAGGAACAAAGTAGACTGAATAAACAAACTTGAGAGAGCAAAAGGCTCAGATCACAAAAAGGGAATATGAAACATTTATTTATTTATGATTACTGATTTTTTTATCCACAGTTTAGATTTGTTTCTGTTCTGTGCCTCTTGCCAAATCTTGGTTCACTAACTTGTAAAACTGGTATGCTACTTACCTCACAGAGCCTGTGAATGTAAATAGATGGGTTAGATCCCTCTCTAGTTCTACTTGGCTCAGTGGCATTTTTTTTTTTACTTTTTATTCCTGAGTAAAAGTCGCTGAAGAAATTCAAAATACTGTTAGTATTACTCTGAAATGTAGTGAGGTCATGTATTGTGGACCTGACATAATGAGAATAATATAATTATAGTGACATGTTTCAGTCAAGTCCTATGTTTCTCACGAGGAAAAGGTTTTAATTGAGAACTGCAGAATTTATCCATAGCTGTTAGCATAAGGGTCACGTATTAAAGGACAAAATAAAGCATGAAAAGGATGGCAAGACAGTATGTTAAGATCTAGATACTTTAAAAAACTATGTTTAGACACCTAAACAGGAGGGCATTTATAGATGCTGAACAATTCCAGATGTCAGGAACTTCAAAGGATGCCCCCTAAGTACTAGCAGGGAACTGGTCTCATACTTAACTATGGGTTCAGAAACCAAAAACATTCGGTTTTGAAGATGCTGTCAGAAACCTTCGGATATTTGAAAACCAAAAAAACAAAACAAAACAAATCATCTGTTGGTAACTGTTAGCCTTTTCCAAACTAGAAGATCTCTCGAAGAGCTTTCAGTAAATAATAGTACAAATATGAAGAAAACAGGTTTCTTCTCTTTGGCAAAAACTCCCTAAATCCATTTCTTTCAGATCAACAGTTGGCAGAGCTCTTCCAGAAATATTAGCTGCCAGTATAAAAATGTTGGGCCTGAGTCAGCAGTACCTAGCACACAGTAAATATTGAAGCTTGTGGAAAGAAGTACAGCGAGGGAGTAACCTTTTACTCCCTTCTGCATACTCCTAGGCACTCCATGGCCTTTTTCACAGTTGTAAGTGGTTAAACATAAAGCAAAATGCTGTCGGAGACTTGGCGGTAATGCTGGGTTTGGAGGGAGAGCAGGCTTTGCTTTGCGACCAGATGGTTTAAAATGAGCCTTTAGCCCTGGTGCTTGGTGTGGGCACGAGGGGAGATTTGTGTTTGCTCGGCCCTGGGTATGTCTGAGCAAGGGAGCTCATTAACTAATGCAGAGGGAAGGTTTTTCTGCATTAAAGGAATCCTCTTCTGCCCTCTTAACCACAGCAGGGACAGAGTATGCTTAGCGGTACAGGCAGTCTGTGTCAGGTAGAGGTGCTCGAGCTAGCTTTAAGAACATCCTCTTGTGTGCAGAAATCAGAATAGACTCTCCCTGGGATTTATATGCCAATAAATAGGAAATACCTTTCTGCCTCACTTACAGGTATGACTGAGATTTGGCCCTTCTTTTCAAGGCTTGATGGTCTGCTGAGAAGAAAAGGAGCAGTAAGAGGCTTGCTGTTTGCTCGCTCATGCCTGCTAGCTCTCTGCTGAAGTAGATAATACCGCCTAAATGAGCATATTGTATCTCTCCACACAGGCCATTGAATTAACAGCAGCAATAATACATCACATAACGTTTATTTCCTGTCCACTCAATGAGGAAATGATAAGCGTTTGTTGTATATTAAAATACCACAGCGATATAAGCAAAGCCAAATGGATCACTAAATTACCCTGAACAGTGGTGTAATGTATTCTTCTTGAGACATCTGATGCCCTTAGTTTTACTTTTTTGTTGTTGTTTTTGCTGCTGGTGGTGGAGCTTACATCATTTCCCCTAAATTTAAAAACTGAAAGCAGAAAAACTGTTTCAGCAGTATGATAGCTTAATCTCCAGAATGACACTCCTAACCAGCATTACAGTAGCGCAGCATAACCTAGTACAGCATTTTCTAACACAGGTCTGCCCTTTTCTAGGCAACTGAGAAGCAGCAGCTGTTGTAATGACATTAGCGTTTCAGCTGCTCCACCTCAGGTGTTCCCACAGGAAGAATAACTCATTTCTATAACAGTGCCAACCAACAGACTAACTGGGGTCTATTTCAAGATATGCAAACAGGAGACAAAATTCCGAAGTGGAACATTTGTTAGTGACACTAACCAACCAGTTAGTTCATTCCATAAACGTACCAAAAAGTCAGTGGAGGTATTTAAGTATGTGAATTGCACTAAAGCCTGAAAGAGCACCCTACTTCAGTATAAAAGGTTTGGTTACATACAGGAACCCGAGAGAAAATGCAAGGGTAATTTTACAAGGCAAACAGTTTTTCTTTTGTTTCAGAAAAGGCCCACAGGATATCCTCCAGGGAAATCAAAGCCAGAGCTGTAGGAGAGCGCAGAGCAGTGTGTATGGTTTTGCAGCAGGAAGGGGAAAGAAAAAAAGTTCATTCAGAGCATATCGATCACTGTTGTTAGACACAATATATTAAAACTTGTAGAGGTTTTTTAAAGTATCTGTGCTTGTATTCCTGTTCTACAAGAGCTTCTGAAGGCCTCTTTCCACCACAGAGAACTGCCCCTGTCCCCAAGAGATTAAGGAGATGTAGCCAAGTGGCACAAGAGGCACGAGGCTCATGGATCCCCAGCGCGTAGCAGCCAAGGGCAGGGCTGGGACTTCTCCCACAGCCAGGGCAAGTGGCCCAACAGCAGGCGGCTGGGTAGGGGAGCAGTTCTGCACACATGGAGCCACTCCATGTGCTTTGAGTAATTAACGTGGCTCTAAACACCAGAGATTTAAGCTCTGGTCTGAAAGGAGGGAGTAATCATCCCATTCACTTTATGAGACATTTTCATCTCACAACCTCTGTCATAATAAAAAGAAAAAAAAAAGTGCTTTTGTGACTAGGCAGATACCTGTTGTTCTTCAGAAAACAACAAAAAAGCAAATATCCACACAATCTTTCATATCCATCAACTGCAAGACAAGTTTCATGGAATACAATGGCTGGTCCTCTCTGCAGCTCCACACAATAATTGAGCCATTTTTCAACACATAAACACACACTTCAATGCAGTTGCTCAAGGTTCTTATTGTTTCTGTGTAGTTTTGTCGTTGCACTATCATTGCTTTGGTAAATGCATTTAGTGTAAGGGAAACCGCAGCCTGACGACTGTGTTACCATCTTGTGTTTTCCAAAATGTGTCCAAAAACATTAAGTTATGCCTCATGTGAAATGTGGTGTGAAATCCCCGTGGAAGGACAGATATCTGCAAGAGCAATGGACCATGGAGGACAAAATAGAAAGATAAGTGTTAACAGGTGGGCAACCCCAGAGGTCCCTGAGTGCTTGAGGGTTTGAGTCTTTGTGTTCGTTGCTATAACCTATCTCACTGATGGTTCTAGTGTCTGGAGACCTCAGAATCAGACAGGGACTGGGAAACCTAGGGCATACAAGCATAAATGTTAAAGAAGAACCCTAATGCTTTCCTATTAAAGTAAATGGGCTTTACTTGGGGCTGAGCTACCATTCAGAGGGACCTAGACAGGCCAGAGAGTTGGGTAGAGAGGAACCTCATGAGGTTCAACAAGGACAAGTGCAGGGTCTGGGCACCTGGGGAGGAATAACCTCAGGTTAGGGGATGACCTGCTGGAAGGCAGCTCCACGGAGAGAGATTTGGGGGTCCTGGTTGACAACAGGTTAACCATGAGTCAGCAATGTGCCCTTGTGGCCGAGAAGGCCAATGGGATCCTGGCTGCATCAGGAGGAGTGTTGCCAGCAGGTCAAGGGAGGGGATCCTGCCCCTCTACTCTGCTCTGGTCAGGCTGCACCTGGAGTATTGGGTGCAGTTCTGGGCTCCTCAGTACAAGAGGGACGTGGACTTTCTAGAGAGGGTCCAGCATAGAGCCACAAAGATGATTAAGGGACTGGAGTATCTATTGTATGAGGAAGACTAAGTGAGCTGGGCCTGTTTAGTCTTGAGAAGACTGAGAGGAGATCTGATCAGTATTTGAATGTACCTTAGGGGTGAATGTAGGGAGGATGGGGCCAAAGTCTTCTTGGTGGGGGCCAGTGATAGGAACAGAGGTAACAGGACAAGAGTGCTCTAGGTTGGACTAGATGATCTCTAGAGGTCCCTTCCAACCTTAACCATTCTGTGATTCTGTGATTCTGTGAAATGGTTTGCTTAACAGTTCAGGAGGATTTTCCTTTGACAGATATTATTAAAATTCATGCAATAACAACAATAAGGCGTATGGTGTCCCATAGGATCAGCTGGTGCCACTTTGGATAAACTTATGAAGGAATTTTTTTTTTCCTCACTCTCTTTAA
Source organism: Tinamus guttatus (assembly GCF_000705375.1). The sequence continues at coordinate 380,762 of NW_010581201.1, read as the reverse complement.
TATAGCTGAGCCTCTGTATAAGTCTCAAAAGACAGTGATGCATTGTTTTAAAGTTACCCCGGAATAATTCTGAAGCATATATTTCTCTTTTAGTGATGCTACATTATAGAATATGACAACTGAAAAACAGTTCTTCAGAAAAGATTCATGCAGGCGTTTATAAAAAGCAGTTTCTCTTCACAAAGATAACAGCAACTGCACTGAGACAGACAGGTCTATCTTTCTGCTGCCTGTCAACAGCCAGCAGCAGTTCCTCAAAGGAAAAGTATTACAATATAGAGTAATGTTTTTCCTCATATGCCTTTTCTTTTAGCTCCAATCAGTCTCTGACTTTGTGAACTTAATAACCCTTGAAAAAATATCCTCTGAAAATTTTGTCCAGTAATGTCTTATCAGTATCTTCATGTATTTGCCTTCTATTCTTGCTTTCTGTCACCTCTTCATGACCAGTTAGGTGTTAGAGATGCGTCATCTCCTGTTCCAGTCCTCATTCCATTATAAAATTTCTAAAGTGGAGAAGGAAAATAGCATGCAGTATGCAAGATGCAGCCCTATATGCTGCCATAATATTCTCTGTTTTGTTCTTTAGTCGTTCCTAACAAAGCCTAAATTTGCACTGTCGCTTCAAGCATTGATCCCACTAGGTCCTGTGGATCCGTTATCTCTTTTTAACTTTGCTGGCATAACCGAATAGTGAGTGGAGAAGCAGAATCAGTTCAGGGAACTGATCCAGCTAAAGAGAAACAAACAGAATAACAGCAGATTCACTTTCAGCTTAGTTCTGTAGGCCTTGGGAGATGCAAAAGGTCTAATGGCCAACACAGGCAAAATTTATAGAAGAAAATGTCTAGAAATACAGTTTCCCATAAAAATCTTCCAGGGAAAAATGGAAAAAAAAAAAGTAACTATTCGCTTATCAAAACCACACTTTTGTAGTTTGTTAAAAAGTTGTTATTGTGTTCTATATTGTATATAATTGTGCTAGCAAATTCAAAATAATTCTATGCTGCTTTCAGGAGTCAATATATATTTATTTCATATTGCAACTAATGTATTTTGTATACTTAGCTATGAGATACATAAAAGTACATACATATACATTGTGCTTGTTAATATATGTCTGCAACAGGAAAATAACAGAAATACTAAAAATAGAAAACATGACTATCGTTGAATCACTGGCAGAAAGTTATAATTGTACATATAAATAGACTGCATTGCAAATAGAGAGAAAACATGTATTTCTATAAAAAACCAGGAAAGTGAACATGAATATTCTTCATGCCTTCATTATTCTATAAAAATGCTCAAACAATTATATCATTATTGATTCTGAGAAAAATAGTGCTTCACATTAAAGTTTTTTTATTTTATTTTTTTTCTTCAGATCTCTATGACAGAGGAGGGAAGAGAATGGGAATGGGAAAGAAAAACATCTTTTTCTCTGAAAACTTACCTGTTTCCTGACTTGCAGATCTATATAGAACATTTCTCCGTGTTGTACTCTTAATAAATAAATAAATAAAGGAGACAAACAAAAACAACAAAACTTAGAAAATGAAGATAAGACAGCTGGTGAGGAGATCCCCTACTGAATTTTAACCTTAAAAGAAAGGGTACAGAAGATGAGTTCTTCATATGCAAGCTCTCATGGGACAACTAAGAAGCAGAAAATTAAGGCGTGTATTTGCAGGGTACTGAGAACTGTGGTTACCCGTAGCGTAATTGCTGCAGATCTGCCAGAACGGGCAGCGTGGGCTGCAGGACGCGCTGGAGGCGGGTGCCCCTGTGGTGGCCGTTCCCCGAGGCTGGGAGGGTACAGAAGATGAGTTCTTCATATGCAAGCTCTCATGGGACAACTAAGAAGCAGAAAATTAAGGCGTGTATTTGCAGGGTACTGAGAACTGTGGTTACCCGTAGCGTAATTGCTGCAGATCTGCCAGAACGGGCAGCGTGGGCTGCAGGACGCGCTGGAGGCGGGTGCCCCTGTGGTGGCCGTTCCCCGAGGCTGGGGACGCGGTGGCAGTGCAGAGCCCGCTGCAAACTCCAGCAGCAGCATTTGGTACCCACCACGCACCACCCTGTGCTGCTCTGGCCTCTGCAGCCTGCTGCTGCTGTGCCTGAGGGGAAAAAAACGAAAATTTGCAAGCCCAGTGCATGGCGGGGACTGCCTTCCCAGTTGCTGCTGTCAGGAGTTGCTAGTGCCATGATGCAAAGCTTGGCTGCCCTGGTGCTGCTGCAAGACCTCGGGTTGCCTGTCCCGGGAGCTCCTCTGCGCTTGGCAGTTCTCCAGAAGAGCTATTTCCGAGCAGTATTTGGGCGTCTCTGGATGCTCCGGTTTCAGAACAGGAGTGCTTTTTTGGACTGACTATAAGCCATTTGCAGAGCTAAGTCAGTGACAGCGTGGCTGCACGGACACTGAAACCAAAATGGCTCTTCCAAAATAACAACTCTGGAATAATAATTAAAGCTATCATTTTTGCCTCAAATCCAATTATTCTGGAATTCCTCTTTGAGGGTATTTGAGCATGGAGAGGAGCCCTGAGCACTCTACCACCTGTGTTTTCTCCTCTCAGGTGAAGGAAAATCCTTTCGCCATAGTGCTGGGAAATAAAATGAAAACCTTTTAAAATGCTGCTCTAGACTGCGGTTGTTTTGACAATAAATCCATCAAAGGTATCACACACTATTTTTGGTGCCCGAAGAAATGAATTCAGGGCTGCAGCTTCTGTTGCTTCGTTGAGTTACTCACTGCTTTAAACCTAAGGAAGGATGATTCATGGGCGATTAATGGCGAGGAAGAGAACTGCCGTTCGCTCGAGTGCTGCAATAATGCTGCAGTTTCTTTTACCCTGTTATTCAGGTGAGTGTTCACAGGCTTTTACTGACAACAAGCCCAAGGCTTTGGCACTCATGGGCTGTTCTCAAACAGCATCTTGTTCTCAAACAGCATCTCAAACAGCTAATGCTGGGGGCTCCGGTCTCCTATAAACCTGAATTTCTCAGTTGTCCAGACAGCGCTTAACCAGCCACCTTGTGCGTGGGGCAGCCAGCTCCAACGACAGCCCTGCAGCTGCACACTACCTGTTTAATGCCTGTTCAATGCAAACTGGAGCCCACACTTGGGCAGAAACTGGTACAAAACCTGCTGCTTTCTGCAAAAGTCTGGTTATTTTCACCACAAACTCCAGGCCCTTGGAGTTCACCTTTCCCCTTGAACCAGGAGTCTGTCAAAGGGCAGCTTGGAGCATCCAGGCTGAGGTGGCGTCAGGAGCTCTTGTCAAAGGACTCCCTCTCCCTGCCCCACAAAGGGACATAACCTAGCTATATAACAAGCTATCTAGCAGTGCATGATGGAAAAGCTTCCCAGATTTTTAGGCTTATAATTAAAATATAGCATTTAGCAAGAAAGGGAAAGCTAGACTTAGTGTTTCGGTCTGAACATAAATCTAGAGAAAGATGCTATGACTATCCGAAGGCAGATGTCAGGCTGTTGTGACTTCTTGGCTACAAGAAAAGAGTAATAAATAACCATAAAATCCTTTTATTAATTCCTTTACTAGCTGTGGCCAAAAATAGGGCTCAGCTTTTTGTAGCAGAGATAAATACTGGATGAATACTGAGGAATAAATTGCTGTTATGAATTATCAGTTAATGGATGTTGAAAATGTATAAATTACAGATATGAAATAATTATGCAAATTATATTCCTTCACCCAATCATTTGTTTAGTGAAAACACTTACGCTATATCTTGACAGAGTGACTGGTGGCTGGCACAGTCCTGTTGATGGATAGCCTATATAAACTTAGAAGTAAACAAACTTCTGTTACAAATGATATTGTCTTTCATCCAGGATCAAAGCTGGCTGTAATGTTCACTGATGTCTTCAGTAAGTAGCAGAGAAGGGAGAGAGCAGAGCTGCCGTGGTTGGGGATGAAGAGGTGCTGGGCTCCCAGTGCGAGACATGGCCTTCCTACACCGCTATGGGAAGACTGTATTTGAAGCATTGCTTTGCTGGAGGTTGGCTGAAATCCAGCAAACCTATCCTTGTTTTTGAAGCTGCTTGCACCCAAGCCTCACTGGATTTTATGGTTAACGCTGGCTGCTTCTTTCTCTGGCTAAATGAGCAAACAGCTAAAAATCCCCCTGTTCAGCCAGGCCTAAAGCAGCAGTAGCAAGTGTCAAAGACTAAGCTGAATGCAAACACTAACACGGGGTGTTAATTAGTTAAGGGGCTGCATGTGCCTGCATCATGGGCAGCAAGGGCAGGCAGAACTTGAGAGCTGTGCAGGCAGGAAAAGTCTCATTTGCAAAACAGAATGAAAATGAGAAGGCCATTTTCAGACCGCAGGCTAGCTGAAAGGCAGGTTTGGAAGTATAGAAAAGGAAATTGGCTCGGTATGATCTCTGCGCTTATGAGAATATTATTTGCCAACAAACAAGACTGTGTCCAAGAAATATCTGTGATTGTTTCCTCCCACTAAAAGGAGTGCGCGAGTCGCTGTGCAGAGGTCAAACGCTTGTGGCAATACGGAGGAAAGTGCAGTATCGGATCCCTTGTGTCTGAGGGCTCTACTGTTACCCGTCTGGGGTTGCCTACTAATGAGAAATCAGAGGACTTGTCTGCTGCCTTTTGCATCTCCGCTCCAAGGGCTGCCCAGGCCTCACGGCTGACCTGCCTGGGCTGGCGGCCCACGGCCAGCACGGGCCCATGCCCCCGCTGGATAATCCTTTGGCCGTGCCCCGCACACACATCTAAGCTTTTATTTTGCTGAGAGCTGCAGCAGGGAGGCACCTTTTGCTGATAGGTAGGGCACATTGCTTGCTTGTTGAAATAAAACTGCTGCTGGTACAAAAAGCTTTCATTTGAAACCAGGGTGAGGTAGCTCAAAAACAGGACGATTTCACTGTGTGGCCACATATCTTTGTGCCAAGGAGCAAGGGAAGAGCCCAGCACCTGTCTGCAGCACTCTCCCTTTGGCAGCAGATGTGCTAATTGCCAGCGCTGGGTACCAAACCACTGCCACCTTGTTACGTTCTGCTGTTTTTGTGTGTAAAACATGCTCATTAGCCAGGATGCTCAGTGTCCTTGCCTCCATCATCCACAGCTGCCTTCATCCCTAAAATGACAGCTCCTCGAGCAACAATTTATTTCCCACAGGGCGAGGCTAGATTAGTTACTAATTTTAGGTCTATTATTGAGCAATAAACAGGTTCCAGGGGATTAAGTAGCTACTAGTCACTGCTGTTCCTCAACTTCAAAACAGACCAGCTGCTTAAGTATCCAGAACAAGTGACCCCTGATTATTATCAACATAATATAAATAAGTAGTAACCTGGCTGAATTACTATTTGTGAGATGCAATGAGCATGGAGGCTGCATTTCCAAGGGGGATAAATAAGCAGTAAATCCTAAAGTAATCACTTGAAGAATTATTACTAGTCTCTCTTTGATATCGCCAAATCTAATGACATTTTTCTAATTCTTGTTCTTTTCCTTTTCACAGGATCACAGAATGTTTAAGGCTGGAAGGGACCCCTAGAGATCATCTAGTCCAATGCGCCTGCTCAAGCAGGGTCACCTAGAGCACGTGGCACAGGGTGACATCCAGGAGGATTTGGAAGATCTCCAGAGAAGGAGATTCCACAGCCCCTCTGGGCAGCCTGTTCCAGTGCTCTGTCACCCTCATACTAAAGAAGTTTTTTCTCACATGGAGATTAAACCTCCTGGGTTTCATTTGTACCCGTTACCCCTTGTTCTGTCACTTGCCACTGCTGAGAAGAGTTTGGTCCCATCTTCTTTACATCCTCCCCTCAGATATTTGCACACATTGATCAGATCCCCTGTCAGTCTTCTCCAGGCTAAACAGGCCCAGCTCGCTTAGTCTTTCCTCATATGATGGATGCTCTAATCCCTTAATCATCTTCGTGGCCCTACCCTGGACCCTCTCTAGAAGCTCCATGTCCTTCTTGTCCTGGGGAGCCCAGAACTGCACCCAATACTCCAGGTGCAGCCTGACCAGAGCCGAGTAGAGGGGCAGGATCCCCTCTATGGACCTGCTGGCAACACTCCTCCTGATGCAGCCAGGATCCCACTGGCCTTCTTGGCCACGAGGGCACATTGCTGTCTCATGGTTAACTTGTTGTTAACCAGGGCTTCCAGATCTCTCTCCATGGATGGAGCTGCTTTCCAGCAGGTCAGTCTCTAATCTGTACTGGTGCCTGGGATTATTCCTACCTAGTGCAAGACCCTGCATTTGTCTATGTTGAACCTCCTGAGGTTCCTCTGCTCCCAGCACTCCATCCTGTCCTGGTCCCTCTGAATGGCCAGCCATTCCAAGCATGTTCATTCTGCCAGGTCCATGCGAGTGGACTGGGATTTTCTCTGCCTTTACCAGCTTGGATCATGATCAGAAACTTTGCAATAAATAAACACTTTTTAGTCATTTCTGGCTGTAAGAAATTGGTCTCAGAAGGATGCAGCTGACTACGCTGAGTGCTTGAGTGCTCTCAGCAACTAACCTAATTTGACATGTCACATTAAACCGCAGAATTTCATAATACCTGGAATTTATATGTACTCTCCCCTCCTCCAAAAAAAAAAAAATCGGTCTACTATGCAGTCAAGGGCGTAGAAACCTATCTATCATGTTTTCCTGATGTTCTGTCAAAAGGCCATCACATTGCACACAGACCTATAGATACAGTTTGCTCTCTTATCAACAAAGGTCAACAGTGATGATAGACCCACTGACTGTCAATTCAGCTGTTCTCTAAAGTCCTCCATCCTCGAAACCTATATTTCATTGACAGCAGAAAAAATCCTGAGTTCACTCTGTTAATACATTATAATGTCAAGCCTTTTGTTCAAAAGTGGTCCCAGCATAGACTGTCTAAAATAGCACTAATGGATCAATACCTTCAGCCTATGTCTTTTCACTGACCTTCTTTCTCCCCAAAGGCAAGAGATCAGAGCAATACAACCACCCCTGTCCTAACAGTTCCCTGTTAGCAGAGATGCTCAGGTTAACGCAGCTTTCCTAGCTGCCCCAGGCTAACTTGTGTCCCACTGTTGTACTCTTCAGGCTCAGTGCTGCAGGAATATGGTCAGATTCTTCATCTAGGTCTGATAGTCTTCTAGCAGACAGTCTATTGCCTGCCCATGGCAGAGAAATCATTCCCTAGGAGAGTCCTTTTGAAAGATAGAAATGCCCATACAAAGATTTCTTTTTGTAAGTTGAAAACCATTTCAGCCTCAGCCATTCTACAGTTTTGACTCAGGCAGGTTTAATATGCCTCACTGCAATACATTCTGATAATGTTCATGGGAAGATACCCTAGCAGATTATCCCCCAATTTAAAACTACTTTATGGAGTGCAACAATTAAAATAGTGAGCACAGGCACTGGACCACATAGGAAAGCTTAAGCAGGAATTAATGTAGGTAGAGTAGTATTTAGATCTAATCCCAAATGCAGTAGTTTGGATACTTAATTGTAGTGCAGCTGTTCATGTCAATGTGCCAAAAACAAATAGCATCCAAGAAGCTGGGAGAGCATTGATAGTATAGCCTGAAGGGGTATTGCTAAGAAAGAAAAGAGATATATTTGAAAATAATCTATTTGGTTCTACAGTAATTAGAAAAATCAGATTTTTTAAATCACAGCCCCTATTTTAAGCTACTGAAATTACACTCCTGCTCTAAATCACCTTCTCTTTCTTGACTCCAAGAGTCAAGACAGTGTTCCCTTAATTTAGACAGATTACATCCCTCCTCTTATTTCTCCCCTCTGTAAACAAAGACAGTGACAAGAAGTTTCCAGTTCACATCTTGGGTTTTCTTCCTAACAGAAGCAACAGCAAGGCATGGCTGATAACTCCAGCCCAAGGCAATACCTCAGCATTCTCCCAGGAAATGCAGTGTAAGTGCTTCCCTTCAGAACAAAGTATGCTACTGAAAAACAGATTTCACCTGCAACAGGGATCTGCTGCCATCCTCAAGGAAACTAGCTCTGGTTTGCACCAGTGCCACTGAGGATGCCAACGCACCGGAGAACAACGGGCTACTTCATTCGGCAGCTTAACGGTGATTCCTCTTACCCCATGAGAAATACAAGGTAATTCTAGATAGGCCGCTCCATTTTCACCAAGAGTCATGCCACCTCATATTTGCCCTGGAGTGAAAGCTCTCTCATTAGCTGTTGCAGTGCTGTGGCTAACATGCAGGTCATGCACAGACACCATGCTCCCAGCTCCATGGAGTCCTGAGTGCGCGATCCAGCTCAGAGGTTGAATGAAACAACAGGAATAGGTTATTCAGTAATTGAATTTAATTAAGATTCCTGACAGACTGGAGCAAGGGACTAACAATCTTATATTAAGTAATCAGGATAATTAAGTTTGCATTTATATTTATATTTTGAATCCTCTGTCGTGATGTCAGATGTGGAGGTTACACACTCCAGCATGCTCTTCCCCACTAGTCACCCTCCTCGCTCCTTTGCCCTCCAGGATCCTCCAGGATCCGCCGCGCACCACTGAGGTCATTGGATGGTCTCCTCCTGTGATCCGTGTCTTGGGGAGAGCAGACAGGGTCAGCCAGGCCCTGTCACATGACAGGTCTGGAGCGATGCGGCCCCCCTGACTGCAGCAGGGAGCCAGAGAGGGGAGGCTCAGGGGAAGAGGGGACCTCTCTGCAGGCCCAGGCTGGGGCTTTTCAGGAGCCTTGTCTGTGGGCAGTAGCTCTTACCTCCCAAGATTGTTCTCCCTTTCTGCTTTCTCGCTTCATTTATGGAATGTTCGTTTATGGGTTGTTCCTTGTGTTCATTTTATATTTGATCCCTCTGCCGATGCTTTCCTGTATTTCTTCTGCCGCTCCTATTGATTTGTGTTCATTTTATATTTGATCCCTCTTTGATCCCGATGCTTTCCTGCATTTCTTCTGCCTCTCCTATTGAGACAGATCCTTCAGTCTTAGGGCTTTCATTCAACTTCTGGTCAGAGGTTGGACTCAAAACCCTACTGCTGATGTAGCCAGCAGTGGGGCTGGAGCAACCAATGCTGTGATCACAACCAAGGCTCTAATTAGGCTGGGGCCTAACAGGAAGATTCTTCGTCTTTAGCCTCAAGCTCTGAGGATCATCATGATAAATGGCCCAATTAAATATTCTTGTATTTCTTCTCTTCTCTTGGACATTTATCTTCCCATATAGGGTTGATTTTCTTTTCTTTCTTTTTTATTTTTATTTTTGGAAGTTTTTCTTTGGCTCTTCTTCCAGACCTATGGAAAATGTTTTTCTAGTAGCTCAGTATAACTCATACAGTACAACAAACTGTACTCTAACGGCAATAAATGGTCTCAGTTATGGTTTTATCTCTTCTTTGAGCTAGTTATTTTAAAAGGCCATATCTTGGAGGACTTTTTATTGTTAGGTAGAAAAATTGATGATGAAATTAGGTGCATTCTTGATGCAACTCCTTTCCTCATAACAGCAGGAGTTAAAGAACAAATTATAGTATTTTGTTCAGAGCTTTTTCTTCTGTCAGTGTGTGGCTGAAAAGCTTCTTTTCCTCTTGTTGGGGGTCATATTCTAGTTCCTGTTTTTGCTTTAGTTTCTCTAGTCCCTGGGCTCTGCTATTTTTTTGCTGTTTCCATTTATAAAACAGCAGCCTGCGACATCCTCCACCTGCAGATATCTTGCCTATGCCTTTGTTTCAGGCAGTAACATGTGGCAGTGCTGTGAATACTCTAGTTTGAGCCACATCATCTCATAAAATGCCTTTACTGTTACAACTACTTTAAGCTGAACACAGCTGTAGATTTGGCAAATCGAAATGTAGCAGCGTTTTGTTGCATTTTTTTATTTTCTCTTTTTTTTTGAGCAATCTTCATGGAAGTTCCAACTTCTCATGTGATGGCAATTCATTGGTCTTTTTGATGACAGTGTTAGCATTGTCACCAGAACAGGCTCCCATTTTTGTTGCGTTTGTGTAAGTGTTTATATAAATATTTAGGGATGTGTGTGAGTATATGTCTTTGAGGAGCTTTCTATCATCTGAGCTATTGTTCATGTGTTGAACTTTTGGAAGAATGCTCTAAATCACAATGTAGCTTCTGGGTTGTTAGCAGCAGAGTCAAAACACAGAGTCAGAGGTGAGAGCTGAGCATTGCTTTCAATATGTATGTAAGATCAGGCTGGTTTGACCACAGAGGCAAGGACAGTGCCTGTCCAAGGGCTGGAGTCCAAAACCCCATGGGTTGTGATCTGGAGAGCTTGGGCCTGCTGACATTGAGTCTTTTTGGATCAGCTGCTGAAATGTAGCTCCCTTGTAGGAGTGCTCAGAAAAGGGATATTATATTTGCCAAGTCTGGTATAAAAGTAAGTTGCAAATTGCTGTCTGCACTTCAGTTACTATTTACACAAGTTAGTTACTGTAGGGGAAGAAGTTATTCTTAATATTTAATGTTGGTAAAAGAAAAGAAATGTTGGTCTCATTATATTTAGTTACAATGATTGCATTGCCATGTTTAGTACTAAGTGTTAAATATCAAAAAGCAAAAACTATCTTGAGTTTAATAGTAAAACATTATAAATATCATGGAACAGTCAAAGACTATTTCCAGACTCCTTAAACGGTAACGCAGATACTGTAATGCAGCACTGATACCCCTAGGATTACAATGGAAGGTTGACCATCATAAACTTAAAAGTAAAAGAAGTCTTTGACTCCATCTACTGCACAATATTGAATTTTTTTTAGATATTATTTTTTACTACAAAGTGTAATAATAAAACAAATATAAACTACAAAGTGTGCTTTTCTTCCCTCAAGATTAGTCACATTCTGTGATCTGTATCTACCTGGGCAGCTTCTGGCTTTACCCTTAACAGTTTAAAGACAGGATGGAGCTTTGCCAGCACTTTTGTGACACGTCTCTACAGAAACCTCCTGATGGCTCTCAGGGCTTTGCTTTTGTCCCCACGCACTCACTGACCTTCATGCTGGGCTGGCTAGGGATGAGGCCCGGGTTCTACCCCCAGGTGCTTCAGATGGGATATAACTCTGGAAAGCACATGCCTATAGACTTGTTTCGCCATCTTGATCTTATCTGGGTGACTGTCTTCTGCTGTAAAATAGTGGCAGACATTGTGGGATCAAAGCAGCTGTAGCAGTCCTAATAAATATGAGAAAAGTTCCTAAAAAAAATAGAGCGAGCAGGCAGCAGGTCTGCGTGTCCAGTGCAGTAAATAGCAAATATGTAGAAGTAGAGATGCCAAGGCCATGACACGCGGTTGTGGGTTCTGGGTTCCAGCGCCTTCATGTGCCTTGGTGGTGGGCAGCAGTGTGGGAACCTCCTCTCTGGCCCTCATCTCCACAATCGCGAGCCATAGATTGACCTCACACAAGGGTGCGGGCTGCTGGGGTTGCCCTTGTGGTTAAAAGCAGCCTCATGGTGTTTGCCTTCTTTCCAACACAATCGCTAATGGATTAAGGTTATTAAACCAATAGTACCAGTATGGGAATATATCACCAAAGAGGATGAAGACCAGAGCCAAGATAGGCCAGGACCAGGCTTGGTGGGACATGGGGGATGTGCAGAAACAGGGTGGTTCTGGGCACTAGTGGCTCTGGGGAATGCTGATGAGGTGCTGGTGTGTGCCTTGTCCTGTGATAATCCACACCAAGGGAGAAACACATCAAGGAATGGGTTAGATGAAATGTGTAAATGGGTCTGTCAGGTTCATGAAGGGAGTTTTGATGCTGACTTGAAAAAGTGGAGGGTATGGCTTCTGGACAGGAGAAACTGGAAGAAGAGAGAGATCTTAAAATGCCATCCAAAAGCTTTTACAAAATTTCTAGTTGAGAAATGGCATCCAGTTTTGGAATGTTCACTCATTCCTTTGTTACTGACAGCATTTTTATAGTTTAAATACACACACACACATATATAAGTGGATACAGGAGAGCTATGTTGCAATTTTTTGAGCACACTCCCTTTTTGACATCACTGACCCGAAACTTTTTTGAAACTTTTCACAGATTTCATTTAATTCCCAGGAAGTAGCTTAGACAAGAATTAAATATTGAGTAAAGATTTCTAAAGATGGCTTCTCTGCTGAGAGCAATGACTTGTATAAATTTCTCTGGTAGTGGCAAGATTTATGTCTGAATGAGAGTACAATGCTTCTGAACTGTGAAGCTATTTCAGGAAAAATAATTGAAGAGCTGACTATCTATCTGAAGTAGTCAGAGAGTATTTCTTGAAAGAATGTGCTTTTTAACTTTCAAAATCATACTTATCTTTGCATTCTCTTCTCTTGAAACAAAATATTCAGAATTCTCTAGAAAAAAAGAGGGCAATAATTATTATGCTAAGGATAATGTAGTGGTTACAAAAACTTCAGACAGGAATTTTCAGAAATAGCTTTGGGCAACTCAGCTCAGAAGAAATGTGTATAGACAGCCAAGAAGAGTGATTGATTTCCAGTTTTCCAGCCACACTGACATTTATCTGATCAGACCAGTCTTTATTTTATTTTTTTTACAGTGTTCTTCAGTGGTTTTGTGCAGACCTGCTTTCAGTTAAATATTATGACAGAACTTCTAGTTTATTCACTTAAATTGTCAGATGCCCCCATTTTTGATAAATTATTTTGAAAGTTCTTACTTTAACAATGATGAGGCAACAATAGTGAGGAAAATATGGATTGATAAATTCTATATCTAGCTTTTTCTTCCCTGATTTTAAGAAACAACTCTAAAATATAATGAAATCAGTCTGGAGCATTCCAAGAGTTCTCCATTTCTCCACTTCTTTTTTTGTGATGTTTATTTGATGACAGCCACTCAAGTCAACAGGGTCCAGGGACTTCCAGTGGTGTCTGTGGGGTGTTGTCCCAGCAGATCGATGCTTTTAGGTAAGTAGTAATCGCCCTTTCTTCTTTGCACACCTAAGCACAGCCATAAGACTTATCAGTTAGAAGACATATTATTAAGAAGAGAAGTAAGAGAGTAACAGAAACTTGATAGTTCCTACTATTGGTCTGCTTTCACAAGGTCAGATAGGCTTGTGTACGCCTGAAATGAGGGTGAGACTTTAAAGGTGAAATAATTCAGGACAAAAATACTTTGTTTGACCCCATATCACTTCTATTTGATAGAGAGCATGGTGCCACAAACTTTAGTACCAGTACAACTGAGATGATACAACCAAATGAAGTGCAAAGGCAAGAATGAGAAAATGGGGCCTACAGGTGAGGTGAAAGCAAGGAAAAAAGGCTTCTTAAATCAGTTTTGAAACTGAAGGACTGCCTTGTCCAATCATTCCCTGTGGTAACACTCTGCCGTCCAGTTCAGTGGAGCTGAATCCATATGAGTAAAATTTGGATTTTCTCAGCAGTGTTTTTTTTTTTTTTTCCACCAGCATCCATTAAAGATTCTGCAATGTCAGGCAGCTTTTTTTCTTTGAAAAAAGTATTTTTAACTCATCCAAAATTTCCATGTCTCATGGAGTCACACTTCACTTTAGTATGTGTGTCTGACAAACTGCTATCAAAGAACAAGTTTTCATCCAGTCATAGATCAGTTACAGAGTATTTCCCTAGCTTGTCCCCAGGGTATACTTAATACAGGAAAAGTTGAAAATGTGTTTAAATCTATTTTGCCAGTAGATTTGACTTTGTGATGAAAAGTCTTATCTGAATTCATGTAGGCAAACAGCATCTCACACCTAGAGCTATGATAATGCAAGTTTCATTCCTACTCAATACGAATAGGATATTTCTGGCAAAAGAAGTAACCTTTTCTAATGCTTTTTCAGGGAAAACCTGCGCAGAAAAATGCTGCTGCTTTGCAGGACCTGAGGATGTTTAAGTTATCCAGATAGCACTCCTTTTTTTTTTTTTTTTTGGTAATTTTATCACGGAGAAATTTTATGGAACTTGTGCTTCAGTTATGGAGGGAACTGCTAGAAATATTTAAAGCATTTAAACAAGCATTTTCTTGGCATTAGTGTAGTAACATCCTTTTACACACTGAACTCGATATACTAAAGTGAAATATCCAAAATGGGAGTAAGGGCTCAGACTGGGTGAAAAAATAGCTTATATACAGAAGTGCTCTGGGTGCAAGAGCACCCCAGAAATCCCTTCTCATAGCGATGGTATGAAGTACCATCCACGGCATTTGCATTTGGTTGGGATTTTAAAAGTTACTCACTACACCTCCAAC
>NW_010581201.1:352903-366495 GCF_000705375.1 Tinamus guttatus | reverse complement strand
TGGACCACCACAACTTACTCAGAAAAGCCCAGCATTCAGTTCCTGTCACTTCCAATTGAGGTATTTTTCTTTGAGGTATTTCTTTGCATGTTTTCTGCAAATGTATTTGCAAGCAGAAGAACCATTGTGCATTTGACCACAACACAATATGAAGGGCTCTGCCCAGGAGCTTTTGCATCGAGCTTATAATTCTTTAATGGTATGTGGAATTGTTTCATGGTGACAGGGATAGCCTTATTCCTAGGGTGAGGCAGTTCCTTGGCAGGGCAATGAAAGGCAATTCATTTGTCCAAACCATTCAACCTTGCTATACATTCAGTGGTAAATGAAAGCTCCACCCGTGCCTGTACTCACAGATTCCCAAAGGAGAAAATATTGCTGAAAGGAGTAAAAGTTAAATTTGCTAGCATGACAATTTTCATGGCAATTAAAATAATAAGCAGCTTGGGTTAGGAGTTGATTTATTTAGATTTTCAAGCCCATTCTTCTCTGCCTCTCCTTTATCTTTTAAACACAGGTGCAAGGGGTTGACTGAATCCCTACCTGTTCCCCTCCTATGAAAGTTTCCTGATTTGGCAAGAAAATTTATGCCTCAAACCAAAAAGGTCTGCCTGCTCACCCTTGTGAGTGCAGAACCTGCCTCGGTGGGGTTGTGAACACGCACATTTTACAGGCATGGTTTGAGGAGCTGCAATAACTTGCAGTAATAGATATCCAGAATCCGTTATTTCAAATGTAGGCCTATGAGGCACCACAGATGACTTAAAACATGTGCCTCATTTCTGTAGAAAGCCTCTATAAGCAACATGGAGAAACGATGGATGGTGTGAAGAGGCCGGGTGTCTGCGGGTGCTCAGGGTGCACTGAGCCCCAGAGTTCAGACCATTCCTGGGACCCTGCAGCCCGCAGGATGCTGCGATCCCTCAGAAAACTCCTCCATCCCAGCTTGGCATGTCGGTATGGGTCTGCACGGAGGCGTTCGCCTTCACTGGGTGTTCTGGGACTTTTGCAACTACAATAAAATGATGCCAGTTTTGACAATAAATGTTTAAATTTAAACTCCTGTGCACGACCACCTAAAAAAGGTGTCCAGTATTTTCATAATGTTGGCAAAAATAGTTTTAGTCTGTTATTTTCTCAAGTCCCTTAAATTGTCCTAGAACTAGCTAAAAGAAGAGCTAGATTTCAACACAAGATAAGCAGAAATATGAAACTCTTCACGGAATACTTTTATCTTTTTTGTTTGTTTGTTTTGACCAGTTTTACTTGCTTCTAAATTTCTGAAATCCTTGCTCTTTGGTCTTCATACTTTACCTGTTTTTAATGTTATATGGATAGTTCAGAGTTAAGAAGCAAATCTGTAATACTTTGTCTCTGGATGATCTCTCTGACACATGAAAGAAAAGCTCCATTCCTAAAAATAAGCTCGGAATTTCTTCTTCAACTTAGGTAGATGAACATTCTTTAGGTTATACAATATTGAATACTGAAATTAAAAAACGGGGGGGAAGATGAAAAGCGGGCCATGCCCAGCAAGGACAGTAATGTAAAAGGAATCACAGGTTTCTACAAAGTCTAAAGCTAAAACTGGGCATAAAGTGTATATGTGAAAAGAATGAAAGCTTCAGGATGACTAGAAGTGCAGAAAGAGCAGATATTTGCATCACTGTTATGAACTCTAAGCAGCAACAAGAACTGTATCCACTGCTAGAAGAAATTCAGGCAGGACTGCTGCATGCTCATGGCCTGGACTCTGTGCTAGCAGACCTTGGGTCTGATTTTATTTGTCAAGCAAAAAGTCCATCCAGACTGCCCAGATTAACTCTTTTATATGAAAGAAGCATCTAGATATGTGTTATGTTATGTTTCAAGGTACAATGTTTACGTGACGCATCTCATATATCTTTCCCACTCCCAACCAATACAATAACCCTTGCAGCAGTTGGTCAAAACTGGGACTGCTTTTGCCTATGATCAAGACACCTTAAGATGGGACCTCAGTCAAAGGTGGATGCTAAATTTCCCTTGTGGTCAATGGCTAAAGCCAGAGGCTTGTTCAGAGGGGATTTATAGGTATCTCAGGAGACAGTTTGCCCTCTGGATATGCAGGGGTGACCAGTGAGACCACATGGCGAGTGTAGGTACCAGAGACTTGTGATCCCTTTCCTGTGAAGGGACTGGGTGCTATCGCAGATTTATTGAATTGTGCAACCATGCAGTGGGTGATTCAGTATTCATTTGGGACTGGGTATTTCACTGAAAATAATTATCATTGTTTACCGTTTGCAAACAATCTTCTTACACAGAGAAGAGACAAAATTACGGGTCTGTCTCAGAGTGTATAACGGAAATGAAATTAATGAGATTTAACAGATTACTTAAGCTGAAGCTCAGTCAGCCTGTTCTTTCTGTTTAATTACATTTTTTGGTGAGTCATGGGAGTAGCAGAGAGTGTGCTAGCAGAACTGCAGTTTGACGTTTTTGGCCTAGATCCATACCCCGGAGCACTCCCTGAGACTCCAGTCGTGCCCCTCTTCCTTGTGTCCCAACAGCTCCACACTCCTGTATTCCCATCTGAGGGACCTGCTGCCACCAAAGGGTCTGGTCCCTGCGCTGTGATGGGAGATGATGGAGGTGACAAGTTGGAGCTCTCTGCCATGATCCTGGCATCACATCCCAGCCTCATCAGTCTAGGATAACTAGTGACCACCCACAAAGAGTAGTGGCATGGAGTTCTCCCTCCAGCTGCGTTTCGAAAGGCCTGTGCCATGGCTTCACTGGCGTATCTGGTTTTGGAAGGGATTTCTGTAGCCTGTATCTTGGGCAAACAGCAGTGCTTAAGCATCGAAGAAGGATGAGATTTCAAGCTGGTGTTTCCACAGAGGAGCCCTGCTGCTGGGCCAGCCCTTTGCTCCATGCAGACCCCTGGGCTGCTCGTCGAGGTTTCTGTTTCTCCTGTGCAGCTCAGGGAGGCCGGACACTGCCCGGTGTAGCATGACTCAGGTCAGCAAGGGCGAGCACCACAGCACCCAGAGAAGGGGGCCTGAGGTAGGAAGTCACGGTCATGGCTTTGGTCCTTTTGTACATCTAAGCCAAAACTCTTTATGTTTCGTTTTTAATGATGTGGACTGTTCCCTCCAGGTAGAGTGGAAAGAACAGAAAGAGAATGGCTTTGTTGGAACTTCTTTTAGTAAACAATTTTTTTCAGAAGTGATAATTCTAGCGCTGCCCTTGTGCTAGACAGTTCTTGGTAACACAGCCATGCACATTAGTGTGCCTGCATGCCAAACTGCAGGAAAGAAAAGGACTGAAAGTGCTCAGTCTTTGCTCACATGGTAGGTGGCATCTGCTATCTGGAGATTCTCGACACAAAATATTGGGCTTTATGTTGTCCAGCTCCAAGATAAACCTTCCTGATCCTACTGTCTGAGCCCAGTTTATCCAGGATTAACTTTACAGATGCAATAGTGTGTATACGACTATTGGCAAGTGGGGCATCCTTATCTTTGCAAGATTTCTGCAAAGCTATTGCACAGCGTAGCAGGTTAGTGAAAAAAAAGATATACTGTGAGTTAGCTGAAGGCACATGATACAGCTAGTGAGTTCTTGTCAGGACTGGTGAGCTGGTGAGAGGCTTGGGTCAGCAGAATTTCCTGTACCAGTCTTCCCCTTTCTAGGCTACCAGTTCATTCAGTCCTTCTGTGCACATCATATTTTCCACACCTTTTGTTGCTTTGCTCTGAACTTTCTTTAACTGGGCTACCTTTTTCTTGAAGAGCGATGCCTGAAACAAGATACAGAAGTCTTGCTGCACACAACCAGCACCAGGGAAAGCAAGAGGGCTCCATGGGCCTTCCAGGACCCCTCTTGTGGACTTTGCTCTGACATTGCTTCCCCACCACAGTGAGCGTGAACACTGGGTACTTCTGCAGTGATTCACTTCATTGATCTTGTGTTGCTTCTCATCCTGTATTTGCACAGCTGATTGCTTTTGCCAAAGCATCAAGCTTATTATATTTGTTCCTCCTGAATGCTGTTATGTTTTTGAGATAATTTTTCAAATTTAAGATCATTGTGAATTCTGCTCCTGTCTTTAGAAGCTTGGCAGACCCTCCCAGGTCGATGTTTTATGCATACTCACTTTCACAGTATGAGCCATTAGTGAAAATGTGAAGCAGCTCCGTTCACAGTAGCATGCAGCAGCCCATTCTATATACTTTTTGTAGACATTCAAAAAATGCAGTTCACTCTATATGGTTTTCAGACAAGGTTTGTAATATCATTACAGTAATTCATTTAAGAGTGTATCCCCTGGGTTTGTTTATTATCAAACACCATAGCAAATGCCCTACTAAAGTTACATGGTATGCCGCTATATTTTCCTTGCCCACTTGCTTGTTCTGTTGTCTTAAAAGGGAACTTGGTTGGTTCCACATGATTTATTCCTGGTAAACATGTTAGCTACTTTTTGAATTTAAAGCACTTTGAATTGAATTTCATCAGGTCCCCCTGATAATTGCAGGTTTTAGGTGAATGCTTACTCTCTGGCAGTGATGACTCTCATGTAATCAAAGCAAATGGTTTCTAATACTAAAATATTATTTAAAGTACCCACAAAATTATTATATTTAGATATCACAACAAAAAAATAAGATCACTGTTTCAGACTTAGTATGTACAAAACATCTGAGACATTGGCATGACTCCCTTTCAACATTATCTAATACAGTACAAATATTTTCAGCAAAGTTGATGGCATGACTGATTCAGTCATTTCCTTGTTCTCACTATGCAGGCATATTGATATTTTTCCCCCTCTTTTTATTAGAAGCCACTGTCAAAAAAAAAAGAAGGGCAGGGAAAAGTTCCATTTCTCCTTTTTGACTTTCCAGAAACACTAAAAGGTCATCAGAGAAGTCTGTCATACTTGCTGCATTACTCATTCAATAGGAAAGCAATCTGGGCAGGAAGCTATGTCTGGTTCATTTGTACGTGCCTAGCACAATAGGGACTTCCTTGAGGCCCCCAGGAGCAAAAGCAGTAGATTTAGTGAATATTCGTTCATTAAGGACTGATACCATCCCTGACTTTAAGACAATTAGCATACTACTTTCACAGCTGGAGAAGAGAAGATTGCTGAGTCAGTTATAGATCTATAAGGAGCCAGAAGATTTGATGATTGTTATTTGCTCAGAAGGGACAACCTTAAGCATCCAGGAAGGCATCGTTTCTATAGAAGAGATTTGTAAGCCACAGGCTGTTATAATTCCTGTTGTATCTTTACCTAAGCAGTGGCTCAGATTCTTTCTCCATTTTCAGGAGGCCAAGAGGACTACACAGAATCACAGACAGTTAAGGCTGGAAGGAACTTTTAGAGATCATCTAGTCCAACCCCACTGCTCCAGCAGGGACAACTAGAGCACGTGGCACAGGGTGGCATCCAGGCGGGTTTTGAAGATCTCCAGAGAAGGAGACTCCACAACCTCTCTGGGCAGCCTGTGCCAGGGCTCTGTCACCCTCACAGGAAAGAAGTTCTTCCTCATATGGAGGTGGAGCTTCCAGTGTTTCAACTTGCACCCATTACCCCTTGTCCTGTCACTGGGCACCACCGAGAAGAGTTTGGCCCCATCCTCCCTACATTCTCCCCTCAGGTACTTATACATACTGATCAGATCTCCTCTCAGTCTTCTCCAGGCTAAACAGGCCCAGCTCACTTTTAGTCTTTCCTCATACGATAGATGCTCCAGTCCCTTAAGCATCTTTGTTGCTCTGATTATGTCTGCAGAGCACTGATGGCACAATCACGGGGAAAGTTGTTGTCCTGAAGCACCACATCTGGAGCAGGAATTACCTGCACACAGGGGGCTGACAGAGTCTCATCAGCTACTCATCAGCCTCCTGACAACGCAAAGAGCAGAGGAGAAGCAAGGAAGAGGAAGTAGTTACCTTTGTGCCGGATGAGAACATAAACATTTACTAGATACTTTAATCTAGAAACTTTTACAGACAGAAATAGCGCTACTCTCTATATATTCTGTCTCTCCCAATAAAGTGTATGATTGCAGATTCTTGGCACCATGTCAACTCACACAGCACAAAGCACACACGGCATTTTGTTTGCAGTACAGTGTGTATCTGCACATAATTCACCCCCAGAGATATTACAGTTTCTTATCCATAGAGGCATATGTATGAAAATATGAAAAATGAAAACTTTTATTTATTGAGAACTTTCCAGCCATTCCTGGAATTGAACAATGTAATAACCACTAATATTTTATAACAAACATTTGCTAACAGAAAGAGTACTGTAGTGTAGGTATTGACATAAGAATATTTCATTTAGAAGGCTGTTGAACTGCAATAAGTATATGCAGTCTAGCTTCAAAGGAACCAAGCAAATGAAGACACAGGACAACTCAGTTTTTAAGTGAGTCTCAAGGACAACGATGAAGTTCCCAAGATCAGCACAAGACTGCCCAGGTGAATGGTGCTGACCCATACAAGGTCTTTTCTGCACTCTTTCACACAGTGCCACTGTGAAGGGGTGAAAGCTTGGTGCCGTGAGCTCACTGTTGATAGCAGATTTGTTTCTCTAGAGTTAACACCAAAAGAAATGACTTTGGAGGAAAAAGCCTATGCTGCTGCTGGCTTTCCAGGAGCTCTACGAGAGAGAAGAGGAAAGGAAGAGTAATGGCTGTGGCATCGCTTTTGCTTCACTAAAGCAAAAGCCCAGGCTGGTTCTTAGAAGGAGAGCAAAACAACTCTGGTGTGCCCAGAAGCCCAGCGAGCGGGCAGGAGGAGCGCTGTGCTAAGGCAGGAAGCAGCGCAAGCCATCCCTTGGCAACTGGGAGGAGGAAGGGCCTCTCCTCCTCTCCTCGT
Source organism: Tinamus guttatus (assembly GCF_000705375.1). The sequence continues at coordinate 359,613 of NW_010581201.1, read as the reverse complement.
CTCCTGCGCTTCCTACTGTCTAGCTACAAGGACTGCATACAACGAGGGAACAGCGTAGAGCCGTTTTCATTCGCACTTGGCTGGCAGTGGGCGGGCGTCCAGCTCAACGCACTGCTCATTGCTGCCTGCGCAAGGTGGGCCGGCCGTGAGGGGAAGAGGAGGCTGCCGTGGTGGCAGACACTGTGAGCATGCGCAAATCTGCTTTGGGATGGGAGCTAGAGGGAGACCCACTCTGGGTCACTCTTCCAAAGAAGGGGAGATGATAGGCAATGGGTGCTGAGACTGTGGCTACATTTGGTGGTGGCTTCTTCAGGATGTGGCAGTTTTAGCATGTCTGGATGCCTTTCCTCCAGGGAAGAGCATTAAGTTGTCACCTGCCTCCTACTGCTGTGGGAAAAGATGGCAAGCAGACACCTGCCAGCAGTGCTCAGCAATGGCAGCAAAGACCTGGTGGCAATGGGTTGGACTGCGTAAGTGCTAAGTCTCCTTTGTAGGCCTGTCCTTCCAGGGCGTCTTCACTGCAGTATTTCTTATGCAAGATAGGTGTGTTACTATGAATTTACACAGCTGTCTTTGCATGTGCAGTGCAAGCATAGTCTTAACTACACGTTGCTCCAGTTTCTACATGTCTCTGTATTTTAGGTCAGGTACAGAGTGGTTGCATTTGCTGCTCAGTGAAGAGACTCCCCTAGTCCTCCACAAGCCCGTGGAGTTAGTTTGGACTGAATCTTTAATATGCAATAGCTAAGGTTTAATGAGATAAAGATATAGCAAAGTACTTCAGTGTCAATACCCTTGAGAAAACTCAGGGCTTTTTAATGCACTGCTTGGAGAAGAATTAATTTTGCAGTTTTGTAGGAGAGAAATAATGAAGCAGACGTCAGGCTATGTGATTTAAGAATAAAACAAATATGTTAGTGGAACAGTGAAAGTCAACTGCTCTAATTTCATCTTTCTGTCTGTTATGAATTTGCATTGGGAGAGTTGCATAGCTAAACCACAGCTTAAAACAATCCAGAACTGAACGAGTCCCCAACTTTGTTAAATGTTTGCAAGCGGAGCATTAGCTCACTAAAGCCTCCTCTGGCTCAGACTGATCCCAGGGTCACGGCATAGCCTGTGAGTTCAGATTTACAACTCCTCTCATCTGGTCGGGGGGATGTTTGTTTTGCTTCTCTTCACTGAATTATGTCCGTCCTTTCGTCGCATGGTGCTCCGTAAGATCAGGTCACCTGAGGCCTCAGTGCTTTTCTACTTGGCAAGGAAAAGACGGAGAGATACAGAGACACAAATACAAAGAGCAGAATTGTTCTTTGCTGAAAAAATTGAAAATTAGGAGGAAAACATCCAAAAAAAATGCAGGTATCTTTCCATATATGGGAAAAAGTCCTAGTCTTTCTTCTGTTTCTCCTCTTCATACTATCAGATTAACAATAAAATTTCAGTAAGGGATGAATGGTTGAAAATAATCCCTTAGATGAACTCAGGTGCTAATGGACAGGATGTAATCAGTAAATGACTGAGGTGGAAGGAAAAGGGCAATCTGAGTCGTTTGATGTAAGAACTGTTGCCACAGATAAAGCCTCAGACCCCCGATTTTATTGAGGTAAGAGTCAAGGATCTGCACAAATCATGGGCTATGTAACAACATTCCTCCTCTGGCCTCCGTGCTTACCTTCTCCTGCAATCCGAGTATCACAGCACTGGCCTCGCTCTTGCACGTGTGTCTTTTCTTTGTGTGTGCAGACACATCCCACACATACGTGAGCAGAGGGCAGGCCCTGTCTCTGGGTCCTGCAGTGGTGCAGAGAAGCCAGAAAGCAACTCGCAGAGCAGAAGGCGGCGGATGATGCAGAGACACAGAGTCACTCTGGCCAAACCCCGTCTCCTCCTGCCAGTGCCGACAGTGCCGCTCTCTGATCCCTCCCCGAGCGGGTGCCGACGTGGCCTGAGCAGACGTGAGCGCCCTGGCACCCGCTGGTGACACGGGAAGCTGCTCCAGGCACCTGGGAAGGCCTCTGCAGCCGGATACCTCTGCAGTGCCGGCCACCTTGGAGCCTTCAGGGAGGTGTTTAGAGGCCGAACTGACCTGGCATCCTTGGGAATTTTGCTAAAGGAAATGTTTCTGTGCCATCCCACATCTTCTTTCCTCATCTCTGGAGTGGTGCAGCTGAAAATCCAGCTCAAGGGGCACAATCCTGTGTGCTGTTTTTTTCTTAGGTAAAAGCCTGCTTTGTAAAAAGAAATATATATCTGTAATGACAGGAAAGCCACACAACATTTCAGTTATTCCTAGCCAGTCATGATTCTGCTGAAGCTTTTATGCATTTTGGCTTTATGTGCCACCATCCCATTTGAGCTGATAGTTCCAAGTTCCTGTATTTCATTGCTGAAGAACAAATAGTGAAGGACAAAATAATACACTATATGCTTTTTGTTTTAAGATTCCAAAATCTTTACTAGCAGCAGGGTTAGTGACCCTTGCATTTCTTCCTCGCTCCGGCTTAAAGAACAGCAACAAGACATCCCCTTTGCCTCCAGGTCAAGAAAAATGATGGAAAAATAAAGCTCAAACACTAAACATAAGGAAAACATCCCCATTGCTTCAGCTCATTTTAAAGCACCTTAAGGTAGCCGGAGCCTGGTGGAAGGGATCCAGTTCTCGGATCTATAGAGGGAGCTAGGAGCATTAGGATACTTAGTTACAGCTAATGTTAGTTGAGATAAATCCCAATCGTAATTTCTAAATGCAAACATAAAATAGCAGCTACTGAGAGTTAATTCACATTCTTGCTCTGGCATGAGACACCTCATGTAACCACCCTGCCTCACATTTCTTATTTGCAAAATAGATTTCACTACTGAGGTGCTACAGATTATATAACATCCCTAAATGCTTGTGAAAAGGTGTGGATTGTTGTTACCAAAGTCCTTTGTACTCTTAAATAAAGGTCACTCACAAAATTGATGAAGGTGAAGGAGCGTCTCTTTCTGGGCTTCTTTGGAACATTTTGATATCTATAAATGCACTTTTTCACTAAAATGAGAGGGGCACTGATTAAAAGTCAGTGAAAAATCACAGCTCATGATTATATGCCTATTTAAAACTTGAAGTGAATATAGCTCCAGGAACCTTATAAATCTACCATTTGATTTAACTACCTTTCAGCTACCTTATTAAATTACTATACTTCTAGATGAGTAACAGGAATGTCATATGAAAGACTACACTGATTTAGATAGTATTTCGTTTGTGTTGTCATTGCTTACTTTTAAGTAAGAGGGAAAAGGACTATGACATAAGTATTAATATCACAGAGAAGTATCATTGTGCTGCATGGAGAGAAAGATTTCTCTCTTAAATCCCTGGGGCAATGCAAAGTTCCGCAGGGCTCCTGTGATTTCGAAGCGGTGAATTATCAATGAAGAGCTGCTCTGTCATTTATAACCCGACTGTAGCTTTGTAGTTCAAAAAGTGGTGTGGACAAGGAACGTGTTTAACTGAAACCCTCCTCACAGTGCGAGCGCTCCTCTTTTTGTTGTCGGTATCAGTGTTAGCAGCACCTAAAAGCGCAGCTGAGATCAGAGCTCCGTGTATCTGGCACTAGTGAAAATGCTTGGTGAAAGACATGCCCTACTTGAAACAGATGTGGAAAAAATATAGCATAAGTACCGAGGACCCAAGTGACTGATTGGGGGTCGGGTCACTGAGAGAACCGGGACTTGAGCGAGGGCCTTTTTAGCAAGGCGCTGTCCCCTGCCCTGCGCCACCTCCTCCATGTGTCCCCTGCCCTGCGCCACCTCCTCCTTCGGTGTCTGAACAAACACCCCAAAATGCAGCAAAACAGCTCTGGAGAGGGGGCCGTATCAGGTACTGCATAAACTAGAAGGTTGATACCAGATCTGCACAACCCCAAATCGCAGGATAGATAAAGGACAGAAAATGTCCACGTGACCTTTTTTTTTTTTTTTTCTTCAAACTGCTCATCTACGGCATAAAAAATACCTGCATGTAATTTAGGGAGAGAAAAACAGATTTTCCTGCTTTGGTTTTATTCTTAGATTGATACACAAAGTTAAGGCTTGGAGTCATGGTCATGTTACCACTGCCTACTAACTGACTAATTGTCAGCGGATTGGAAACTGTTCAAATTCTCTCTTGGTCTAGGGCATATCTGGAAATTTACAGTCTGCAGCTCTCTAATCTCCAGCTTTATAGCTAAACAGTGCTTTACAACTGGGGTTTTGATGCTGAAATCTATTTTCCAGAAGATTTGTGAAAATTATCAGAGATGTTGCACCTGTTTTATACTTCCCTTATTAGTAAATGAGAATATTATCTTGAGTAATGGCCCTAGGCTTTCTGCCCTGATGTGAAGATATAAATTCTGCTTTAGACAACAGTAGTTTTAGCATTATCTGTATGAATATTTTTCACAAAACATCCTATTTCAAGTGAATTTAATGGATTTCTTCAGCACAATAGATCAAACTTGAATGTTTTCTGATATACGCTAGCAACGTCATTTATCGCAACTCACCAATCTCACTGCATCTATTTGAGGAGAATATCAAAGATGTTGGATTTACTGATAATTTAATACCTCCATTTCACTTGACTTTAAGAGGTAGAGTCAGGCATACAAACTAAACAGTTACAAAATCTCCTGGGATTTCTTCTCAAGGAATAAAACTATTAAACTTGATGTATCAAGACATAATTCAAAATAGAGGAGTTACTGCTGACAGAACTCGATTAGTTTAGTTAAAAATTATTTGGCATCAGGAGATATTAACCTTGATTTGCCTGATTTTTAGAGATGAATACAATAGGATAAATTTTATGAAAGGCTTTTAAAATGTGTTTATGAAGAAGGTCTAGTATTTAGTTGCTAAAACAACAGTTCTATTTAAATGTCTTTACAAACTAGGGAAAGTAAAAAGCAATTCCTGGAGCATAATTGCTCAAACATAACAATTTATGTGCCAAGTGAAACCCATCACTGGTATTTCTTAGAAGCTTTACAAAACTAAGCAAGCAGCATTAACCTCCCAAGCTCACCAGGCTCCCAAGTTTCACCAGCATTCAATTGTTGATGAATTGCCAACATTTTTGAAGTGAAAGCCATATAAACAAAAGTACAAATATGTTTAAAATGTAAATGCTTTCTGGGAGAGATCAAGGATGAGATTAAATACCTCTATTTCACAAAGAATATAAGGATGTTCCTTAACCCCTTTAGTTCAACAGGACATAAACACATGCTTGAAGTTTGGCATGCACGGAGCTTTCACAGCTGAATTCACAGTGTTGGGAACTGCAACATGGAGTAGTCTCTTGTCCAGCTCTTATTAGCCCTGCCACACGCTGGATCCACAGGCTGAAACTAGATGTCTATAAATATAGCAGGACTCAGATAGGATCCAAAATGTGGCGTGCCCATGTCAACACGTGTTCAGTGGGAAGGGCAAAAGGGGCCAGCCTGGCTAACAGAAAAGTAGCCAGAAAAAGTCTTCAGCTTGTCCTTGTGCAGACCTTAGGCTCCTTCCTGCAGTGAACGTATTGCTCTGGCTGAGATTCATTCCTACCACAGGCCCCCTTCAGGAGTCTATGGCACAACAGCCTATGCCAAATCCTTTCTGAAAAACATGGCAAAAGTGCCATGTGCTCATTTGTATGAAGACTTTTGCAGGTTCAATTTATTCCTCTGCCAAAAGAGAGTTTACTGTTATGAAAAAATACTGTTATGAAGAAATACTTCTGGATTGAAAACTCAAATAAAGAGGACCTTCAGTCCAGGCCCAAGGTATCGATGGACAATTTAATATTCTACAATTAATTTCTACTCTATCTTCCTACTGCTATATCTTGACTGTGAATTCTTGATGTTCCTGAGTCCTGCGCCTATGCCAAGTATTTTACCTATGGCCTGTGTTGTTCTTTCATCATTTTCATTGGCAATAAATCTTCTTAAAGTCTTATATGTAGTTCTCATGGGAAAGAAACCCAATATATTTTTCAAGAGTTTCATTCTCATAATACAAAGAAATGAAAACATATTTTGGGTCAGTATTTTATTTAATTTAGTTCTAGTATGCTTTCTGAAAATTATTTGATTACATTTCAGAGCTAACTATAAAGTCATGATGCAGTTCTTCTCTAACGAATGGAATGGTTCATACCGTGCTCAGTGGCGTGGCCTAGTTGGAGGCCAGCAGGTGGCCGTGACCTCCAGGGGTCGGTGCTGGGTTGGCCTCATTCAACTCCCTCACCAAGGACCTGGATGAAGCGACAGAGCGCCCGCTCTGTGAGTGATCACCCACACCGGTGATACCGGGCTGGGGGAAGTGGCCGACACCTCCAAGGGCTCTGCTGCCATTCAGAGGGACCTGGACAGGATGGAGAGTTGGGCAGAGAGGAACCTCATGAGGTTCAACAAGGACAAGTGCAGGGTCCTGCACAAGGGGAGGAATAACCCCAGGCACCAGGACAGATTAGGGGATGACCTGCTGGAAAGCAGCTCCATGGAGAGGGATTTGGGAGTTCTGATTGACAACAGGTTAACCATGAGTCAGCAATGTGCCCTCCTGGTCACTGGGATCCTGACCTGCATCAGGAGCGTTGCCAGCAGGTCAAGGGCGGAGATCCTGCCCCTCTACTCAGCTCTGGTGAGGCCGCACCTGGAGTATTGGGTGTAGTTCTGGGCTCC
>NW_010581201.1:316362-352788 GCF_000705375.1 Tinamus guttatus | reverse complement strand
AGAGAGGCTGTGGAGCCTCCTTCTCTGGAGATCTTCCAAACCCACCTGGATGCCACCCTGTGCCACGTGCTCTGGGTGTCCCTGCTGGAGCAGGTGGATTGGGCTAGATGATCTCTAGAGGTCCCTTCCAACCTCAACCATTCTATGATTCTGTGATATTAGCATAATAATGGAACTGTTAACAGCTCATGATCTTAGATTCACCTTGCATGAGAACAGAAAAACAGTTGACAAAAATGCACCTGACCAACAGCATGTGCACTGATTAGAAAGCCATAAGGATTACAAATTGGGAGGACCATATGTATCTTAAATCTTTAGTCCCTGAAAACATGAATAGTTGAGTGTGATGTATCACTCTCATCTTTTTCCAAAGTACCATATATAATTTTTTCATTTCTTGTAAGTGAAGGCAGAAGATGGAATTCCATTATGTGATGTTTTATTTTATATATAAATAAAGCTACATAAGAGGGAGATAATTGTAAAAAAGTAAATTGTAAAAAAGTACACCTAACACTTATTTTCTGATCTTCTTGAATTCATCCATAACTGGGGAGAAGAGACATTTCTTGGAGAGAGTGAAAAAGGGAAAAGTGTCAAGAATAACTGAGAAAAACAAACAAACAAACAAAAAACAGATGAGAATTTCAACCAGAATCAGTTTGTGGTTTGTAACATTCCACTGAACAATCTGAAGACTTCAGAATATTCAGCTGTGTAGGATGCCCCTTAGTGGCTGAATAAAAATACTGTTGACAGACAAAATACTCTTAAACACTGAAAAAGAATAATAGTATTTGTGTTTATTAACTGAGAACAAAGGAATTAAAATACTAACTTAGACCACAGGAGAGCTACAAAGCTATGTTTATGCTAATTCTCAGAAACCATATTTGAAAACTGGTAGGTGACAGTTAACAGAATATTCCTGAATAAAATTGAGTGTTGAGTGAGAAGAGCAAGAGAACAAGCGGAAAGGAGAGAAAAAAAAGTCAATCTGTTTTTTATTTTAATCACAATGTGTGTCATGGGATGAGTGAGTTTTGTTGAACTCTGCAACAACAACAACAAAAAATCCAATATTTTTAGTGGTTCTTTCTAGAGTAGAGTTTCTGTACAGAACGCCAGAGTTATCTGGTTTGGTGTCAAGGCTCCTTTCTAATAACATACTTGTGTCGTCTCCAGCTATTTCTGCTGTTATATAAAGATGGCAAAATATGCTACAATGCCTTAACATTTCTACACGTAAGGCATGAAATGTTTAAGATTCAACAATAAAGTACAGGGCACAAATCCTGTGATACAAATTTATCTGTATTGCTAGATATAATAGTATGAAGAGTCCATGAGTCTTTATTTGCTCTAACATTTGTCATGAAGAACATGCTTCCAACTTTCAGAGATTTTGCAACAAGTCTCTGCATAGGAGCCTATTTGTAAAAGCTGTAACAAGGTGACCTTAACTGAGCATTGTGCCCCCATCTATCTTTATACCTATTCTAACTATACTTTGTACCTTTAAATCCTCTATGTATGCACTGGATAATGAAAAAAATCCATTGTGATTACAGACAGTTCCTCTTACTTGGAAATCTAATGCCTCTGTTAGTCATTATTCTTTTTTCTTTCTCAAAGAAATCTGTGATTCTTCATTTTTTTCCAGGTTTGCATATAGAAATCAGGACTGCGAAGTGTCTTCTGACCTCCAGACTGAGAGCAAGATGCTGCTCATGAGCACTATTGACATGAGGTTTATTTCTTGAGTTGCATCCCAATGCAGATCAAAGGGTCAAGGGAAGTCTCTTTGCTTGAGCGAGCTGGTGTGTGCTGTAGCTGGATATGCTGATCCCAAACATTCCCAGGAGCACGGCTGTACGCTGCAGCAGCGTGTCTGTCGAATTGATAACTATTTTTCCTGCAGCTTGAGTCTATGGGAAAAAGAAGGCAAGTTACTTGCTGATTCTGCTGAGTGCAATAAAGAAGCAGGTCTCTGGAACCCACTTTTTTTGTTGTTTTCATTATGTTTAAAACAGTACTTTCTGCTGAGCAATATCTGGCCCAAACAAATGCACATTTTGGGAGGTGACCCTTTCTATCACTTTGCAAAACAAAGCAAAATTTTCTGATATAATTTTTCATCCATTTGTAAGTCTCTGATTTCAGTGACTTTAATGGGGTTCTTCCAGCTATTTGGCTGAGTTTTTATTTGGCTGAATCAGGCTTAGGGTTTTAAGAATAAAGGAAAGAGATTTTCCTTTTCTATGAAATACAAAGACCTCTTCCCCCAGATTAGTTGCTGTGCATACTGTGATTAGCTGGAGTAGCTCACTTCAATATTAGTTATTAATTCAGGAAAGCAAGGCTAAAGGGGATTGGTGACATCTTTTATGAGCTCAGTGGATAGAACTAGAGCAAGGACACAAGCTTTAACACTGTCTCATCATGAAATCTGGCAAAGAACTAGGCAATGCCAATCAAAGGGAAGAATGAAATAAATTATTTACTTATTATCTGAATAACAATTGAAAAATAAATTAAGCTGGTGTTGCTTGCCTAACACAATACACTGACCAAGAAGCAGAAACATAGCTGTACAGAATGTCTAGAAACACAAATTCTTATTATAAGAATTATAATTATATTGACACTGTTAAGTTAAAGCATATCATGGATATTTCTAGTTGCAGCATTTCTTACATGAAATAATGATTTAGCCCTACACAAAGCCTTGGGTTTTCCTCCTTCCCTTGCACTCAGTGGATGGACAGCATTGGTGCTGCTCAAATGGCTGACTCAGGAGCTCCTGGTCAAGGAGCCTGATTTTTGCTTCCACATCACAGGTGTCCTGGGCAAGTGCAAATAATCACAGTTCTGAGCCTTGACCTTGATAATGTGACTGACTGTGTGGCTACTCCAGCAGCAGAATAGCTAAAGACAAAAGAAATTCCCAACAAAAGTACCATGGACGGTGGTATCACAAGATACAGAGGCAGACACGAAAGGCAGAGGCAGCCCCTACGAGCCCTGCAACACGGTGCTCTTAGCTCTGCGATGACACCCATGGAGTTCTGTGCTCCAGGGTTTTGGATGCAGGTCACAGTGTTAAGAGCTGGGAGATGCCTGAGCAAAAGAACGTATGCTCTGCAAATAGCAAAATATGGCCTACATTAAAGATGTGCTACTTCAGAATATTTTTTTCTGCGGCTGTTTTATTCTCAGTTATTTAACTGATTTAAAACATTTTCTATCCATGTTTTTATTTTTTCTTCATATAATAATCCATTTGCTGGGCCCTTGATGCAATAACTGGCAATTACTGTGTGAGATTTCTTTACCATAAGCATAAAAGTAAGCTGAAATGTTTCACTGATAGTTCATTTTAGTTGGTTTGGAGTCCCATCATTCTCATTAACATTTTCCTACTGCCCCAAACGCTCAAAACCACTGCAATCTAAAAGAATGGCAAAATAGTTACTGTTTAAGTAAGTACTAAAGAAACATAAGCTGTATCCACCTCCAAGTATTCTTCACTAGGTATTCCAGAATAGTACTAATTATCAAGAATTATCCTAATTCCTTTACTTTTAAGCAGATGCCTACTTCAGATTTATTTGAGTAGTTACAAAAGCTTACCCAGCAGAAGCCATTGCTCCCTTGGGTTGCTCACACAATAATATAAGATAAAATCTGTCTGAGAAAGACAGATATTGGTAATTCAAAGATCTAATTAAAAGAAGGAAAAAAAAAATCCAGAATTTTCATACCTGCAATAACCTTATATACCCAGGTGTCATTCTTCGTAGACGAATAACCATTGTATCTGTCCTCGTAGAAATTCAGCCCTACAATTTTAGAACACAGAAAACATTACTATTTTTTTTTCTTTTTCACAGATTGACCTATTAATGAAACAGAAGATTACATCTAGTGTGGTTTGTCATAATGCAGAAACGCTCTAAGAAGGATCCTACGCAGGATTCTCCCTCACCTGGTGCTGCTTCCCGTCGGGCCGCTACCTGCGGCCGCCCTGCTCGTATATAAAGCCCAGCTCAGTTACATAAGCTGTCACACGGGATCCATCTGTGGAGCTTAGGTGCTGGCAGGGGCTGTGACCGGCTTGCCTGGGGCTGGGTATGTCTGCAATACTGGGAGACTCTCTGGGAATGGCTGAAGCTCATTAAGAAAGCAAAGCAAGGGCTGACCTCCTTAAGGAAAAAAAAAGCCTAAGCCTGTTGTATAGATAGCCCTGGACATAAAAAGGGCAGTCATTATAGCATTTTGTAGCATACAGTGACGATGCAAATAGGATTTCACTGCTTTTGTATAACTTGGAAACTATATTTATACTGCTGCTTGACTGTTTAGGAAGTTTAATTCTGCTATGACCCAGGTTGAAAGGATGTGCTAATGTATTAGTAGGGTTATATGGAGACACCCACAGAATTAAGATCTTTCTCTTCTGATGGCATTCTCCTTTACATGGTATTTGCCATATTCTTGACTCCTTTTTGTAATGGTAAGAATTAAACATGTAAAAAAAACAAATCCAGTATTTATCATTACTCGTATTTTCTTACTGAGATTTATTTTCTCTTTAGTGAGCTTGCACTCAGTTCTGCTCCTGGGGTACCCAGGGTGAAAAGCATCAGAAAATCTGATCAGCAAAGCTAATTTGTCCACAGTTAGGCTATGCTGGGAAGGCTTCTTTCTCCCCATCATCAATATATGCAACCTTGAATAATGATGGCAAGGCAGAATTTAGCTCCAATTATACTCATACTTCTAAACATGCAGGGCAAAATCTTCAAGTGATGTAAATCAGCAGAGCACCCGTGAGCACAGTGAACCCGCAGTAATTTTCTTTAGAAGTCTTCAGCAGAAGAGCACTGATTCACACCCCTTCGGTCTCTCTCTGATAAGGCAATCTAAAGTTTTTGGAGACATATTCCTTCTATAAAACAACAAAATCATGAAATCTTTCTATTCTACATTAGATATTTCACAATTATATCAATTATCAGGACTTACTGTAACTCACTCACTCCTTGCTTAATTAATGCTATATCAAGGAGTGGAGTGGTGTTACTCTGGGGCTCTGGGTTACATCGGACAGCAGGAGGACTAACTTCTCCCTCACCGCACCACATCTATAACACACCAACTCTGCAGGCATCAGTGGAGTCCTATCTTATACACACACAAAGAAGTAGCTGAAGTTGAACCAGTCCTAAAGTATCAATCTCAATTCTAAAAGTAGGAGATGGGGAAGCTGCCAGGCTGGTCCATGATTAAGAGGCAACGGGTACATTGACTCCCTGCTAAGCCACAACTGCTGAAGCCTCCCTGGGAAACCATCAACACACAACTGAGGGAGAAGTGAAGGTAAGGGAGGGACTGCCCAGTTCGGCTTCACACAACAAGAAAACACAGAACCCCTGTATTATTAAATCCAAGTCACTGTGCTTGCACAGTGAGTTTAGCATTGGAATATGAACTATAAACACGCATCTCCTGGTTTTGTTTCTGACAGTTTGCAACATGATAACTTTGCCATGCAAACATAAAAACAGCTAGGATTGCTTCCCAAAGCAGGTTATAGCCTCAAGTTTCATAGCTTGCATTCTTTTGGAAAAGTAGAGAATGATGATTTTTCCTTTAGATTTCCGGCCTATTCAAAGAAAAACATATTTTTCAATATCTTGACTTATTATACTATCAGAATTCCAGTAGTTGCAAAAAACAAAAAAAAAAACAAAAAACAAAAAAAAAGGAAAGAAATGCATCACTAAAGTTTTTCTTTTCCTAATTCCTCCAGTTCAGAGATGGAAAGCAAATGGAGAGACAAAGGTCCTGTGCTACTGTATTCAGAAATGGAGAGCTTTTATACTGTTTCTTTGTGCTAAAAGTAAAAGGAAAGCACTATGCCTTGAACACTACTGCTGGCCTTAAAAAACATTTACCGGACATCCTCAATGCTGCTAAACTGTAGAATGTTTTATGTAATTACAGGTATCATCAGAACCCGTATTCCATCCAAAGGAGTAACCTGCCCAACTTCCGTGTTGCTGCAGACACAGCAACGAGACAGCTCTGCCTCGGGTCCCTTGAAAGTTCAGGTGTCTGAGAACCGAGACTCCATCCTGCCACGTTAGATCATTCTATAACAAGACACCAATAGCAAAATGCATTATTCAAATATTTATCAAAATAAATACTTTCCAGAATTTATCATTCTTATGTAAGTCAGGGTCCAGGAATACAGCTAGTGTCCCAAACTTAGAGATAGCTTCCAACCTGACTGCATGCACTGGGCAGAAGTGCACAAAAAGTACTTTCCCTTCAAACAACAGCACAAATCCTATATAGAAAACAAAACAAGTCTTCCTTATAGTACAACCATATGACTAATCTTGTGCTTTTTACTTTGTTATTAGATATGAGAGTACTTCCTTGCAGATAATTCTGATAATTCTGTGCTTTATTACTATTTTTTTAAACTAAGTTAGAAGGAATTTTGCCCCAAATAAATGTAAATAAAACTTCCAGGGTTACAGCACTGAACACCGCCAACTCATAGAAGATATGATCTAGCCCCAAAGAGCCTACAATCCACGTGGAAGCAGATGGGTACAAACAGATGGAGAAGTACATGGAAGCAAAGCGAAGGCACTGGTTGGCATGTGAGGCAATGTTCTCAGCTCACTAACGGTGGAATTGTTTCCAATTTTCTTTGTAGGCGTTGCAGCTAAGAACTGTGAAGGAGGGATCTGAAAATGTTTAATGGGTTTTATGCTTATAAAGACAGACACAGAACAGGAACAAAGTCATATTGTTGAAATACACCTTGGTGTCTTTGTGGAGTGCAAAATCAGGAAAATGTGTTGGAATATGTAGGATATATAGAAATAGGAAAAACAGGATATACTGTCATTAAAAGAGGGCTGGAATATATGGGAATTGAGTCATTGATACATGATTGTGAATAACTGAATCCTCAAAGTCATCTAAGATTATGGCTGGATAGCTGCAAGAGATTGCACTACTGAAGCTTTTGGAGTTACCATCCAAGTGGCTTAAACTACTCACTAGCATTTCATACTTAGAATTGACTAGTTCACTTACCAAGTGGTAACTCTTGTACTTGCAAGAGTCTGTGTCTGTACAGACTGTTGCGGACTCTGTATTCTGGAGCACAAATACTACCTGTGATAATCACGAGGAACAGAATAATAGAAACAGGAAAAATTAGTAGCATGAAACAAGGTTAATTTCTGCTATGAAGAAAGGAGAAATGCTGCTATGAAATAAAAGTTTATGTTAGAAATTACTTATTGAAATATTTTATGTGTTAGAAAATACAGAAAAAAAAAACTTGGATATATGTTTTGATCAAATGATGGCTATGAGCCCTTATGGTGATGCAGTTGAGTAAAAGCAAGAAGTAATCCTGGTATGTATTCTCAGAGCATTTCCAAAGATAGCTAAGTGTTAATTTCACTGTGTAAGGCACTCATGTAACACATCTGGAGCACAGTTTCTGGTCACTCTGTGCAGTCTCCTCTCACCAAGCCTTAGACCTCTGCAGTGCAGATGTGTCTGCCTTGGAGGTATTTACACTAAGCTCCCATTGTAGCTTACCCCTTTAGGTAAGATGAAGATAAGGTAAAGAAGTGATGAGTGATCATACAGCTAGTCCAGACACAGACATCCAAAGCATAAATATAGTCACGAGTTGCACCCCAATTATCAGAATAGATGAATTCAAAGTGAAGCAAGTGTGAAAGACTAATAATATGACAGAGACAAATGTATTATGGGAGAAGCTATAAAAAATGCCTTGTTTAATCTTGCAAAATGAAGACTGGAAAGAGTACAACTCTTCCCTATAAATAGGTAGCGGAACCAGGAAAACAGAATTGCTGTATAGGCCAAAGGTCAATACTGCACAACCAACCAAAGCTACACATGAATAGATTTAGTGTGGCAAGAAGAACATTTACGATCAAGGGTTGGTGTCTGAACCTCCTCCACAAGAGAGAAAAAAGATGAAATACTTTTAATGCATAATTTGGCTCTTCTTCTGTGTCCCAAGGCCCTATGACACTGAATAGAAGCACTGTTATATAGTGTAGCAGTTGGCAAGGCAGGTGCATACATTTATATCATAGACCTTCCAATTCATTCTTAGCTGTTTTAAATCACAGACACTGTGAGGATCAGACGACAGGAAGTGGTTTCCTTCCAAAGATGATTCTGTCATTGTAGTGCCTAGTGGAAACAAGTTGACGGTTTTACGGCAGTGTAGAAGTATTCAGAAAAACATTGCTCTTAGACACCTAATAATGCAAAAAGTAGTAACAAAATTATTCACTCTCAATCTTACTTATATCGCACAATTTACCTGGGGTGCATACTGGCAGAAAGGTTTATCTACACCCATTATTCTGGGAGGATTCACATCTGGGAGGCTGTGACCAGACTCCAGGGGGAGGGCCAGGGCCCCGGCTGGGCTCCGTGTGGGATGCAGCTCTCCTGCCCCAGCAGTTTGAACACCCTGACTTGCAGCCATGCCAGCATCCCGAGCATGTGTCAGTCACTGGTCTAACCTCAGCAGCAAGTGAAATCCTGACAGTTGTTTATAAAGAGTGCTGGGTATAATCACATAACATAAGGACATTTTCCAACTACCAAGGCATTGCTGATCCGGCTAGGGAAGCAGATGGAGAACTTACAGCTATCTCTGGATTCAGAAGCCTTGCAAGACACATCATACCCCAAGAGCACAACCACTGCTGAGCCCGGGTGAGTCAGGATGGTGGGTTATTTGCTGCTCCACAGGAGTAACATACTGTAGTTCCTATTTTGCAAACAACCAAATATTAGTCTCTCCTGTAAACAGCCTGTAATCTCCTTTTCATTTAGAAGGGATGGAGCAAAGAGGGGTGACCTTTTTGGGAATAAAACACATCCTCTTTCTCTGCTCTGCTCTACAAAGTCTGCCAAAATGGGAGTCTTCATCAGATACCCACGAGATATAGGCTCCTGTGCCACCTTGAACGTGTTCTAGTCCTCCCTTCCATGAGCGTATTCCATCTGGAGAGGAATTTTATTGCAGTCTGCAAAGAGAATGGATCTTCCCCTTGCCTTCCTCGCTGCCTGGATGGCTGAGGAGGTAGAAAGCCTGGCTGCCACACTCCATGGCCCCTCGGGCATCTCTCCCTCCATCCTGCAGTTTCACGGATCTTGAGAGGCTCCACTGTAACTTTCCAGAGATCTTCTGCAGCTTGACACACAGTGTGGAGCAATGCTGACCTGCACCTCAGGGTTGTTACCTATCCAACGCGGGTCCTCACACAAGCTGAAACTTCATGGATTTGAACACACGGTTTGGAAAAAGTCAGATGGATCAACCCATTGCAGACACACCAGATCTTCACGGTGATTCACACAAACGAGGCACCTTCAGAAGCAGCTTTCTGAAATACAATTCCAGAAGTGCAGGTTTTGGTTCACGGAAAGCCACGAGATCTTCTGTAGCACCTGTGAATGATTGGAGGGCTTGAGAAAAACTGCTGCAGTTTGTGTATGAGAAAGACCCTAACATGCGGTATCTTATAAACTGTAACTTGCTTTTCCTTAGTTTGGGACACACACCTCTCAGTGCAGAGCCACGGTGCAAAAATAAATAATAATGATAAATACAGGTAGTAACGACATTTGGGGTACCCAAACTCTGAAGATAGAAAGGAGGCATTCCAAGAACATGGAGGCATTCAAAGCATGAACATGATTTATTTCTGGTTCTTAAGCATTGTCTTACAACAAAAAAACACAACTCCAGTCAATCATTTTACTAGTACATCTCTTTTATTTTCAAATAATTTTTTGGATAGTTCAATTGTGTGGGTTAGTATATTCCATATGGTTTTATAAATTATGAGTCATGAATCCTACAAAGACAGGTTGCTTTTTTTTTTTTTTTTAATGCTTACTTTAAAGTCTCCAAAGCGCCTTCCTACTTCCTGAAGAAAGATGCAGAGTCTTTTTGGAAGGACTGAAACTTGTTCTTTATGTGTTCATTGTTAGAATTAATCTGGAATTATTATCAAGATGTAAAATTTTATTTACATTTGTTATTCCTGCATAAACAAATGTATCTGAACAAATATATCTCAGAAAAAAAATCTCAATCATTCTTCTCAAGTCTTCTTTAGCAGTCTGTTAGGATAATTACTTATATTTGGCAGTAATAGATACCTAGCTCTACAACACTGACAAATGGTTTCTAACTCGAAAATGTAAATGCTTCAATTCATTCTTGCAGATATCCAGGCCTGAATCTATTCTGCTTTATGCCGTGTATTTCCAATGCAACAGGCTATTGAATTAGCCCAACCAAAATAGACAAGGTCTGTAAATCCTCTTCTAAGACTTCTAATCCCTTATTAAGACATCTCTTTTTTGGAATGGCACTGAGCCAGCATAGTTGTGACCACTTAACATAATCAGCAAGGTATTTTTAGGCATCATCCCGTGCAAAGGTGCATTTCTTATTTTGTTCTCTAGATGAACACTGAAAGATTCTCTCATCAACTTAAGCAGAGGGTAAAACAGTCTATGAGGCAAATAAAGCATGACAAATATATTAATCAAAAAGTAAAATTTCTGCAATGTTTATTTTTCCATCAGGCAGGCAGTCTTTATTCTGCTTAACTGCTGTGGCTGCCTTAGTGTGAGGCCAAGCAGAAATGATTACCACAGAACTTAACCTACTTAGTAGTGGAAAGCAAACATGAGGGGAAGAACAGTGCACATTTGCTCTTAAGCGTGTCGCTCGGGACTTGCCGCTGAATTCTCTTCTGAGGTTGTATTTCCCATGACACAACAATAACAAATCACTGGGAGCAGATGGTATTCACCTAAGAGCTCCAAAGCCACTGAAGGATGAGAGAGCAGAACTGCTGTCTGCGCTGGGCAGTCTCTCCCTTAGAATCGTCCTAGTATTGGAGCACTAGAAGGTGACAAAAAGGTTCGTTTTTACGTGGGATTCCTGGGGTGATGACAGGAATTACACACCAATGAACCTTATGTCCTTGCTCAGCAAAGCAGTAGAACTATTCTAAGGACCTGACACATGGAAAATTATATTGGGGCTTCAATTAAGCTTCTGCAGAGAGCAGTTGTATTTCACCAGCCTACTGCCATCTTTTGAGGAATCAAGCAATAAATAGACAAGGTTTGCTAAGGTCTACTTGAAAAGGTCCCTTAAAAAAGCTGTTAAGGCATGCAGTCTCATGTTTTAAGAAAAAAAGATCCTCATCTGAATGAAAAAAACAATAAAGAGAAATGAAACAAAAAAAGGGAATGGATGGTTTGCATGCTGCAAGGAAATCATCAACTGAATCCAGTGTCAATTTTTACTGGGACCTTTTGAGCAAATTCCTAAATGATCTGGAAGATGATCTGAATTCCCCTCATGAATAGTGAGAGAACAGAGATTGCGGGTTTTACAAGAACTGAAATTAAAAGCTGACTGTGAAGAGCTACAGTAGGACACCCTGAATAAGTGTGTGATAAAATGACAGATGAAATTCCATGTAGGTTTTGGAAAGTGGTATACATGGGGAAAAAGTAGTATTCACTTTAAACACCTCTCTCCTTGCCCAAGCCCATCTCAACTTGAGGACTTCTACCTTCCAGGCTTCCTACCATTCTCACGAGAAAGTGCAAGTCTCCGGTTGTCCACAAGAACGTTGCTGAGCACAGAGCAGCTCCGCGAACGCAGCCAGATGCACAACCCCATCTCTCCATCGCCCCTGCTCACATCACCCCAGTAGGTTGCTGCTGCAGTTTGCTTCGCAGGACCTGACTAGGCACAGGTTCATCCTAGGGTACCTGTGGGGTAATCTGAGATTGTTTTCCAGGTCTTGCAACTTACAGAGAAAATAGATTGGCTGGGGGCTTCTAGAAACACAGCAGTGACCTAATTATTTGTGTCTAGAGTAGTCTGATGAGGACAACTAAAATGATTTGGGTCTTGTATCTAACTATGATGGTTTTTGTTTATGCATAAGGGAATCAGATTGAAAGAATTATTTCTCCTAGGACATTTTTGACAGGAGCACTTCTCTTCCCTTTTTTTTTTTTTTCCTTCCTAAAGCTTTTAATATAGGGAAGAACAAAAAACCTACTGGGCTCCAAAAATCATGTTGTGTGTTAGCACAGAACCAGCCTCTGGGAGTGGGAGGCTGCACACTTCCCATTTTTACGAGGGGGGCTTAAAAAGTCATGGACATATTCTCAGACAAAGCTGCAGGACAGAGCTCACCAGTTTAATTCACATTAAGAAAACAAACCAATATATATTTCTGAAAATGCCTCTTCTCTCATTCACTATTTTTGGATCAGATTTCTCTTCTGCTTTCTAACTGAAGACTCCTGCAGCTGATACAGGAATGGACGCTTCCAGCCACAAGTTGTTTTAAAATCCTTTTTGTTTCACGTTCAGTTCCTGCACTAAGGAGCCCTGCTGTGACTTTGTTGGCTTACGCAGTGCCACACTGTTACTTTGGTTTTGCCTTCTGCAGCTCTGGGGAGAGACTGTGACACAGCCTCGACTAAAGGGAGCGATGAACGTGACAAATAACTGCGCTGAAGTGGGAATCCCACAAGCTGTTCTGATACAAGGAACCTCCTGAGAATCTGTTTCTGTTCCGTTCTGGCCAGTGACAGCTCTGGGCTGAGCGCAATGGGGAGCTCTGCTCTGCCCTCACCAGCTGCATTACTGCGGTCTGCATTTTGCCTCATGCTACCACCACCTCTTTTTGTGCCAGCTGGCCCTCAGGGAGTGGAGGAATTTCAGAGCCTAACTGCAGTTAGATGTCTGAGTATCTGATACACATGCTAAAGGGCTCAGGATTTAGGAAACGCTTTGATAATTAATGCTAATACTGGGAGTTAATGGGTCAGGGCTGCGACCTGGATATCCATTCAGAGAACAGCTCATGTGGTAACTTGAAAATTTGCACACCACCTTGTAAAACTGGGAATGTAACTTCCTAAGCAAATGTTCAGGTCTCAAACCACTATTTTTTATCAGTAGCGAATGTGCTCATCTCCAGGCTCTTTCCTCACCTACCAGCTGGAAGAAATACAACACAGCAGATAACACACGCGACAGACACCTTCATGGGACTGTCTTCTTGAAGACAGAGAATACACAAAACATAGAATGGTGCCACATTTTGGTAACAGAACTAAAGATATGGATCACATCTTGCATGAAAAGAAACAAATACACATTTTCCTTTGATATTTGAAAACAAGGAATTTTTCAGAATAAACATTCGAAACAGAAACTATTCCCCGCGGAGCAGTAAATTGAAAATAAACACATAATACAGAGTTGAAAGGCTATTTATTGTGAACACCTTTCAATTATTATGCTTCTCCTTTAAACGTATTTAACAAACATAGTTTTATAGTCTTCTGTACAGAGTGTATTTAGTTTGGATTCTTATATTTACCAAAAAAAAAGAAGCTTGTTCTTGGTAAAGAATATTTAAAGAAATACTTGTGGGTAGCAGCAGACAAGCATTATACCCCATGGTGTTATTCTCTTAGGAATTTGCTTTGTGCCACACGACTTTAAGATTAAAAGGAAAACCTAGAGCAGACAACAATGTACATAGTGAGTACAGCGGGAATCAGCAAGGTGACAATTTTCAAAAAGGAGGTATCAATAGGGAATCATGACCAAATTCACTGTTTCTCTTGGATCTCCAGTACTAGTAGGAGACTGTTCAGAATTTTTATGAGCTGTAAGTAGATATATAACCACAGCTGACACAATTTGCAAATGACACCAGATAGTAGATATTAATGAAAACAGTGCACGAAACCGGCCATCACTTACTACATGGCCAAAGAAAATTTATGTTAATATGAGCAAATAGAAAGTCAAGCACCTAGGAACAAGAGGTTCATGGCAGAGGACTGTATCCTGGACAGTGATAAATCTCAAGACTACTTATGAGCACTTGTTCACCCAACAAATAGCTCAGTAAGGACTCACAACAGGGTCTTGTGGCAGGAAGTGTTAATGCTTTTTAAAGTGTTTTGGACCGACAATTAGAGTATTAATGGACCCACAGAAATGGAGTATGAGTACGAATGCTGGCCCTGCTAAAATTTTAAATGAAGTGCTATATACAGTACCATTACATTTGTTTTCTAAACTTTTTAAAAAATAAAAGCTGGAGAGGATGTAGAAGAGAGCTACAAAAATAATTAAGGCTAGAGAAAATATCTTAAAGCAAATAAACTGAAGAGATATATCTGTCTAGGAGATTGTTTTATACATTGACTATAGTGTTCAAACACTTTCACAGGCCAAAAATATTGTTTAGTGACGAACTACTTAATCTAGGGAAGAAAAGCATGCCAAGAACAAATATCTGGAAGACAAATCCAGGCAAATTCAAAAGAAAAGAAAATCCACCAGTGAGAGCGATTGAGTCCTGGAATAACGACTGGAGAAAGGGCTAAGTCCTCATTTCTAGATGAGGACTTCAAATCAAGCTTCCATGTCTCCAAAGGAGACATATATAAGCCAAAAACACAAACTGTGATTTTGTCAAAATTCAAATATGGGGCTTCCTCCTGAAACAAGAGGAAAATTTATGACGTTGGATCTACATGAGGTCAGAGAAGATAATCTCATGTCCCTCTTAGCATTATCTTCTATGAATCTATCAGTTTGCTGAGTGAATACAGAGAAGGAAACTTTCTGAATGACATTTGTTATCTGGATAACTACATGATTCACAGCAAAGCAGTAAATCACTAAGTAATAAGTAAATGTCAGAAACTATCAAGATGAATACAGTTTTGTAATGCCTTTTAATTTAGAATTTTAAAAATATTTAATATTTTGCACATTAATTTTATACAGGGTAATTTGATTAATGTTAAAGGGTTAAACAGACAAGTTAATGAAATGCCGTGCTATGTACTTAGCTGAATGTGTCTGGAAAAATCAATGCACTTTGGTCTGTCAGTTAGCAGTCTCACATTTAATTGAATAACATGTCAAGTGTTTTAAACTGTTTACCAATGTAAATAGAATCCAGCACTACAGTAATGGTAATAAGCTAAGATGCTTTTCCTGAATTTCAATCAGATTTGCACATGATCTTCATTTTAAGTTCCCAACATGCTCAGATACTGATCAAAGAGCTATTAGGTCTACAGGGTTTGGTGATGACCCCTGGTATTCAATTCCAAATTTGCTATTGATTCACTCTCTAAAGGATGGGTAATGGATAATCAGTATAATGCTCCTCGCAATGGTTACTTCTTCCCCATGCATTTACATTCTCTTCCACTTCATTATTGTTGTTTGGAGGAGGAATAAATCACACAGAAATCTTTACTTCTGCCTACAAGATCCTCAGATAGATGGTGGAGGGTGGTTTGTGCATGACTGTTCAAAGAGGAGGAGGAGAGAGTCCTTCTCAACGCTTTCTGGGCCAGTTCCAAGCACAGCTGTACAACAGCTTCTTACTCTTCTCTTCCCTTTCACTAGCCCCAGGCACTGACTTTCCAACATGAGCATGAAAGGAGCAAGGAAGAGGCCGGGACCCTGTCTGAGATGAAGGAGCTCGTCTCTGCCAGGGAGGCACGAGCTGCAGGATGTGTTTTCGTAGAGACAACCTTTCGTAGAGGCACCTTCCTGCCTTTTCCTCGTATGCAATGAAAGAATTTTCTTTGACACAACTGAGGTGTCTGCAGTGTGGACAGTTTCCAACTGACCCACTTGCTGATACTCACTTAACAGTCAATGTAAAGAAATAAGATTTCCTATTGCACCATTCTTCTCATCCTAAAATATATGCTTAGATGTTATCAGTTATATTGGGCTTTACCACCAGCTATTTCCTCCCAATGATTATAGAAGTTCTTAGGGTAAGCAGCTCAGATGAAAACCTCTATCTGAAGTTAGGAGAAATGAATCCTGCCTCGCAAAGCTCCAAGCTCTCCTCAGCAAGCTGCAGACAGATGCTGCCCCAGCGAAGCCAGCTCCTCCTAGGGAAATCCAGGTCTCTGGATTAGCAGACACAGCATTTCAGCAATGCAAAATTACTCTTTCGTTTCTAAGTACCAGCTACCTTGCTTACAAAATGTTCTAGCATACTCTTGATCATAATTCAGTCTGTTACATTACCATAGCACACCTGCACCTCAGGTGTTTTAGAAATCTACTGTGCTGGGCGCTGCATAAACTCACAACAGCAGGTCAATCCCTGTGCCAAGTTGTCGCTAGCCTAAGGAGGCGAAAACAGATGAGAAATTAGGCAGAATGATGCGGGAACATACATGTGGCTACATGTATGTACAGACACATACAGGCAACATGATCCAGCAGAGCAGGCAGCTGTCTTAGCACACGACCAACCCGGCTGTTGCTCAGCTCTTGGGCAGCATCATGGCAAAGAAAGGTAAAAGACTGAAAGGCTGTTTTGCAGAAATCTACCGAGGGCTTTAGGAACAAAAAAATAAAAGTGTGGATGGATTAATCTGAACACTGAGCATATGGATAATATAACCTAATACTAGAAGCTGAGAGGATGGGAGAATCATTATCTGTGCACCGTGGACTGAGGAAACTGGCAAAGATCTTAAAGATGAAGAGAACTAACCTGTATTTGATGCAAACGAAAAAAGGAAATTGAACCATAGATTCATTCCTTCTCTATTTTTGTGAAGATCTCTTCAGTATCATAACAGATTTTTTGCATTATGCATCTGAAAATAGGATGCAGCACTGTAGCAATAATTTAAAACACAAATATAGCGTGCTTACATATGTTATTAATATATACAGTTCATTAAAATGACTATAGATTACTAATTCTACAAAGATGATAATTCTAATCAGAATGTCCGTACTCAAGCCACGTATGTGACCTTGACCGAATGTGGAAGGCTCACTTCAAACTACGGTCAAGTAATACATATGATATATGGCTTTTTCCTACATCTTTAGAAGTAGAAAACTTGCAGAATTTGTATATTTCTGTTTTTCCTTTAATGGTATTCAGTGCGTTTTCCCTCCACGATTTAGTCCACATATACACAGCAGTTTAGAAATACACTTTTTTATCTAAGGAAAACATATATTAAAAATTGTAAAGCCCTCAGGCATTATAATTATCCTATTCAACAAAAAATATTTAGATGTAAGCAGAGGATAAAGCAGTTAATAAGCAAGCTAAATTATCTGCACAAACACGCAGAGCAGCCCTCCTCAGGTGCAATCTGAGGCTGAAGCAATTAACTACAAAACCTACTTAGCTCCAACCTGAAGTTGGCCTAAATTATCAGTGTTTTTTCAGTCTTGCACTTTTTTCTTTTTTTACACCAATTATATAAAAATTCTTCCTTCAGAAGAACAAAATAAAATGGCTTTCCACACCATGAATAATCTATTTCTATTAGAAATGTTAACTGCTTCCAGTCCATGAGTAACCCATATCCCTTAGAAGTATACACAATTAATTAAGGAAGGTAACAAATGGGGAGGAAATAATACAATGGAAGTACTCATCCCGTTGGGGTGTGCACAGGGACTTGATGCACTACCAACAGGGCAGACCGGTTCTTCACTGCTGCCCGCTATGGGCAGAGCTGAGCGCAGCTTTCTGCGTTCTGTTGCCCTTGACTAGTAGTGACCTTTTTCTCAATGCACATAAGTGCTAAAAACAAAGATAAGAATTATTATGTTATTCCTTATGCAATAGCTAGATGCTCGAGTTTATATAAGAATGGCATTACTAAAGTTCCATAGCCAATCTGTGAGGGTATTTGAAATGGGAGAGCATCTGCTTCATTAAGGTTATCAGATCAAGGACTTTTAAGTTCAAAGCAAATCCTAAGCAACAGAGAAAGTAGTAAAAAACCCACAGAAACACAAACCTGACAAGCAAGCTGTAGCCTGTCACTAAGTAGCGAGTCATTAAGAAACTACAGGCATAGCTTTGGAGACGGGTAATCTGGATTTTTTAAGTGATAAGGAGGAGGAAACCAGATGAACGTGAGGTTTATGGATACTTCAGGAGAGCCTTTGGGACTGCACAACCTCCTTAGGAATGCTCAGGGGAGAGACGGGAGGTCGATGGGTGACTAGCAGGTAAACACCACGCAGGAGCGGCTGGCAAGCAGAGACCCAGGGTGCAGGTTTTACAGGTATTTGCAGGTATTTCACAGGCTGAGAGCCCCTGCCATGAGAGTGATCTGCAAACGTGGGCATGCTCTCGGCCTGCATAGTTCTGGCATGTTTGTTTTCACTAACAAACTTTGATCCCAATCAGCTGGAGAGGAAGGATGGGACCTACCTATCTGCACTTATGTTTTATGTTGGTTCTGGTGGTGCTATATGTGAATACTGTTAAAGGCAGCGCGCGGTGTGGCTGCCCTTGTGCAGTGTCCTCTCTGTGTGTGCCTCCCTGGGACACCCATTCAGCCCTACTGCTGCGGAAGCTGCGAGCAGGAAGCAGCAGCTGTGGTCGTTCACCTGGGGCAGAGGGATCTCCAGGTCTCCAGACGCATCGGGCTGGGCCCCAGCAGCTGAGGAGAAAGCCCTGGGTCCTGGAGTCTGCAGCTTTATAGCGGCCCTTAACAAAATCACTCACGAATAAGGAACTGCAGTTGTTTGTACCATCTTAATTTTGCCTGTTTTGTTCTTATATTTTATGCTAATGTCTTTAATTACATGATCTAATTTATTTTTTCACATTCACGGCACAGGATGGATGGTGCTTACCTAATGAGCTGCTACACAGTCTTTTTGTGTGGTTGCTAAGCCTCATTTACTGCACAACATTCAAACCCCAGTCTGAGGCTGACGTGATTAATTCCCGCAGCGGCTCTCGCTGCCTCGCACGCGGCAGCAGCATCTTCTCCATCCTGCAGGAACGGGACGGACAGCGCCGCAGCGCAGAGCCACGGCTGCAACTGGTGCCTCCACACCAGCAAGTCTCAAACATTAAAACACTATTAGTTCCCTCCTCACACAGCCTGGTTTCAGTCATTTTCCTATCAGATACAAACCTGGCTGAGGTTCTCCAGGCTGCACGCGGCTGCCCCGGGCATGGGCCCATTCTTCCCGGAGCTGCAAAATCTGGCCACCTTTTACTTTCTTCAGCTTAAGAAGAGAGATGCATGGCTGTATTTCTGTTATCTATACTTGAGCATCACTATAAACAATGCCTTGCAATAAGTAGTATTATGCAATGTAATAAAAAAATAGATTAAAATAAGCAAATAACTTGCAGTACTTAGTACTTATCCATAGTATCTCTGCAAGCAGATGCTAGAAGAGATAAATATATTGGTCTTATGCTACTAGGAAGGAAACTAAGACAGTAACATAAGAAGTGGTTTGTTCTGTATCATCTACCTTATGAAAGACTCAGCTGAGATAAGAACACCTCCCTTATAAAGTCTTTTTTCTTAAAAAACTTTCAAACATGTTATAACTGTGTATATTATTTATTGTACCATCTATAAATGAATAAATTTAGGCACAGAAGGATTGTGAGAGAACTCGATCCCATAATTCTGCAGTAAGTGAAGTCCACTAGACCTCCAGTGTCAGAACCAGCCCACTTTTTCTAAAAATCTCAACATATACTTGGGGAATTTAAATGCACAGTACTATGGAATAGTTCTGAAAATGCAATCAAATTTCCCATATCATCCCAAAGAGTATCTACATGACCCAGATGTAGAAATTTATCTATTTCCATAATTTAGCAGTTAATTTAGCAAAAATACAATCCTCAGATGTATCTTTGCCTCAGTTTAAATATTAAAAATATCTGTTTACAAACAAAAATGTATACAACAAGAAAAGTCAAGAAATAAAACTTCAAGAAACTATTAACATATAAACATATACATTAAATAAACTTCCTGAAATACTTTTAATATATATTGAAGGCTGATGCCTTTACCCTAAAGGGAAACAAATACACCGACCAACTACAGACTCAGGCCATGCAACGTATGAATGTTCTTGACCAACCAAGCACAGAAATCCCATATGGCTCTATCCCATTTATTGTCTTGTGTAGTTAGTAACACTGAAAAACAATTAATTTACCTGCATGTGAGGAATGCATACTGACACTGCTCTTCCTGAGCAACTGCTACTTGGATAAGAGTTTGTATTTTACATTTAACCTTGCACACATGGACACAGGCCATTTATTTCCTGTTCTGCACAGGAAGGATATCTGTAATCCAGTAGTGAAACAGAGAAGAGACTATCTTGATATGATCTGCAATAAAGAAAACAAATTCTTCCTGAAATATCTCCATGACGTTTCTGAACATAAAAGAAAAACAGTTGTGTAAACATTTGTTTCCATTTGATAGAAGCATTACAGTAAAAACAAAACAGACACTGGAGATTCATGACTAATACATATTAATTCTGAGATAAACGGGCACACGTTTTGCAGGCCAGCTCTTTGTAGGAGATCCACTGTTGGTCCTATATTGTGAAATGTCCTAATATATTACTCAATAATTCAGAAAAGAGAAGATTGAAATGACACAGGCATGTAGATAAGGCTAAAAGACTGTGATCTTCTCCATTTTTTTTTCTGTCTGGAGAGAGATTTCAGCCATTACTATTAATATTATAGTAGCACCTAGAAGCCCCAGTTAAGAACAAATCCTTCTGTGCTATCACATACAGACAACCAAAAAAACCCCCCAAATGCCACAGCTTTTGCCTTAAACCAGAGATTATCTATTTACCCTTATTTTTAATGATATGACATTTAATGTGATTCCAGAATGCTGTTCTAATAGAGCTTTCCCCTTTCATTCTCTTTGAAATCTCATTCAAAACAACTGTTAATTTCTATCATTTTAGGGTCCCCGGGCCTCCAGCCTGGGAAGTGTTGACATGAGGTAACTGTGTTACTTCTTATGGTCTGCAAAATAGACTCTCCACATGAAGGAGATATAAATGAATAAATTTATTTCTAAAAAGGACAATACTGAAAAAAAGCCTGTTAAAAGTAGCTTCTAGCTCTTCTGTGAGTGATAATTTCCTAGGCAACAGGAGAAGAGTGTTATTTCATACGTGAGACTCACCAACAAAGGCAAAATGTTACTAGATAAAAGAATGAAGCTTATGAGGAGAAACGGAATGAATTCAAACATTTGGAGATAATGACTTTTTTCTTTTTAATTAGGGGGATCACCTATGCTTTAACAAATGATGTGAAATGAGAATTAAGTAGTCCTCGTTTCAAAAGCTAGTTTCCAAACAAAGAATGGGACTTCCTACTGTGAAATCGTGAAGGAGTTCCAGAAATAGCCCCCTGATTTCTGACAGAGGTCAATGAAACTCCCACCACTAGAACTGCGTGTCCATTTGATTCTAAACTGTCTCTTCCCTGGATTTATGGAAGATGTTAGGTGGAGGTAAATATCTGTCATACAAGAATTCAAAGCAAATGGAAACAGTAATATGAACTTTGTTCTCTTTCATCTCGTTAGATCCTATGCAGTCTCCAGTTATGAGACAGACAGCAACAAGCAACAAGTCAACTGGCATCTCTTAACAACAGAGATTCTTTCTCTCCTTTACTCTTTTTGAATATGCTTTCTCAGTATATAAGAAGGACTAATGATAATATCTTATAGTTGACAAATTTCTGTTTTGTTCTCCTTACCAGTTTCCTCTTTCTGCCAATCTTCTACAGACCCTGCCACCAAACTTCTTATAACTTTCTTTGCAACTGCTTCGTAACTCTGACGTACATTGTGCCTCATGAATACCCTACCAACTCAATGACAGGACGTATGAGATTAGAATTGAGCCCTCAAAACACAAGCCAAAAATAAAGGTCACTAGCAGAAAAATTAGCCCCAAGAGTAAACAATTCCAGGCTGCTTCTGTTTCAGCAGAAACATCAAATCAATTTTAATAATAAAAAAATCACTCATAAAGCTCTTTTCTGCTTTTTGAAGTGACATATTAGCAAATCTGGCTATTTGCATGGATTTGTTTCTAATCTGCTTCGAATTTTCTTTTCCCTCTTCAACTTGTTATTTCCGCTAAATAGAAGTAAACACAGAAGCTTATCCAAAGGCTACAAAACCTACAGAATTTCTACTGTGTTCAGTGTGTTTGGATAATGTGAGTCATTACTTTATAAAAGACGCAGAAAACTACATAAAATTGTTGAGATTCTCTTGCTGTGCTCTCAAATCTAATTAATTCTCTGGGAAGTAAGAATATTTAGCACATTTTGTAGATTTGGCCCATGCTGACAAATGAACTAATGACAAGTAACAATGATGTTTTAAATGATGACTGCTCAGAAAAAAAAAAAAAAAGCCTTATTATATCTTCTATGGAACCCATACTGATCCTGCCCGCATTTGAGGAAGAAGTAATAGTCCAAGAAGGAATTAAAATTACTGTGTCACAAGGAAGTAGTAAGAGAACAATTTCTTTTTCCATAAACAACATTACTATTATTTTATTCTTTATAATCAGTAACTCTTCTTAAATTTTTTTTAGCAATTTTAAACTGGCATTTATAGTTGAAGAAAACTGCAATTAAATATTAGCATGTGAAATTTAGGTGTTAAAGAATCCAAGTAGGTGATTAAATAGGAATGAAATAATGGGATTTATTGATGCTTATGCATTTAAAATTAAACCTAAACTGAATAAGTGAAATCTCAAAAACTTACAGCTTCATTAATGATGACCGATTAAAATTTTAAAAAAATCTAGAGTTCTAGAGAAATTTCTTGAGAAAAAAGAGAAAATTAAAATAAACTTGTTTGATTTAAAGAAACATTGTGTTTTAAGAATCTCAGTGAACTCTGCAGCTGCTGAAGAGTATGAAAAGTTTCTGTATTGGTAGTAAGAAAAAAGGGAAAAAAAGGAACAAATTATTGTTTTCTATGGAGACATATACTTTCAAATTCTGTATAATCATGCTTTTACTACCATATAACTATTGACAGCTTCCCACCCCCACTATACAAAAAACTGTGACAAATCTGAATTTTAATCAACACAGAAGAGAATATCAGTGAAAGATATGAGTGAAGGGTACATACCAGGAGGCATCAGGGAATGTTCCTGGAATTCTTGCAAAGCATTCCTCAACCTTGCAATATCCTGTAGCAATACAAGGGATTTCAGTTGATGCAGAAGAGTCACATCTGAGGAAGCCATGGTGCGAGATTCAAGATACTGTAAAAACTCTTGGACAGCTGCTGAATTTACAGCTGGATCTTTGCATTCCGATTTATCTGGACAAACAATTGTAAGACTAGATTAAAAATACTGAATGGGCACGCAGAATTTTCCTATTGATACTGACTTTTCAAAGACAGTATCTTTTTCCTTTTTTAAACTACAACTTATAAATAAATACCAGATACTAAAGGGCAGCCTGTTCTTCCCATTTGCTGCCAGATGTTAAAAAAACTGAAAAGAGGGGAAAACATCAAATACAGAAAGTATAAAGGGCAATGCAACAGAAAGACAGTAAGAGATCTAAGTCTGGAAGATTAGTGCATGAATAAGGTGTGATGAAGAATCTGTATTGTAGGCTAAGCGCTGTATCTTTGTCTCCTATATACTATTTATTATAAAAATGCATACACACATGGAGACAGAGAATAACTATAGGGAAATAACACGAAACATTTGAGGCAGTTAATTATCTTGCTATTGCACTTTTAGGTTTTTAAAACTGTGTATTAGAATATGCAATACAGCAGGAAAGGACACACTAGTGTTTTTATTGTGCTAATGTACAGATTCATTCTTCCTTTCTAGTAATAATGTCTGTCCCTTTAACCAGACTACCTTTAGAGTTGTATTTTTCTGCTTTTTATTATTAGCAAACCAAATGGTAAGAACAGATTATTTCCAACTCAGCTTTCTTACATACGTACGAGAAGTACATAAGCACAAAACTCAGGGTGACTATTTGCGAATGTTATTAAAACAAGGGCTTCCAATTTTATCTAATAAATGAGCATTGCTAAAATCACTCGCCTAGACAGGGCGAACAGCGTAACGTCAGATTTATGTACGTGGAGCAGGATTTGCCTGGCAAGAAAGCTAGTCACACTCTGATTTACGGATGCGACATCCCATGTGCAGATGAATTTGCTTTGACCAGGGGATTCATCTCTGTGGATGGCACGGTCCTCATTAGCTCGACCTGTGGAGCTGCAGGTTTGGCAGCAGGCCCTGCCTCATCCCCACGGCGCCAGCAGGGAGGGCGGGCGGCT
Source organism: Tinamus guttatus (assembly GCF_000705375.1). Next base: position 328,440 of record NW_010581201.1, on the reverse strand, counting down.
CAGTGAGCCCGCGGTGCTGCTCTGCCTCCCGCATCAACGGCAGGGCCCTGCACGAGCTTCACAGTTTTACACGGTTGCTCTGGAATTACACTAACACAAATGCACGTCATTTAGTTTACACTTACTTTGGCACACACTGAAATTGTAATATTCTTGTTTTTGGTGAGGAAAATACTTCAGCTCCTAAAGGAAGATGACTCCTGGATGCTAGGTTTAGTGTGAAAACCTGACACAGCAGAATACTTTAACAGTAAGTAAAGACAATTTTATCTATAAATCTTGAGAAAAATTAACATGAAAAGCCTGATATTACCTTAACAGGGTTCTTAAAGTCATGTGGTAGTCTAAAGATAAATTTTACAGGACAAGGCCTGACAGTTTTGAATTAAGATGAACAAGTAGGTAAGTTATTTAGTATTTTCCTTTCAGCTCCACAAAGGCAGCCAAGGCTATGTATTCTGAAAGGTTTTCACTGCTTCCCCCCTCCCCCATTTGTACATGCTAATTATAATTTTAAGGCTATGTTCTGAGCAATTAAAGAAAACACTACTTTGCCCTTAAGAAAACGTACTTAATTCTAGATGATATGAATATAATGTTGTATATGTACAGATAATGACTATACTTATCATTAAAACATCATTATCTTTGAATGACATTATGACATTAGCACCATAAGAACAGTTTTCTAGGAAGGCAATGGAAGAAATATATTTAACTACAATAACAGCATTTTATCTGATCTTAGGGGCAAGAATAAGAATTTAGTAGGCCATTATGGATAACATCCCTGTAATCCTTTTTTTAAGTGCCACAGGATGTGCAATGAACAACAGTTCTCATTAGTCTCGTCCACAAGCTCTTTATGCCATGACACTTTCCCAGTGTCAATAGCTTCATATCATTCCTTTTAGATGCTATCTAGATTACCTTAGACATCATAAATAAATCCTAGAGATGACAGATTTTTCTGAAATGTATTTTAATTTTTTTGAAAAGTAGGTTGGTTCAGAAAAGGAAGCAAATAATCCTTCTGGATGTTTGCTGTAGGACAAGCAAAAGCACTTTAAGCACTATATTTACCCAAAGTGCACTGGAGGATTTTAAAAATGAGAAAGCAATATTATCTATATTTTCAAAGAAGGATGAACAAAGAGATTAGGATCATACTTTTTTATGCTGATACATATTATTACTCCTAAAAACAGAAGTAATGCTAAACACCCATTCCCATACCAAGTTCAATAGACATTTTCCAAATAAGTTCGATCTATTATAAAGAAATAATAAGAATACATTCATTTTGTTCAAAGCTGTCTTGCTCATGAAAAGAAAGGAGAGAGTGGTACATACTGTCAGCAAAATAAATTTGCTGTGTTGCCTGTAAGAAGTCTAGAACTCCATGTGCCTTTTCATCTATGTCCTTACGGTCTGCTCTTTCTTCACTGCTGTTTTTATCCGGCTGGTATGTAAAATCTACACCAGTAGTCTTTGTTAGCAAGCCAGCTGCTCTCATTTTTTCCTTTTGTCGCTTTTTTTTCATTTTCCTTTTTTTGTTTTTGCTTATTTTGGGGCTGTCTATCTGCTGCAGCTGTAAATTCTCTTGCACAAGAGTCTTTTGAATTCCAGATTCTGTTTGCTCTCCATGTAAATTGTTAGGGTTTTGCAAATTGCTCTTTTGTTTCTTCCTTCGAACGCGCTTTCTCTTAGTTTGTCCTTGATACTCCTCCTCTGCAGATTCAAAAGAGACACAATAGTTGTAAATAAGAAGATCTGTAATAAGCATTTTGGAGCTGCATACAATGAAATATTACTCCTTTCAAATTCTTGGATGTCTGAGTGCCTCTAAACTTCTGTGCTTAAAATGCCTTTCAGTACTACAGTGTCAAAGCAAATTCTCCTGAAAGCACCAAGCAGACAAGCTCTTTTCCCTCCTGTTCTCAATAAGAGTGTATTATTCCACAAGCTAGTTACTTTACATCATTTACCTTCTTAGCACAATACCAGCACAACTCAGAGTGAGGTCAAAAGAATTCCCAGGGCAAAAAACGTGGGCAGAGCTACCCAGGCTGAGACATGGCATGAGGGAGAGCTCCCAAGAGGCCCACAATACCAGGTGCTAGACTTGACCAAGCACACAAGAAAACACCATATAACTTGTAATAAAACCCTGGCACGTCCTGCCACAACAGCAGTGTGCCTTAACAACACCAGGCATCTGTTCCTGCTTTGTCTCCTTTCCCCTTTGCAAACACCACCTTCCTCTGGGACCTCTTCCTGCTAGCTCAGCTTTGGACATAACTTTACGGGGAAAGCATCCCTGGCATCGTCATCCCCGGCTAGTGATCTCTGATCTTTCGAACCACCTGACTTAGCTCTGCCTTTCCAGTGCTACTTTATAACTCCCTTACCAGTTAATCCTTCCAAAGGCTCAAATGGCAACGGAGAGAAGTCACTCTCCGAGTTTCTGAGCCAGTTCTCGGGCTTCTTTATTCAGATTCGCTGTATGTAAAGGCAGAATTCTTCAGTCATCCCTAACCCTGAACCAGCCTCCTCTCCCCCACACAGGCACTTCTCAGTGCAGGGCTTCCTGTCACCAGCAAGGGAAGACTGCCAAACCCATCTTCACTTCAACTGCACTGCTGCCGAAATCCCTATTTATGCCTATAATAATTTCCTGTCCAATTAACTGAAATTCCCTCCTTTATGGTCTAACAAAATCCTCACACATTTAAATATCACAGAGCCCAGAGCTGTTCTAATGTCTTGCTTTAGAAAGCAAATCCATTTAACCTTTCCCCAACCTTCGCCTGCATGTTTCTAAATTCCTCTCTACGCACTGAGCCTGATTCTCTCATTTACCTGGCTTTAGCCTACTCTCCTTAAGTCAAGGAGTCTTCTTTAGTCCAACACTGAAATAATCCAGCAGGGGCACCTGAAGCTTCCAAATGATCTGCAAATTCTCCCAAACTACCTCTGACATTTTCAACTTGTTTGGCTTTTTCATCACTCCTCCCCCTACCAGTCCTTGCCTCTATCTTCTGCAAGTTGCAGGCCCTCAGTTTCATTTCTGAATCTTTTTCTGTCTTGAACTCTGTCAGCTCTGAGCCACTTTCTCTCCTTAAATATCACAAGAAGACTTTTAGTTCTTTAGCTGACAGATGACTCACTGCAAAGCAATTTTCCATATTTTCTAGGAAGGAGACTATATAAAAATAAGTTTGCTGCATTGTAATTGAACACCACAGCATGCTGAAGATGCACCAAACAGCACCTTGTACCCACATTATGGAGCGTTTCACATGGATGGCATTTGAGCTAAACATCTTTATATACATTTTAGACATATGGGATGTAGGAAAAATAACGTCTGTGTAGTCATGCAGGAGTAAAATATCAGAGCCGAAGGCAGATATGAATGGTGAAAGATAACATAAACAAAGCATCAATGTTTCATCTTCAGATCTAACTTGGATTTTCATGGCAGTATTTGTGTTATAATTGATGATTTCTGCTTTGACACAGATACATTGCTCCCCAGAAGCCCTCAGAGACCACTTAGATGAGCTGTTGCTAACAGAGCTAATCTCATTTGTGCAGACAGCAAAGGGGCCCAACAGGGTCTCTAAGCAATCACGAGCCACTAAAGTGCAGCAATACTCGGGCATGCTGCGTGGCCAAGCATCTGCCACAGGTGTGAAGCAACTTCAAAAAAGGCTGTAGAAGGGAGAACAGGTCTCCAGATAGTGAGTTTTGAGTCGAGTCCAAAAGTTTCCTTATCCTTTGCAGCTCAGGTCAGCAGAAGGTGTGAAGAGAGCGGGGTAAAGCTGTCAAAAGACAGAATGAATGCAGGCTTCTCACATGAATTTTATTGAGAGAATTATATGATAGAGGAGAAATCAGAACTGCGCTGAGCTTCCTCCAACACAGAAAACAAATGAAACCCAAGAGCTATCTTCAGAAGTAAACTTACAGCCCTTTAGTAGTTTTTGTTATTCTTTCCCCAATATTTTATTATCTGTTTAGTAAGACTAAAATTCTGCCTTTATTATTCAAGAGTTCTCCCTGTTGGTCAGCAAATATCAGCCTTCAATATTGTGCCTCACCTAGGAATAATTTGACATGAAGGAACGGATGAAGTTAAACAGTGACATATGCAAAGCAACGCACACATTAGGGATTAATCTGCACAATGCATTGCTAGAGCTGGTCAGAACAAACTGCTATCAATTCAGGAAAAGCAAAACAAAAACCAGACCTGGATCTCAGTACAGAAAGTTCAGTGAAAACATTTGCTCACTGGGCATCAGTGAATAGCAAGCAGCTTGTTCAGCGAAATAAGAAACAGGATGGAATATAATAGAGCAATACTACAAAGCTATTCCCTATTCCATACATCTGTGGCACTCCTCAGGCTTGCAACATCAAATTTCTTAGCACAATTCCGGCACTATAAGACTTTGGTAGAGAAGAACAAGATTCTCACAGAAGTTACCACAGAAAAAAAAACTCCAAAAAGATTAGAATTATTTGACTTGAAATAAGGGTTAATAATGTGGACTCCTCTTTCCTCATACAAGAATAAGAAAACATCTAATTAATTTCAGCAGTTGCAAACCAAACATTGAACAACGTAAACACCTGCTTTCCAAATAGCTCCATTAACTTACTGAATTCCCATTCATGAGATAATCACTGAATCCAAGAGCTCAGTGGAATTCAAGACTGTATGCCCTCACAGACACCAAGGCTAACCAACAGCTATGCTAAAATATAAACAAAAGTTGTAGAAGAAATATAAGGCATAATGTTCAAGCCATAACCCACACAGTAAACTTACAAATGAAAGATCGAGAGGGGTGATCTTGCCTCTCTACTCAGCTCTGGTGAGGCCGCACCTGGAGTACTGGGTGCAGTTCTGGGCTCCCCAGTACATGAAGGACACGGAGCTTCTAGAGAGGGTGCAGCGGAGAGCCACGAAGATGACTGGAGCATTTGTCATATGAGGAAAGACTAAGCAAGCTGGGCCTGTTTAGTCTGGAGAAAAGAAAGCTGAGAGGAGATTTGATCAACATGTTCAAGTACCTGAGGGGTGAATGTAGGGAGGATGGGGCCAAACTCTTCTCCGTGGTGGCCAGTGACAGGACAAGGGGTAATGGGTGCAAGTTGAAACACTGGAAGTTCCACCTCCACACGAGAAGAACTTCTTCACTGTGAGGGTGACAGAGCCCTGGAAGGGGTTGCCCAGAGAGGTTGTGGAGTCTCCTTCTCTGGAGATCTTCCAAACCCGCCTGGATGCCACCCTGTGCTACGTGCTCTGGGTGTCCCTGCTGGAGCAGTGGGGTTGCACTAGATGATCCCTTCCAACCTCAACCATTCTGTGATTCTGTTAAATCGCAGAGGGCATCACCTCATAGTAACTAGCTGTTCGAACACTAAGTACCTAGTGCATGCTTAGACCTTTGCCCTCTCTGATAAACCAAGAGGGCGCATCCTCTTCATAAGTGACTCACACACCTCGTTCTAAATCAGGTGAGAAGAAGCTGTACCCTGAAGGTGTCCATTTCTTCCTCTCTCCCTCCATTAACTATAGAAGAGATGTGTGATGATTAAATTTGACTGTATGCTTCTAACAACTGGAAAGAATTAGTCTCTTCCACAAAAATTATCTTAATGATATGGAAGAAGGTACTTCTTAATTATGAGCACATCAAAACAATTTTTACTGATTAACAAAACTCCACAGATCTCTATACAAAAATACTTTTGGCTGATTTACTACATTTCATACCAGCAGGGAGGCTTGATAAAGCTTCACTAGATGTGCATTTGGTTCTAATAATTTTTCTGACTGAAGAGATTTTTTATTTCAAAGAAGAAATAATCATAACAAATACAGGGAATGGATACATGAGCATTCTTAATAGCCTGTTTAATACATGCTTCAGTAACACTGACAGCAGCACCAGCTTTTGGACCCCACAACTGCAGGAACAGCTTGTCCTAATTCCACAGAGCTAATGGCTCTTTTTCTCCCTGTGTGCCGTAATGGCCTGTCACCCTTCTCTCCTAACACTCATCCCTGCACCACGAGTTCTCTAATTCATTACATAATTAGATTATCTAAAGCAACTGTATCTAACCTGTTTAGTCTGCATTTGGTACGCTCTGTCAGATCTGAAGAAAGGTTTCAAGAGAGAAAGCCCACATACATTTTCCAGACATGGTGATATTTTGACAAGTATTCTTTTAGCCTTAATAAGGACATCCTCCTAAGGAAATGCTCAGAGTTAAAAATAATCATTTCCTTTGGTGTTATTCTTTTTTTGGCAGGGTTATTTTTAACCGAGATTACTTCCTTGATCCAGTTCACCACGCAGCTGCACAGTCATACTAGTCTGACTGAGAGGATGATGTTGAAGTGGGAGTGAGCAGCCTGAAAAAGAAGGTTACTACCAAAAGAAAAAAGTAATCTAACAACTTACCTGGCCTGGTCCGAAACATTAACAAGTTTTCTCTGTGCAGACTGCACATCCCCTAACCAGAGCAGAGGCACAACTATGCCAAAAAAGGCCTTCAAATGCAATAGAAGATTTAGTTTATAAAAATAAAGCTTTGTTACAAAAAAAATGCATAGCTTTTATCTTCAAGGCAAAAAAATAATGATTTACACAGAGACTCTGTAGCCCTACATATTGATTTTATTAGCTGCTATCAGTAATATTATTCTATATGCATCATAAGTGCAAGTGAAACACAGAGACTAAATGCAAAGCTCGAGATAAGCTATGAGCAACAGGCTTTTATAACTACCTCCTTCAATGGCATCTCCCATTCAGACTAATTGGCAACTGTATGATTAAAAAGATGAGCTGTGCACTGCTTCTTCCAGTTCAGATGTTATTATTTCAGTTCCTTCAGGCAAAGGCAGATAGAAAGTGATCAGGAAGGCATCACATCAGACAAAGAAAAAGGGGGCTCTGTTTGCTTAGGCTGGAGAGTCCAGTCGGCAGCGTGTAAGTGTGTACAAAATTCCACAGTGTGCAAAACTGAGATATTTGGCTTTCAGCACCTGAAATACTTGGAAAGTTATCTGAAAATAAACTGATAAAGCTGGTGATGCTGGGACTTCTGAAAACTGGGCCCCTTAACATAGAACAAACCTCTCAGCACAGCGAAAGGAGGAGTGGAGATAAAGCAGCCTGAGAACATGATATTCAAGAACTTCCTCTGAGCCTGATGAATCTCCTCGACAATGTGCTCATCCCGACTCAAGAGCGGCAGCTGGCTCTCCAGTGCTTCTCCAAGGACCAACTCCTACAGTGGGTTTTTGGAGGTTGTTCACGCCAATTTTGTTCTTTTGCTCAGATGAAAAAGGACATGTTCCTCCTTCCCTATTTTTATCCAGTTTAAACTTTTTTTTTTCCCTCTCACTGATCATTAAATACTAACTGAATTTTCTAAGGTGCACCAAGCAGCCAATGTAAAATAATTTCATTTTGCTTTAAGATATTGCAAGAGAAAAAAAAAAGTTACTTTTAGTGCAACTTAAAATAACAGCATGCTATAATTTGATTAAAGGAGAAAAACTGTTGCTAACTGATGCAATGAAATACAAAGGTCCACTGGGATGAGAGCAATATCAGGAACGCAAGAGTAGAATTTAGTATTTTCATTTTCTTGTCTGAAATCATTTCAAATACTCATTTCAAATCAGAAAAAAGTGCACTTTAATGGTTTTAGTCACCTACAACACTTCTGACATGGCAGAAAATGGCAAAAGATTGCAAGCTGCTCCGTGTGGGGACTGTCATTTACTTCTCTAGTTTTAGTCACACAAAGAATTCATATTAAAAAAATTAGTAAATCTGAATCTTAGTTGCATGTACACTGACTATGACAACAGAACACTATTTTTCTGACTTACAGTAAATCCAGTATATAGGAATGACAATAAGAAGCAATTAAGTAATTGTAAGTATCACACTGTCTACAATACTTTCCTGATCTAAACTTTGCCTGATTTTACATACATGTGAACTCCTCTTATCCATACACTGTGGCAAACCCCTGACCTTAGAGTCATTCTGGATCAGAACAAGTCCCCATCTACCACTGTTAACTCATCCTAAAGAGGAGCCACACACAGCATTCCCAATGAGAACTGCAAAATCATACAGCAGAATGATGCTGGGTTTTGTTTTGAACCCTTTGCTCTAGTAACTCCCAGTATCATATTATATGCCTTTTGACTACTACTGAATGCTGAAATGTTGCTTTCACAGAACTGTTTATCATACTCCAAGATCTTATTCTTCTTTGGAAATGGTCACCTCAGATCTCATTATTTCTAAGTGAATTCTGATTGTTTTTTTTCCACAAGTTCATCACTTAACAACTATCTAAAAAGAATTTCATATGACTTTTTTTTTTTTTTTGGATTTATTACTCAATCTGAGATACCAGTGCAGCCAGCTATTGCCTTCACTGCAGTTAGTACCTCTGCATCATTAAAAAAACCTTCTTCACCAAAACCTGACTTCACTGTTCACTTTTTTTGACTAGAGAATTAATTGAACATAAGCCTCCAGTTGTGATCTCCTCCTATTTTGAGAGCTGTTCTGTTTTACTTGTCTACTTATCTATTCTAGGACCTTCTCTCTTATGCTTACATCTTAAAAAGCTTTGGTGAGGGGCTTTATCAAAAACTTGTGGAAATGCAAGTAAACCACAACAGCTGGATCACTCTTATCTACACATTTCCTTGCTCTTCAAAGAATTCCAAGGTAATTGCTGATTTCCTTTTTTTTCAAAATTTATGTTGGTCTTTTCCAAGTAAATCATAGTTATTCAGGCATCCATGAATCTTACTTTGTATTATAAATTGTGCTAAACTGTCTAAGGCAAATACCAGAATTATGGGCTTGTAGTTTCCTTGATGATTTTAAAACCTTTCTTAAAAACTGACATCACTCTGAGGAGAATCTCCCAAAGGAACTGCAGAAACTTCCTTTGGGGGACTTCTCACAGTTCAAATGATTTAGAGATCATGGAACAAAAGGAATGTTAAAATCACAAGCACTAGACTATTTTCAGCTAAAAACGATAAGAGAAAAATTTCGAAAGAACTGCCAATGATGTATAGCCACTTGCTTAAAATTGACCTGTTACCAGAAACTTGGAGGCCAATCAGAGTGATGTCAATTTCCTCTGCTGATAAAATCAGTGCAGAGAATTAACTTCTCTGCCACACGTTTCTCTACTCGTTCTACCTCATGATCCTTTAGCTTGACAGATCATGATACAAGAGATGTAAAACTTAGTACTAATTTTGATTATTTGCACTAATTACCCAAATGTTCTTTGGCCTCCCTTCCTGTACTTTTACATTAAAATCTGTTTACGGTGCCATTTGGGTGTGAATTCAGCTCTTTGAAGGCTACCTGCTCGATTCTAACAACTCCTTCACCCTGTTGTTCAGCTCTGCTGGCTTCCTTCGGCTTCTTCCTCAAGCCTGTTGTGACAGGTGGTGGGCAACTTCCCATACCGTGTCCCCAAGCAGCTTCCACACTGTGTGCAACAACTTCCTTCTCTTAGCTGACCGGCTCAGACTGTTTTTAGTGGGTTTCTTTCTTTTTGCGTAGATCACAACTGTTATTTTTCCTTCTTGTTTCAACAGGATGTTGAACCTAAGTAGATTACAGTTGCTGTTACAGTGAGTTGCTCTTGTGCAACACCAAATCTAACCCTACGCAGCACCAGGCCAGGAGTTACATTCCCCCCTGCCCAGTGGCTTGGTTCTTGACTGTGTCCAAAACCTGAGACTCCGCCACACGCCGAGAGCCACCTGGTCTGCAAAGGTGGGAAATGAAGTCTCCCCTTGCGGGCGTTTCTGCTCCGGTGTCTCACAGCGAGGAGCGAGTCTTACAGTGAGGGGCACCCACAACCCCGGCGGGAAGCAGCACGAAACAGACTCACAGCTTCCTCTCCCATTTGATATGCACACCCCGTACACTTGATCTAAGGCATCTAGGAAATATTTGAAATGATTCCAAAGAATTAGGTTATGTTGACAACATGTTTTGGGCCTCCTGTCACTTTATGCCGAAAGCTTTGCTTGACGAAGCCCCCAGGTAAGCTGTAAATAACAATTTCACTATCGTAATTTCAATGACTTAATTTTAAGGATGTTCAATGACAATTTTTAAATGAAACCAATATTTTAAAATTTGAATTATTTTTTCTTTTGTTTTAAGCTCATTTTCTTCCTTCATTTTGGCTTTTTTTGGTGGTTATCTGCAAACAATCCATGTTGGTTGGTCACCTCCAGATAAGAGGCATCACGCAACTCAGCTTTTCCTAAATGGGATCAATGGTACATCCCAATGGTACTCCCAAAACCACTGATCCATGTTTGAGCAAAACAAACAAACAAAAAAACCCAAAACTGAAACTGACCAAATTCACAACCATGAAAGAACATGACAACTAATGACTGCTCTGAAGGCTACGAGACAGGACACACTCAAGTGTTCTAAAGCTGCCTGTAGTTTTTACAGTTAAATTGCTGCAAAGACTAAGTGATACTAAATACAGAAATCTTATTAGTCTTCGGCTAATAAGATTATGCCTTTGCATTTGAAAAGAAAGCACTATCACAGACAAGAGGGGTGAGATTTGCAAAATTTAGATTAAAAATATTCAACATATCACGTGTACACTTAAAAAATGATCTTTAATTTTACAGACCACATATTTACATTTCAAAGATTTTTTTAAAAGAATCTTATTTTTTTCAGAGAAGGTTTTCGATGAATACTCCAAAGCTCTCCCGTTGCTCAGAATAATAATTGAAAAGAGGAGAAAAGCTGCATCTTAAAATCATGACTGGCATTTAAAACATTTTTTAAAAAATTGCCAAGTTACTGTAAAACGTAAGATTTTTTGGACTGCAGGACCTCAGACTGTTGGATGCTGAGCAACCTGAAGGAAAATGTAAACATTTTCCTGTAGTGACAAAATTGTACTAAAAACAAGATCTCAAATGCAGTTTAAGAGTACACTCTGAAATAATAAAATGAAGATTCCCAGCCCTAAAAAGCTGCCCCAACTTACCAATTTTAGTTATCAAAGTTATCAGATACTTAAATGGGACATTCTATTCAGTTATCGCAATGTTTTATACTCTTTATATCAAAGAAAAATTGCAATGTCCAATAACAAGTCACATTCAACTCAGCATATAATAAGGCTTTTACGATGACACAACTACAACTAATTACACCGTTCTATCAGTAAACTCCATTTCAAAATACTATGGAAAGAAAAATTGGAAAGAATACAAACCTTCCAAATGTTTTATTTTGCAATACTTCCTAATCCTGGTATCTTTGGATCTTGAATGTGATTATATTTAACATAGCATCCAAGCAGTTTTGTAAAAACAGGGATGTTAGAAGGGCTCTGTTTAGCTTATTTCTAAGCCACATATCAATTAATTTCCTTTAAAAAATAATTAATATTGAGGTAATTAATTTCTGAATGACCGACTACTTTATGGATGGCTCCTGGTATGTACAGACACACAGGCAGGCAGCCTATGGAGGTGAGAAGCACCACAGCCAAGACGGTTCTGTAGGTCAGTAAATGCAACCATGTGTCACGGGACTGGCGATAGCTCACGGGTCACGGTGGGGCAGCGAGATGGTTTGTTTGGGACCCTGTGCTGCAATGGGGCCCTGCCCTGGCAAGGGCTGGGAGCTCAGCCTGCTCCGGCGTTTTTTTCATAATGAGCACTTGAAAACACTGAAATAACTTTTAGAAAGAGAAGGTTGGATTTTTATTAGTATGGACATCAGGACAGATGACTTTCCAGGGGAGAAAACTTAAAGTGACCACAGGGGAGGGAAAAAATAAACTAAAAAAAGTGTGAGCATTTCCCCCCGCTTGCCCAACGCATCCCAGCAGAACAGCCTCCGTCACCCCGGGAAGCAAGGCAGTGACTTGCAGAGCTGAGCACCCCGCGCGGTCCTCCCGGCGTCTCGAGGCAGCCCCTCCTTCCCGGCCTCCCGCCGCCGG
>NW_010581201.1:279012-313547 GCF_000705375.1 Tinamus guttatus | reverse complement strand
GGAAAGAGCAGCCAGGAGACCTGCCAGGAGGTGAGCGGTGCCAAGGAGAAAGCTGGCATAGCCCCGTCTTCCCCTCATGCCTTGCTGCTGAGCTGGGTGAGGAGCAGAAGCGGAGCTGGGATCCCTGCGGCCAAGAGGCTAACTGAGAACACAAGGGGCTGTGCAAAGAGCCCATCTCCCCACGTCAGCGATGGGCTGAAGCCCACCAGGAGGACGGCGTGAGGAACAAAGCACGGCCGTGCCCCATACAGATCTGCTGCTGCTCTGACAGGCCAAGTCTTTCTATATTGAGGCAAGAAAAAAGCACAATACTCCAAATTTGGAGAAAAAGCAACAACAAAAAGCAAGTAGAACAAGGCTACCCTATCCATACACTCAAATTTGGGATGTGTAAGTGGATCCCCCCTTTCAAGACCATGACAAGTTTGACTGATAGCAGGAGGAAAGATATTTATATGATAACTTCTTCATTATGGATTAAATGTGTCAAGCTAGAATCTGAGGGAGAGGTACGAACACGAACAGGGCAAGAGGAAATTTCTACCAGCCTAAAATACAAAGAAACCCACAACAAGCATTTCTGCTCCATCAAGGAGCTCAAGGGAGGCAGTGAGGAGGATGGTGCTGGCCTCTTTTCACTGGTGGCCACCGACAGAACTAGAGGTAATGGCCACAAACTGAAGCATGAAAAGTTCCACAGGAACTTAAGGAAAAATTTCTTAACAGTGAGGGTGACAGAGCACTGGAACAGGCTGCCCAGAGAGGTTGTGGAGTCTCCTTCTCTGGAGATCTTCAAAACCCGCTTGAACGCAGTCCTGTGTCACGTGCTCTAGGTGACCCTGCGTGTGCAGGGGGGTTGGACTAGATGATCTCTAGAGGTCCCTCAACCATTCTGTGATTCTGTGAATGAAGTGGCCCGTAAAAACACTTAAAACCTAAGCCATAGAGATGAGAAAGTAACTAAGTTGCAGCTAAGGCACAGCACACAAAGGAATCAAGCTTATCACGGTTTCAGGATATGTCTTTTTAAAATCTATTAGATGTGTTATATTCAGTATGTTAGATAATGTTGCAAGAATTTCATTTTATTTAACTTTTTTTTTTGCATCTAGCTACTCTATTGCTCAAGCTACTAATAAAAATATTTTATATAATTTTATATGTGGCATTACGAGAGCATAATTACCACTTGCCCGCGAGGACCATTTATTTTTGTGGCAAGCTGTGCTCGGATGCTGATGTCCAGTGTTCCACTCAGACCTTGGCCTTGGTTCCCGAATCAGACAACCAGCAGACCACCTGCTACGTACTATGGTGCTAAACACATTTGAACTGGCGGAATTTATTTGTACTAATTAGGACATTATCTCAGAGAGCATTTTTCATCCTGCTCAAGATACATTGAAATCAGTTTTATCACTGTTAAATTAAGACTTATGCAGCGTTTTCTCAATGTTCTTAATATTTATAAATCCAGCTTTCATTAATATAATATATAGTACTACTGTAAATATATTAATAATTGCTATAGCTCATGCAAAAAAAAAAAAATCAAAACTTGATTGCACGGTTCTGCAAAAGAGCCTGAATGACAAGAAAAACGTATTTATCTCCTACTGCCTCGGCAAAAAGATACTTTGTGGTGTGGCATATATGCAAGCCCTTGCCAAGGACCATCAATCAATCCAGAAATGGAGAGCTTTAAGGAGGTATCAATCCTTACCAGGAGCTATTACAGGAGCAACCAGAAAAGGTGTGATGAATTCATGCAAAACTTCACCGATTAGGCCAAGACAAGGGCTCAACACTCTGCCTACCACCACCACTCAGCATCCAAGCTGTTTTACATTACATAATTAATGAAGCCTTCGATTTATAAGCTCACATCCTCAGCAAAGCACTGTAATAACTGATTCTAGAAGGACAGTGCAAAGGCATAGCTGAAAATATCCACGTGAAGGGCCAGGTCAGCTGCTGGCAGCGGTTCACAGGCCAGCGAGGGTGGCCAGGCTCCCTGCTCCTGTTGTAGAGTTGGGTCCTCTGCTGCTGTCAGCTGGCCCATCCATTCACCTCAGCACAGCCGTGCTGATTCTATCAGCTGAGAGTATGGGAACAGTCACAGGTTTCATGCGGAGGAGCTTCTGAGGTGGAGCATCATCAGCTGGATACAAATCATCACACACTGTGAAGCGGGGATTCAGCTGCTGAAGTGATTTGCTCATTATCAGAAGAGATCCTGAATTTGTCCTAAAGCCTGCCTGAGTCTACATACTGCCAAAGCAGGCTGGAAATGAACTGCAACTAATGATACATATAGGCAGCAAATGAATACACAACTCCAGCAGCAGTAAGAAAAACTGCAGTAGCTTCAGCCAGCCAGCACATGCTGCTCAAAGCAACTGGGGGATCCTTGTAACGCGTTTAGGTTGTTTGCAAGGCATTTTGGCTAGATTACAGCAGTAAGTTTGTGTGCTGTATTTATGCCTTCCATTTTGCTACACAGACATAGCTGCCATTTTTTCAGCTTTCCACAGATCCCTGGGAAGTGAGAGGGTGAGACAGATGCACAGCCCATGCGATACATATCCTGTAAGACTGAATGATCGTGATTCTGCAGGGAAGAAAAGACTTTTCTTTCTTTCCCTTATATATTTGCACGGAAGACCCTTAGAGCACACACACTACTCTATAACTATAAACTCTGTAACTATAAACTATGAACCAACTTCCACTCAACAGGAATAAGAAGGAAGGAAAGACATCATGAAATGAACAAACAAAAAGTTTTTAATAAAAGTATTGGAAAAGAATGAAGGATGGAGGTCTATTTTCAAAGCTTACTTGGCACAGGTTACAATGGCATAGAGGGTTGTGGAGGCCTTAAAGAGACTGATATCTGCAAATTCTGTAGAAGGCTGAAATTAAAGGCAAAGAATATGAGATCAAAAGATTTCCCAAGAAGAGACTGAAAGGAGTAGTCTATTGAATGCTATAGCCATGTGTGGCCACAAACCTACAAATTCTCCTAAGGTAAAAAGTTGCAGTAATGAGCAATTTTTCCTGTATGTTACACAAAATGCTTATATAAAAACACTACTGAAGACACAATATGCAGATATTATACATTTGCTACCATGTCCGCATCCATTTTCCTGCCATAATTCTCCCTATGCATTCAGCCACATTGACTGTAAAGCCTTCGTGACAGAACTTGGCTTTCTACTCTTTCCGTTCTCAGCAGTATTTTGTTAGAGTTCAACACCAACAGTTTCTTGGGCAGCAGCAGGGCTTGTAATTTTACATGTAACCCAATATACAAGTGGCAGACAAAATGCAAATGCCATGTAGACGAGCAGACACCGCGCGGGAGCTGGGAGGGGACAAGCGGCTGAGTGGGTGGTGGGCAAGACCGGAAAAATTAGATGGGAACTTAAGGGCAGGCAGTTGGAGGAGAGAAGAAACAAGTCCTTCCTGTCTCCTCATTCTGCGACGCTGATCTATATAAGCGGGGGGATGCTTATACCAAGAATGTTTGAAATCACTGTAACTTAGGTTAAAATCAAGAGAGCAATAAAACAGAGAGCACCACCGAGATAAAGGCTCTAAATCTCCTCCTGCTCGACATACAGCAAACTTGACTAGCTGGGTATACCTTAAGTTACTTTCCGATTTACAGCCACATAAAAAACTGCACAAGATACCATGGAGGGTGGAATAATGAACAAAGAAAAGATGATGATGGGCATGTAAGTATATAACAGAAAGTGAAGGCACTGAGCGAAAAGCATAAGCATGTCTTTTTTTTTTTTTTTTAACAAAGACATGCTTATACATTTTGGTGAATATAAAGAAAATCGAACCCCCTTTTTTACAATCACTCATTGACGAATATATTACCATCCGTTCTTATACCACCTAAGCACAGATCTGCCTTCTTCACTGCAACTGCATAAAGTCTTTATTTTGTTAAACTTTAAAGACATAAGTCAGGAGAAAGGGTGCAATGTGGTCCACACTACAGACACACAGGGGCATGAGCTCTCATTTCAAGGTATGTTTTTGTCACTTGGGTATTTAAGGCTTTTCTCAAAAGCATGCACAAAGTCAACTAATAGTTACAGCTTCTGGCACTATACCTACTTGTACAGTTATAGAAATATAACTCAAAGACCTTTACTAACTCATTACCATGCAGCCATGGCTAAACTAAATCATTATGAGCATACCATGTTATCATAGTCTTTGTTCTTCCTCAATATCTTTTTTTCTCTGTCAGCCTCACTACCAAACAAACTTGAACTAGAGACCTGAGACAGAATTATTTGCCATTACACTTCCAAAGACATTTTTCGGTTGTTTTGGTTTAACAGGAGGGCTAAGAACACTTTAATGCTGCAAACTATCACAGGAAGTAGTAGCTCCAAGCTGCAGTGACATTAAATACTCTAGATCCATACCTTGATGCATGAATTCTGTAACAATGTCATATAAGTGCGGATAATACCGGCATTTAAAGGTTGTAAATAGTTACAGGCAGTGAAGGTTTGTGTTATATGTAAACCTAAACTTTAATTCATACTTGCAGTTTAGATTGACAGCCCAGTTCTGTGTTTAAAAATCCTCAGTGGGCAGCAATAAGTTTCAGACTCACCTGCAGGAGGTTCAGGCTCCTCTGAACTTAAGAGAAATGATTAGCAGATACTATCTGGATGCTCAATGGATCACTGAAATTGCTTTTAATACTGCTAGGGGGATTGCTGGTCTAGGAATGCTTCCTAAAAATGACCGCCCAAGCTATATTAAATGTTTATAACCCATATTGGAGGTAGTACATAAAAATGGTTTCCATTAAAAGCAACTACACTGGTCAGCTGGATTCTACTGCAGCATGATGGGACATACTCAGGCTTCTCTGTACAAGCCTATGTTTAATCCTTGGAAAACAACAAAAATTAAGCATGATTAGAAATGTGGAATATGCTTAAGTCAGGTGTCATTTTAAAAAGGAAACCTCCCATTCAAAAGGAACTAGGAAGAGATTAGTTATTATTTTTTTAAAAAGGCAACAACAAATTAGGAAATTTGACTAAGTTTCTTAAATTTACATTTTAACTCTAGTGATAATTTACTTGATAACAGTATAAGACAATACAAGTATTAACATGCTAGGAACTGTTTTTTTTTTCTTTTAAATAAACCTAAGGCAATACATAATTAAATTCTTTAAATCTGACTACATGCTTTTATTTTCAGAATTTGAACAAAATAAAATTAAATTAAAATTAAAAATTTCAGAGGGAATGCTATAGTAATTTTATCTGTTAAGAAGGTGATGGCATCTATGAAATAGAAAATCTGTAGCAAGGATATTCAAGTGGTAAAACATCTGAGTGCCGAGTTCCTCAGATATCGCCTCCTAGCCATCCAACATCTCTATCTGATGGTGGCATCTTTCTCTGTAGCTAGCTCCAAAATGTCAAGCACACTCGAGCTGAAAAAAAGAACTTGGCTGTAGAGCAGAAATTTGCTAAACCTAACGGACATCTAGCCTTCCATCAGGTTTTTGATTAATCCACAAACATCAACAACGTTATGCATACACTTTTATTAACAGCCTTACCAGAAGGGTCACAGCTTTTGAGCATGACAAATACATGGGAATGACAGAAGCTGTTGACAACTCAGGAGCATGTGCCACTCAAACTGTGAGCCATATATTAATTTCTGCAAGGACAGGGCTAAATTATAGGAAGACTACCTATAGTTTTACAGTGCACAAAAAAATATATTTATATATTGTCTTGAGGATAAACAGTGGAACCCAAACTGGCAGAGAATTAAAACCAGAATATCCAAAATTAACTAGGAACTTACTAATGGTATTTAAACAATATTAGCCTACCCATTAGAAATACATAACAACCAGAACTACTATATAACCACTGCTTCTTCCTAACTGATTTACTGAAACACATCTTAAAAGCAGTATTTCTTTTACAAATAAGTTTAACCTGAAGATCCATGTTATTCTTTCTAGAAGAGGAAAGATCCATGCTAATGAATTTGGAAAAAGGAAGAGAGGCAAACAAAGCAAACAAACCAAACCCTTACAGCCACTTTTAGAAGTAGCTGAATGGCAGATAGGAAATCTCTTCTTGAGCAAGCTGTAAAAAACCAAATGAATCAAACAAAAACTTCTAGTAAATAATAGTCTAATATTCACTTATTGCTATGATTTGAAGCACAACTCGGTTAATTTAATTTCCAAACATTGACTATAACACTGAGTTAAGAGCTATTTTAGCATTCTATTTACTTTATTTGGGCACCCTTAATGAACTCCTAATTAGATGTCGTTTTTATCACACAAGATGCTTTAGCAGATTTGCTGAAATCTGTATTGAAGGGATCTACTTTTACAAACGAAGAATTTTCACCCTCAAATCTCCATAGTTCCCTCAATTTGTTTTATTAAAAGTTTTGAATATTCAGAACACAAAAAGTCCACTAAGACAGTTAGCTAGGAGCATCTGATAGAGTATAATAGCAGACAACCTGACTTATGGTTTTTATTCACAGCTATTTCTCTCAAATACCAGGTTCAGAAAACAATGTGTGCTTAAATTCCTCAGATTTGAGAAAATTTGAGTTTACCTAAAGTCTAGTTTTTTCTCTGAGCAGCCTCTCACCTGTTTACCTTTACAATTTAATTTATCATTACCTATTTAAAGTACTCATTACTGACTACTATTAAAACTTTGAGATTTGTAGTTGAAAAGTACAATATATACTGTATATCACAGAGCTACCTATGGATGTACATGGATGAATGGGCTGATCAAGATCCTGCAAGTACTGCAGGAATTGCATGAACACAATTGCTTCCTTCTAACTTTCTTCTACTGTAAGGTCTTTCAATTAATTCTAAATCTTTCAGTTAGTTCTTTCAGTTAATTTTAAATCATTTAGAATATTGCATTAAGTTCTTCAATGGTAAATAATTCTGGAACATTGTTGAAAATGATAAGTTGGAATGACGTTACTGGCATATTTTTAAAATCACACTATGACAAACAGAAGATGAGAGCTATTAGCATACAGAGAAAATAAAATCAGATACAGATCTTGTCAAACATTATTGCCTGTGAAGTCATAGTATTTTGAGATTTTTAAGAATCTATTTTGTATTTATACTTCAAACACAGTGGGTTTTATTTTGGACATTTTGAAAAACAACTGTCAGCACAAAATTATCATCACAGGAGGCTTCCACAGGGGCTGGTAGGAACCTTGCAACTACTCAGCATTTTCAGCAGTGATCTGAGATAACATTAAAATTACTGGAGAGCAAGAGACAGAGAGCGAGAGAGAGACAGAGAGCGAGAGAGAATAAGGAAGTGATACATAAACACTACCTTGTAATTTGGCCCTCAGAAAAGAAAGCTGAAATCACACATTGACAAATGCAGCTGTTTCTCAGGAACCGTCTTACAAGAGACAGACTCCTGGAGAGGGCTAAAGGATCAAATATAAAAGAACTTATTATGAATTCTTTGTACAAAGCTATGGCAAAAAAATGCTGTAACATTTTTGGAAATTTGAACAAGATAGTTGTGTATGTGCGTGTGTGTGTGTACATGACAATTAGTCAGGAAGGGCCAAGACCCGTCTTGAGAACGGTAGAGAACGATAGAGAAGATTCAACTTTCCCACCTGGCAATCCCTGTGGTTTCCAGCATTGGGCATTTATTTGCAGTGTGCAGTTCCAGGCGCGCTGGTACCGGTGACCCGGCCTGTGCTGCTTAAACACCCTGTTCCCTCGGCGTGCCGGGCGCCTCGGCTCCCTAACACAGCACGTGCCGTCACCCTGCCAGGAGCGCAGGCAGCCAGTCCACAATTCCAGCTTGCAGCTTCCCAGGAAAACTACAGGTTGGAATGCTGTGAAGCTTTTCTAAAATGACTGCCTTGAACTTGGAAGTGAAACAAAACACAGCAAAGACAGAGAATCTGCCTCTGACTGACACCAGACAAGAACTAAAACAGGGTTATCAACTCAAAAAAAAAATAAATTCCATAAACAACACTTTCGTTTAATTTTCCTCAGTTTCTACATATCCCTTAACCCCCGCATGAATGGTCTTTTTATTTTTATTTGATTTCTTTTTAATTTTTGTTTTGTTTTGCTTTCCACAGTGTTTATATCAAAAATTTGCTCTGCTGTGCACCTAGGAAACACCAAATACCACTCTGGGACTCTACATAAAAATATGTATTTAATATTAAAACAGTTCATGGAGAAATTATACTCCAATTCATTGTTTTGTGCCTCATACAATTACTCCATATTTTATATTCTATTACTGTGGCTTATATTGGAATATCTTGAGAAGAAATGCTACTGGGGAAATGAGATCAAAGAGTTTGCCTCAATCTTATGAAATTAAAACAAAACAAAACAAACAAAAAAAACAGAGCTACTGCTTTATAGTAGGTCAATATATATTTACTAAAACCTTCCACAATTCTGCTTTTATTCAGAATATTCTTATCAATACCTCTCAAACTTATCTTGAAGAAACACTGCTCATTTAAATAGGTAATAAACTGGAACAGAAATCAAAATTAAAGGTATTGACTCCATTACCAGAATTTAATAAATAAATGCTTATCTACAGCTTGAACAACACATTTTTAATGCCCTTGTCAAAAGGCTACAGTAAAAATAAAGCTGGTATTCCATTAATGTGTACAAAAGGCAATAAAGAAAAAAAAATGAAGAACATAAATCCTCCTCATTGTTTCCTTCTTTTATCTAACCCCATATTGCTCCATTCTGTCTACAAATAGGTGACCTGACTACACCGTCACAGTGATTCCATCCCTATACAACACTTGAGTCAAAGTAGTATTAAAAAATTCAAGACACCAAGTCCAAAATTTATTTTTTTAAGTACACTGGATTTTTTTTTTCTGAAAGACAGCACAGCCTTAGATTTTTCTCCTTATTAGATGTATAGATGATTAGATGCCAACCACCTGCTTATCTGATGGAATAAAACCTCAAAGATAAATGTATTCCTCTATTCTCCTGTGCTCCTGAGAGAAATGAATGAAAAGTGTTACACAAAGAAGCCAAGCTGCAAAACTAAACCTCAAAGCCCTTATGTCACTTAAGTGCAAGTCACTAAGTGACTGCATAATAGACTCCACATATATGGTCACAATAAATGTAGTTATTTATTTACAGGGAGAAGTATTTGAAATACCTAGAGATAAATGGAGTAGGACACACGGAAACACTCACACAGACAGGTTTTGTTTTTCTTTTTCTTCCTTGGAAGCCAGTCTGGACAAGATTCCCTTTATTCTGAGATTATCCATCATAAGGCAACTACAAGTTTAAAGGAGAGGAATAATGGACAAAGCCCAATATATTTTATAGGTGACAAGACCTAACTAATTTATAACTATAATTAACTCGACTTTTAAATAACTTAGAAACAGGTCATGTCTAAATTCATATTTCAGACACAAAAGACATCAAATGGATATCTACATTTTCAGAAAAATCTTGTGCACTGACTTGCATGCTCTCCTGTGAGTCAGCAGGGTGGCAATCTCTTTTCTGGTCCTACGCAGCCCTAAACAAGACATTGTGCTGCCCAACAATAAACATGCTCAAAATCAGACATCTGGCTTCAGACAACCCTTCAACACCCCCTGCACGCTAGCGAAACAGATTCAGAGGGATATGCAGGAATCAATTCATAGCTGTGATTTCTGCCGCTGTAATTTCCAAATAAAGCTGTTTCTCAAAACAAACCTGTCTGACTGCCCTGTCTGAACTGGTTTGATTCAGCTGTTGCCCTCATAGGGATGATCACGTCGCTAATTCCTGGCAGAAGGCTCTTTTTTTTTCTCTTACTGCTTCTAATAGCGATACAAGGATTCCTTCACAGAAGTATTCAGGAACACAACTCCAGTTGAGCTCTTGCTCTGTACATCACCTCCAGAACTAGCCTGCTCTGCCTGAGCTGGGTCTTCAAGAACAGCTCCCACAGAGCTGAGCCTAGGAAAATTACTCTGGTGGATGCACACGTCAATAAAACGTGTTACGCATAATCTGCGATGAGGAGATGTGCTCTTGAGCAAAGGAATCAAAAAAGCAGAGCCTCTCAGAGGCTTAACCTTACCTGAGTTACATAAACACATGCTTGACACTTGTCACTGTCACATGTTCACTGATCCACTTAGTACCAGAGGGTTTTTGTTTATTTTTGAAAGTCATACAAATTCTTACCCTTGAATCAGATCCATATCAGGTCATCTAGACAAAACGTCTAGATGACAGACATACGTCTGATTAGTATAGTGATTTATTTAAATTATTTTCTGATAAATACTTCTACAGAAAACTTGTTTCTTGAAGTGAGGAATCAAACAGGAAACAGTTAATTCTACATTATCTTCAAAAAGGCAACAGTACTTAGGTGGTAAGACCACTCACTGCCAATATACCAAAGAAACTATCCAGTATACATTATTTACCTTACATTGCATCATATTTTTATACATTTCTCACTGTGAAGTTATGCAACTTAATCTGAGCCCACTAACTAAATAATTTACAGTATGATGGGTAAAACTATTCCTATTTTATTTATATCAGTGTTACCTGAAATTACAGCCTTAATCCTGCAAAAAATTTATGTATAAGCTTAAATACAATAAAAGCCATTAACATGTAAAATTTCCCTCAAGCTTGCAGAATTAGCACAAATTTCTATTTTTATAATTCATGCTTAGATAGGACAAGTAACAAGGGGCTTAAGCAGCAGCAAGAAGCATCTAGGATACATTTAAGACAGTGAAACACTAGAACAAACTGAAGAGGAGGTATAAAATCTCCCTATCTGGGGAGACTTAAGAACAAATTACATTGCTATCAGGCAAGAATTCTCTTTAGAGTAAAGAAAAGGAAAATATATTCAAAGTGTCTACAATTCAATTCCAAGTTTATTTTTCTCCATTTCATCACAATCTGCAAAGTGAGTCTCCCAAAATTCCAAAAAAAAATGAATCAGCTGTTGAAAAGGGGGGTGAATCTACTCTTCCTGAACCTATTCCAATAATAAGAGGTGAACTGTAAGAGACCACCATCCTAGAGTCAACGCCACCACTAAGCAAAACCAGAACACTACTTACTGCTGTCATGGTTGAACAGGTTTGTTATGAAGAGCTAGAAAAGTTCTAAAAACTGAAAAGTTAAAGCTATTATTCAACAATCTCTTAATTGTAAAACTGAACAAATATTTAACCAATCTAAAAAAAAAAAAAAAAAAAAACCAACATCATGCTATCCTAAATGCTATTGTCATGTGATATACCAGTATTTAATATGCACTGCATCTTGATTATTTGCAGATTTTAAATTGAAGCTCAGCAACTTTGGCATAGATATTCTGGATTGATACCTATATAAAAATACATAGGTCTGGTATGGAGAACTGTGTCTGAATGTTGTATTTCGCTTGCATCCTCCTATAAAAATGAATAGGGCTAATTACAAGTATTAGGACGGATAATTTAGTCACATTTATAAATACAACAGAATAAGGCATAAGGGGTATGTCCCGCTAAAATGTGAAAGGATGCCAGAAAGAACAAACAGAAATTACACAGGGTGGAGGAAGGGAAAGGGTGCTTCAGTATCTGGCGCGCTAGGAACAGAAACCCAACGAACTGGCCTAGGAAGCTGTGTAATTCACCTGGAGTATAATATGAGAGGACACGTGGGATTCTGCATGTAGATCCTACTCAACACAAAGGGAAAAAGCACAGCTTAAAGGCTGCATTCTAGAATTCCCTTCTATCCTTAATCCCAGTAGTATCAATATTTATTGTTATGTTTCTCTGATGAAAATATTTTCTTCCCCAGCCCAAAGAGTACTTTAAATCATTTTCTGCTGAGAATAATCATCCCTGATATGCCACCTCCAGGCATGCTGTACTTATCATCTTTGATTTCTTTGATAGTTTTCCTTGAATTCAGATTTGAACATTTATCTGGTTCCCTTCAAGACAATGTTCCCCTTGGAAAGGCAAAATGCCTGGTTGCAAATCAGAACCACAGGCTGATCACAGGCTTTGTTAGGAGTGCAGCTCAGACTGCAAAACAGGCCCAATTTCCAAGACAAAATTTTACCCTTGTGGATACTGTTTTCAAAAGAAAGGCTGAATGGCCTTTCTTTATCTGCAGGTTGAATCTCAGATTTTTCTTAAATTTAGGCAGTCATCAAGCTAAAACACAAATAGTAGCTAAGTAAACATTGTTCATCAAGCGTATTCCTTCAGGAAATTCTTCTAGATTTTTTTCTTTACTGAAGACTGGCCTTAGCAGCTGTTAGTAATGCAGTAGCAAATGACAGTAAACACAATTTTGGAGAAACCTAGCAATTGGGGAAAAGACAGTAAAAAACAGACATCTAAATGAATTTCTCTCATCTAAGCTCAGTACTTCTCTCTAAATCGATCAATTTAATTATGGTAATGTCATTCAGGAAACTATGCTTTTTACTGGGGTCAAGTTACAGCCTTCTTTACAGACCTTACACATCTTCCCTTGGATCCTTTGGCAACACTAAATATTGGTTCTAAAGTTCTCTGGTGTCAGTTTCTCATTAGAAGGCCTCTCCAAACGTATAGGTCGGTATCTCCCTGTATTACTTCCAAACAGGTAAACTTCTGGTCTAACTGAGATAGGTTAAGTTTGACAAATGAGTTTACATCATTTTTCAACTCCTCAGAAACGCTGTGAATAAGACTTATCAAAACAGCTTTATCCAACCATACTCATAAAAATAGTATGTGTGTAGGCAGGCATGATATGAACAGACATGTGGCACCTGAGGGGGAAGAGCTGCAGTCAGACTTCGTTCTCAGTTGCACCTTAGGTAACTTCAGTAATGTCAGTAGCACTGCATGGCCAAAACCACATGCCAAACCTGGGGTTCAAACTGTGGAAAAGGGAATTAGCCCACCCAGATTTACATCTTCATTCTGCTTATGTTGCAAAACAGTGACACCCACTGGCAGCAATGGTTTAAATACCCAATTGTTCCAATGTGGACTTGATACGAACTGCTAGAAAGTTTCTCTGGAAAAAAATCATAACAACTTACCTGTTGAGTCAGCACCACTCTCGGATTTTTCAGAAACTGAGACACTATCGATATCTTCAGCAATTGCAACATAACCCTCAGGAGGGAGATCCACCGTGTACACTCTCCTTGGAGGCGGAATTGTATTTTCATTACCTACAAAACAGAAAAGCAACACGTCTGGCCACTGATTGATATCAATGGATTTCCTGGTATGGATTTCCTCAAGCATTTCCCCAAATAGAGTGATAACAACAATGGGTCTCAAAAATCCTTGGGAAACAGGGAGCATTAAAACCTTCCTCTGACCAACAAAACTGAACTGAATTCTATAGCAGCACGACATAGAAAACAAACATACACACACACTCCAGAGGTTGGTTTTCTCCATCAGAAGCATGTTTTTATTCTTATTTCAGACAATTTTTCCACCAAAACATTAAAAGAAGCTTCCATTTGCGGTGGTAATTGAAAAGACACTATGCCTTTCTCCCCTTTCAGCTTTCAGTTTCTGTAAGAATCGTTTCATAAAAGATGGATATAGATATCCCAGCCAGTTACAGAGCAGAGGTAGCGGAAGTGGCAAAACTGTGGCCCATCCATCTGGAGACTTTTTAGCTGCAGCCCAGCTTCAATTCTGAACAACAGAGAGACTGAGAGAGTCTGAAAACATCATCTCCACAAAGATCCAAATCCTTCCCAACCTCAACAACATTCTGTGTGGTTGCGTTTCTGGGGCTAGTTTTCCCAGCCACTTCACTGCATAGGAAACGTCACTGCAATGATGGCAGTAGAACATTGTTTAAAACTTTCCTCCTTTAAAGAACAGATTTTAAAATATATGGAAGGTTAGAAGGATAAATTTGCCATTTGTTCACAAGACCATAAGGAATTTTGCACAAATGATAGAATGAATGATAAAATGTCTTTCTATTCCAGTTATATGAAGCCAGTCCAAATACCCGGCTGTATTTTTTGCTCAATTCCAATTAAAAAAAAAATGACAATGTTAGAGATGAACCACAGGGAGACAAAAACCTTTTCAGAAGGCCAGGATGTTCATGGTGTCTCCAGTTGCTGCACTAATTTTAGATGGTTCAGTGTGTTCCTTTTACACTCAGCCAGTCCCGCAAGCCAGCAGACACAGCACTGCATGTTTCCCTCTTTGGGGGCTATTTGGCCCTTTAAAATAGACAGACAAAACTGCTATATAATGTACAATATAAATGTCTTTGGCAGGTGCATACAATTAGCCTCTTTTCTTGACAAACTTGCCAGGGATTCGGAGAAGACCCAAGCCCATTACAGAGCAGCAGTAAGTGTTCAGACTAATACCTAAACATTTAAAATGCAGTTGAATCTACCAACAACGAGACAAAAATCCTGTTAGGAGTATACATTTCTATATTCAAATAGCTTTAGTTTACCTAAATCACACTTACCCAGACATTTATCTCAGATTTTTTTTTAAAAAAAGAAGGTTCAACATTATTGATCACCTTAGATATCTGTGATATCTACGATTATATCTAAGATATCAACATCAATAGGCATCAATATATTTCAGCGTTTCAGAACACTAGAGGTACTTTTGACAATCTACATCACAGTTTCAGTATCAGGATGCAACCATTTCGTTTCAAGACATATTGAAAAATGACAGCTTTTAATAACTCATTACTATTAAGTTTAGGATTGATCCAAATTTCTCTTACTGGGTACACAGTTGGCTCTAAAAAGAAAAGCAGCCCCCTGCCTTCAATCTTCAAGGAACAGCATGGTTTTCAGTGCATTCTTACATTTTTGGTTAGGCTACTATCACATGATGCAGGACTGACTTGCAGGGTGGATACCACTCGTGCCTGGCGACCTGTTCACTGAAGTCGGTTTATTTCAGCCTCCATCCCAACACTACAAGTCACTAGAAGTGCTTCCCTTCATCAAACAGACAACCACTATGGAAGCTGTTTCTCCTTCGCAAATCATGGAGATGACTTGAAAAAAATGGTCTGCTCACTAGCAACGCGAGTCTCTCCTAAGCATTCCCTTTATCACTTGGTGATGTAGCTGACTGTGCTGCATCACATGAAGTGGCTCTTCAACATCCACTTTCAAAATTTCTTTGGCCTGTGCTCACTTGTGAGAATTATAAAACAGCTGGAAAGCTACCCAGATGCAAGAGCAGCTTCTTTTTCGTCATGTCTTTTCAACACAGGAGTAGCATATAACAATGACCACTTGACCACTCAGGGGAGTAAGAGGTTTCCATAGATAATTCCCTGGGGAACTGGTGCAGCACAGATGAAATGTCTGGAACTAACTCCTGAGGCAGCTCCCTCTCCTGCTTCCTTCCGCCAGGGATGCCATGCAAATAGAACAGAACAAGAACAGCAAGTAGAAAGGAATATTTTGACCAAATTTGTATTTCATCCTTTCAAGCGTGTGAAGAGAATAACTAGATTTTTTTGAATGAAACCAGACATCATCACACAGTGGTAAACATGGGCTTCATGTGATGGATTCACAGCCCGCTGGGAATCTACTTAATTATCACACTAGATATCAGCCTTCTCATTCAGGCATACATGTGAATAGAGAGGAAATGGTACAAAAACAGAAGTGATCACCGTCCTCACCGAACGTTAAATACGGCACTACTCGCAGAAGCATGGGACATCGTGGGTAACCTGTGTTAGGCTCCCCTTCCCAAAGGTCACCTTCCCAAACAGCATTTGCTGTTATTTAGTAGCAGAAATCTTCAACTCCTAAAATGGCTCTCACCTTTTTAGGCAAGCAGTAGTAAAAACCCGCATCACCACTTATAAAGCTTAAAGCATGCTACTAAAACATTGTTTTAAAGATTCCTAGGTGAACATTGAAAAAGTTATCAATGAAAGTATTGAGACAGTCAGATTTGGAATTTTTGCTCCTCATGAATGAGGAGTGAGGAAGAATGAGGAGTTAGATTTTAGGTTGAAAACAAAATATTTGACACAAATATACTCAGTGAATTAGAGCCTTTAAGGAAGAAAACTATGTGAGAAAATCCTCATCTTTCCTTCAATTCAGCGGAGACCAAGAACAACTTCGGACGGAAACTTAGGTCACTACAAACGTAAGCATTTTTACAAGGCCCAAATTTGGGATGGGAAGTTCATAAAAGGCAAGGAACAAAAGATAACTCAATTTTATTTCCCACACCATCTCTGACACGTACACTGACTTTTATATCTTTTCAGATACCAAGAAAGGCTGCCTTACAGTCCATTTTATTGAAGACCAGCTTTACTAATACAATTCAGCCCCAGTTTCACTACAGAAATGACAGACACTCTGCGTCACAGACAGAAAACATACTGGAAAAAAAGTAATGAGTCTTCCTCTCTTGGTCTCACTCAGCAACCAAGAAAGAACTTTTACCTCAGCTGGGGAGTGGAGAAACCACAGGCCGCACTTCAGAGCCCAATCTGACGACGGGCGCACAGATGTTTTAAACTCATGAGACCACTGACTTACACAGCGACACAAGCTATTCTTGATCTTGTGAAAGTTGAATATAAGAGGGAATGAGGAAACAAGCTTTACATACAAGCAGTGTAACTCTTAACTAGCTCTACAGCTTCCTAGAGTGTGATTCCAGGCAATATTTTGTTCATATGTCTGTGAGAATTTGAGCAGTATGAAGAGAATAAAGCCTCTTAAAAACGTTAGCTGAGCACTTACCTCAATTATTTCTCCTACTGCTGTAGATCTCATTAGTTCAATGCAACCTCCAAAAGTCAAGTACAACCCTGTCAATCGAAGTTATTTCCCTCCATACTCCCCCACCCAAAGAGCACTGCAACACTAAATCTAAAGGGGCATGTCTCTGCCACAATTAGATAATTAGCCTCCCTCATTAAGTGATGACTCACCTGAAGCTAGTCTAGGAAGTAAACAAATGGACTCATTAGAATGAAAATAAGAACAAAGTTTAAGTTTTTAAACTGTTTTTTTTCCCCAAACCTTATTTTTATTCAATATTTATAAATCATCAGGAAGGCATCATTCCTGTTTATATACAAAAATAATACAAGTCACAGAAGCACAAAATATACTTTTTTTTTTTAATCACCCTGAGCTTGGTTCAGTTCCCAGTTATAAACTATTTCATGGATTTCAACTAATAGCTGGAGAGTGGAGTTGGTAGGAAAAAACAGTGGGAAGGAAGCACGTGTAACATCAGAAAACATGAAACCTGATCTGGAAGTAAGAAGCACTTTGACAGCAGACATTTAAGTGATACTTTTCCCAGGGTAGGCAGGGGCAGCAGAGATATTCTACATGACCCATTTTGGGGCCGTCGTACACATGTTGACACGTTCCGGAACACAAACGATTTTCTGCTTTCTTTCTCAAGATAATTAGCTTTCCTGCAGCTGGCTACATTTACATTGAGAGATTGTTTAGACTTAACAGCTAATGCTAGCATTTTCTACTCCAAATAGGCAACTGCTACACACTATTAGCCAAACTATTTATTCCACTGCTTTCAGTTGCCACAGGGGCCAGCAGATTCATCTCTGGCAGCTGAGCTATTTGAAATTAAGATGTAACTGAAAAAAAAAAAAGAAGTGTTTGCATGTGTGTTTGTGGGAGAAAGCTAAGAGCAATGAACAGGTCAACCAGCAGGAAAAAAAAAAAAGGAAAAAGAAAAAAAAAAGGAAAATCCCTCAAAGCAAACCACCAAAACCTACCAACCAAACACACACCACCACATTCCTATCAAACTTGAGACTGAGCTACACAGCACCTTCCATAACGACAGAAGTTAAAGATATTGCACGTGCAGCCCATGTAGTCTAACGGAGAAAGGAGGAGGAAAAGAAAACACCCAGATCTTTGCATTTCCTCAAGCATACAGCTCCTACCTTAGAAATCCAGTTGGGTACCATTTCTGCCAGTCACAAGATCTTTGTTTCTTTAGTTAATTCAATTCCTCATATTTGGATATTTGTTCCCTTTGCATAGTATAGCACCACTATAATAAAGCATGTAGCATTTTTAAACCCTTGAGAGAAGACAAGGGCGTGAGGCGGCGCTTTGTGGTGTAATAACTATAATCTCTCTTGCTCTTTAGCTTATGCACAATAGACAGCTTTGCAGAGTAATTAACAGCTAAAACAAACTTGAATTGTTTAATCCATCTTTAAAACTGTTTATGGCATTGGGTCCTACTACAGTTTAATTTCTTAAGCATATGCACTTTGGCAACTTGATCAGCTTGGCAGAGTCCTGTCCGCACATATTTTATGCACAAGCTTTATCTTTTAGGCACTTCTGCCACAAATTCAAGTTTTCTATAAAGTAATGGAAGGACAGGCAATCCTGTCACAGATGACAGGAGGAGGGTTCTAAGGACACAGTCGAGATGACCCAATTTTGATGAATTCGGAAACATGGCATACTGAGAATATTAATAATATAAATGGAAAAAAAGTGGGCTAGAAGACACAGGAAAAAAAAAGACATGTAACTGTACTTAAGTCTAACTCCTTATATAGACCAACTATATACTTAATATATATACTTAAGGAAATCCTTACATAGAGCAACAATGCTGAGATAGCCAGAAGACTGCCTTCATTAAAGATACAACCAAAAATATCATCTCAACCTAAAGCTGCTTGGCAGTCAAAGAAAAATTATTCTTAAAAATCCAGATCCTCAAAAGAAAGTGTCTTGACATTTAACATGCAACAAAATCCAGTGGAAAAGAAAAGCAAGAACTATTGCACGCCAAAGAAAAAGAGATTTACCTGCTGTGTGTGAAACCATCTGCCATTTAACATTACAATGGCATCAAATTTTTAGTTCAGAATGTATCGAGGTAGCAATAGAAGACTAAGCTTTCATTTCTAATGCTCCCACTACGTTTCATTTTTACATAGCCTGTCTCCTTTTCCCAGCCCCACAAAGTTAATACCATTCACTTGCCAGCATTACCAGGTTATTTATGTATGCATTTCTTCTCTGAGCCTTCTAGAATCAGAACACTGCTCATGAAAACCAAATAGCATGTTACCCTTCTTTTAAATTTACAGCTAACCTGGATAGGAGATCCAAGATGGACACTAACACATTCAAACACAAAGATCTGTTAGCGACACTTTTCTAACCCTTGGAAGAAAGGAGGCCTTTAAATACTTGGTGATGGGAAAGATGAGATCATCTAAGACAGAAATAAGGGATTTTTCCCCCTATTTAAAACAAAGAAACCTCCACAAAACAAAAACTTAACAAAGCAAGAAAACCCCAAAACACCAGAGCTATTTTAGAAGTGTGTGTTAACTAAATAGATAAAATAACAATTTCCTGCAACACCCTAAAAAGTTGTCTGTAACCAAAGTGGCCAGTATCAGCTTCATCTGTGTATAGTGGGATTTGCCTTTAAAGAACTGCATGAGTTTTGCTTGCCCTCTATTACACCCATCTTCTGTGAGAAGGCTACCCACAAGTCTCAGTGTGGTGTATGATGTTTGATATTCATTTTCCTTTCCCAAAAAGGACTTTTTAACAGTTTATGTTTTGTGCAGCAAGTAACAAGAGGCACAGTTTCAAGAAGTTGCTAAAACAGTAAGCTTATGTTATACATTTTTATTTAACGGCATTTGGAGAAGATTGTCCTTAGGGAATAAGTAGTAAGGTGTTTATCAGCTCCATGCTGAAGATACACTGAACAATCATAATTATGGAGCAATTCCTTAAGCTAGAAAAAACTTTATCTACAGTGACCCTATGGCTTCCCTTATAAAGCAGGGCCTGCCTGGACGATGTGCTTTTGCTGATCTTATAATGCCCATGTCCCTCCACTTGTGCCACCAGTTCTAGGAACACTGCATCAGGGACCAGGTATAAACAAACACTTTTAACTGCGAGTCATGTAGGTCACAGGAAAGAGCCTAAAGCCAAAAAAAAAAAAAAAAAAAGAGTGCTCCTCATCTAGGATTCTCACAGCAAAGAGGGCTCCTTTGAAAATAGCAAGCTGAGCTTCTGCACTGCTTGTTTTCCATTTGAGGCAAGTAAACACCATAGCAGGGCAGAAAGGGCTCCACTTGCATCGATCTTCTACTAATGCGTACCAGGGAACGCATATCCCTGGAAGAGGATTTCAGCGATAAACTTGCAGGAAAAGAGAAGTTTTCAAGTTTAGATAACTGGCAACAGTTCTTTCTAATCAATCTTTCTAATTATTGTCTCACTGGGGTTTCATTTAAAAAGCACTTACATATGTGTTATTAGTTTATAACACGGGGTAGTGAAAAAATGTATTCAGTAACAGTTTACAAAAGTTGGAGCTTTTGTAAATCTTTACAAGATTTATTTGTAAATCTTGGGAAAAAAGAGGACAAAGGCATTCTTTTTTTGGTCACATAGAAGTTATTTAAAATATTCTTTCTTGTGGATGAAAATGTTATGGGCTTGACTATTAACAGGGAGACCATTTAGGTAGCAATAGACAGTTTCAGACAGAGAATGGAAGAGGAGAGGGACTTTTTGTATAGATACAAACTCCTTCCTAGTTTGAATGTGATCAACTACTTCAGTAGATTTTGTTGGATTGAAATAATTTGGTGACAATAAGCAGCTGAGAATTTCACAAAAAAAGGAATAATTTAAGGCCTAAGTATGTTCTGGCATTAGATAACAGTTTGTAAAATAAAATAGGCAAAAAAAAAACCCTGTTAACCCTAGCAGTGCTCAATTTGCCTTTAATAAATATTTTTAAATTAAGAAAGTACTTTTGTAAGTATACACAATCAAAAAACACAAATTCTTGAGTTTACTGGAATGCTGTTCACAACACTGCATTAAATACCTGTACGGCAACCCACACAATAGGAATTGTGCCCCTAAAATATAGAAATCATACTTCTGAGTATTGGTCTTGTAAATACTTGCATTTATATTGTGTCTTTTCAGAGCAAAGGTAACATTTGGAATCCTAATTATACAGAGGAGCAGAATCCATGTTTATGACTTGCTATCTGGCACTGCCTGAAGTTTTTTTTTTGTTCTTTTCTAACACTAGAGATGTAATATCAATAACAAGGTTGTTGAAAGGTTTTTTTTTTTTTTTTTTTAAACAGAAGAGAGTGCAGGAGCTCCCTCTCTTATTTTTCCCTCTTCACTCTCGACTTCTTTCTTCTCCTCACCTGCCAAAGTTTCCTGTACAGGTTCTGATAATGTTTTTTGTTCTACTTCAGGTGTATGTCACTCATCTCCTCTAGAAGCTCTTTCCCCAATGACATATGCTTGAAGGAGCTTGCTCTGGTTCTTGTGCATTTGCCTTCTTTAGTGCACAACATCATTTTAAGGAAGGCCCCCACACAAAGCAAGTGGAAACACAATAAATGCAGGTTAGTGAATACCATGATCCATTCCAGAAGACAAGCTTTCAGAACGGTTAGAAAAAGGGCCAAAATATTCATGATAGCCTAGCCCATTCAGAAACAACCCTTTTTACAAAACTATAGCTGCTGCCTGTGGAAGCATCAGTCATAAATGTTGATGCCTCTGAGTATATGGCCTTGGCAACTTTGCTTTCAAAGTCCATGCAATACTTGTAAACTGATCTAGTTCTTAAGTGTTGGTTCTAAAAATGTGTGACAGTAGAATTACAGATTTTTTTTCTGAATTCTGGTAAAGAAAAAAAAAAAAAACCTCAGCAGGCTTGTGGAAGATTACCAATCACTGCTGTAAGAAAGCATTTCCCACTTCCTTTTTTATATCCAAGTGGCATAATGAGCTGTGGAACACATTTCAGTGCTTTTCCCCACATTCTTACCCTTTGGGCAAAGTGCTGAATATGACCAAAATTCCTTCCATATCTTTTTTGAGGATAAAACAGTAAGAAGAAACTAGTTTTCCTTGGATTCTCGTTACCACACTGTTGATATGAGGAGCACTCCCGCTGATGGGGGCTCCTTGGGCCCCAGGCCAGTTGGTCCAACTCCTGGGTTGGAGCCTCACCAAACCTTTGTGGCTGCCTCTCTTTTTACATCCAGTCTAAACAACACCAGCCCATGGTTAGACAAAAGCCACACAGCTCCATTCAGCACCACACTGTAGAGGGTCCTCCTCAGCCCACAGCAGTGTTCAGCAAGAATGGCCCCGCAGCAGGGACTGACTATGGCACGGGTCTGTGGTGTCACTTCTCCTTTGTCTGGGCTCACTGCTCATGTGGTCATTAGAAGGTAGGTCCTCATCAACCCCAGCGTGCGGTGGCTCTGGCCACGGTGCACGCAGGGTTTGTGAACTCTTGGGGAGCACCCTGCAGCAAGCCCCGCTTCTGTGGGCTGCACCATGTGATGTCCCGCACTTGCCTGTGGGGCTCCTGTCAGCCTGTCCCATGCCACATGCCCTCACAAACCTGCCTTCCTGGCGCGATCTCAGACCAGCCTTGTCCCTGCTGGCCTGCGCGGTGACTGGACGAGCCCGGCTCCTGCCGCGAGGCCTGCTCTGCTCCCTTTTTGAGGCACTCTGAGGTCGCTCCCCAGCGAGGACTCTGCCCTTCGGCCCGCCCCGTTCCCGCCAACCTCCCCTGGCACGCGTGGGAGCTCAGCGAGGCATTTGGCTACACATGCTCTGCTTTGCACGTGCTAGAACGGGCCCTTCCCAGGCTTTGAAGAGATGATTCTGGAAGACCAGCCAGCTCTGCTGAGCTCCTTCGCACCCTGCAGCAGCCTTTCTATGGCTCCTGCTAAGCAGATGCCTGAACAAGACAAATCTGCTCTCAAGTAGTCCAGCTTTCCAATTCTATCAGTCACCTTGCTCATTTTTCTCAAAACTTTACCTCCTGCTGCAACCACATCTGCAATCATTGTTCTGTTGTTCGTAGCACATATCACAAAACAAATGCCCTAGCTGAAGGGCTTTTTATTTTCTTTTTAATCTCAGGAGACAAGCCTTATTATTTTATACTATAATTTAACATTTCAAAGATAACAAAGATTTTAAGTTACCTACTCTGTTGAAGTCACCGGACATAAATAACATCACCTCTTTTTCAGTTACTAGAGCAGACCACCAGCTTTAATTAATATGGGAGACAAAAAATAAATAGCCAGGATAATTAATGCATATTTTAATCACAAGAAAATATTTTTGCATTTCATTTTGTTAGTACTATTCCCAAATTCATCGCACAGTTCAGAAGAGTTTTAGATTCTCATAACTTCTTTAATACAGTCCATATAGAATAGCAAAGACTTTTGTTCAGTGACAGGAACTTACATATTACATATGGTAGAGGAAGGGAGAAAGGTAGAGCAATAAGGAGGACCTGGAGACATTACTGCAAAAAAGCAGCAGTGAAAATTTACAAGCATACACCTTAAAACAGAAGCAACAAAACTCTTAGCCCATAATTGAGGCTGAAAGGGGTCAAATTATTTTCTAGAATATTCATATTATTTTCAGTTCTATCTTCAACTATAAATGCAACATAACACACTTTTCCAGGTAGCTTTCTTAACACATTTGTTTACTCCACTTCAGATTTCAGCAGATGGTACTGAAAGCTCACAGCATAAAGAGGGAAAAAACCCAAAACCAGAACAAAAACCCCACAGTTTAAAGACCCTATTAAGGCAAAACTTGATTTTAGATAAGCTACAACATAAAGCAAGCCATGCTCATTCTGCACCTACGTGTTAAGCCTATCACTCACAAATATCATCAGTTACCCATTTTACAACCCTATCTTTTTGTACAGCATCCACATTTTATGGCCCATTTGAAACAGGACTTTTACTCACCTGTCAAAATATTTACAGGCCACTTTACTTCTATCCACATAAGCTGAAAATAATGATTTTTACTACTAACATACTGCCTGAATCAATTATATTTGCTTTTTCTTATGTATATATGCACCTGGGCTTCTGTTGTAACATGAGGATAGGAAGAAGTGTTGAATCACCCACTCCCTCCAATCTGTGGGTATATCTTTAATTACTGCTACAACTGAGTCCAGTTGTATTATACCATCACCAAATTATACCATCATTGCTTACACTGATGTTTCATATTAGCTACTGCTAAATACTGCACATGTACATATACATCAAGACTATTTCTTAGTTTTCAGATGACTGATGCACTGATCTAGTACTTCAGTATAAGTACCACTAGCTCTTTTATTCAAGTGTGCCTGTGGATATCAATTGGATGAAAATTGTAGTTACTACAGTATATTAAGGTAGTTGAAATATATTTAAAACATACACCATCAGAAAAATGATCAGCAGTCTCACCTTGAAGTGATTTGCAGTGTGTATCACCTGATGTACTGGCATCTGCTGACAAAGTCTGAGCATTCTCCAAATCCTTGCCTTTGGATTTTGAGCCCAGGTTTCCAAGAACTGCCTCCTTTTCTCCACTCGAAGTATGCACAGCAGAAGATGAAGAAGTTTCACCATAGACTCGTTTCAGTACTTTCCTTATGAAGGCTGTAAAATAATAAAACTCTTTTAAGCAAAAAACACAGTGATTTAAAAAGTAGTTTAAGTCTTTCTTCACCACCTCCTTTTTTTTTTCCTCTAATTAATAGGCAGCCTTGTCCTCTACATAACAGAAGCTACATTCAGCAGTCGTTACCTCCCACAGGTACTAAAACTGAGACTAATATGGCAAAGTCCTAAACTGAGTCAAAAAAGTATTTTTGAAAAACAGAGTTCACTAACAAGGTTGCAAACACAAAGTCCTCTATCATTTAACTACAATTTGGCAGTAAACTAACACATTACCTTTAGTGATATCTAAGTATGCATACACAATCTTTAAGCTTCTTTAAAACTAGCATCAAAATGCGGGTCTCTTCCATCACAGAGACACTGCAATCAAATCACTCATTAAAATCAGTAAGTTACAGCTATTTAATCATATTTTTAAAAAGTAGGCAGGCACACATGGTAACCAAATTATTTCTACAGAAGTAGTAGCATTCTTATACGCCCCTTCTCATGACATCTGCAATCTGCGACTAGTTACTCAAATGCAAATATCACTTGATTAAAGAAAATGAAATTATGTAAATAATGTAGTATGAAACAAATTATCATAATACTAAGATATTGTATCATAAAATCAAGATATATATCATAATACCAAGATATAATAAGATTTCTTAGTAATACTAAGAAATTGGTATTTATTACAGAGTAAAGTTTTCAAAATTCTATGTGGTCAAGCAGTGGGAAGATCTGGAGGAAAAAAAAAATACTTGGAATTGGAATCACATATTAAAGTTTGACAAAAAAAAATGGGTACGTACTATACAAGTGACTTGATGATAATTCTGAGCAAGATAATTTTCCTGGAGAAGAGGGAGTACATTTTATAGTAGAGGTGGCTTCTATCGCAGCTAGCAGAAACAGATACTCGTACATGTATCGTAACACTTTTCAATAACGCCTTTCTTTCACAGCTGAAGTTTAACACTCATCCTAAAAAAAAAATCATCTTCGCTGAGCTGGGAAATCCTTGAACCACTATTGTTGCTCTACAAGTTTCAGATGCAAGACACTTGTTTTAATACTGTTCATAAAAAAAAAAAAAAGAAAAAAAAAGGAAAAAGATGGCAATTCCATCATTGGAAACCATTTGAAGCTATCACTTGATCGCTTGTGAACAGTTTTTTTCTCACCAAGAAACAGCCCTGTAAGTCTTAAAAGGAGGGAAGAATGTGTCAATGTGCTGTACTAAAAGAGGAAGAAATGTTTTCTGTATATCCAGAAAAGGCTGAATAATCTCATTTAATAAGATTTTATTTTACAGAGATCAGGATAAGTATTTCCTTATTACAAGCCCTCAGTTAGAATTCAATTCCTTAGACTACATGTCTAAGCACTAAGCTAAGCTCTTGATTAACTTTTTTTTAAAAAAGGTTATCTGTATTAAGTGAAAAGATATTTAGAAGTCTGACCACTAATGAACAGAATTAGAGACCGCAATGGCCAATTTATCTGCACCTTTCAGTACCCAAGAAAATTCCAGATTTTTGTTACCATAGGTGGAAATATTCACAAACACAAGACTCCATCTGACTTCTCAGACCTGATTCTCAAATAAACAAACAAAACAAAAACTATGTCTCTCAAAAACCCCAAATAAAAAGAGGTCAACCAGACATCTTTATCTTGGGGACTAAAGCTTTTAATTTTAACTAGATATTAAAAACGATGGGAAAAATAAAGGGTAAAGGGAGAGATTTTAGGTTCATTACTGTGTACTGTCTGCAGACAACTCTCCCATGTGTTTGTCAGATACAGTCACCTTTCTCATCCCCCTCCCTTTCTATTCTATAAACTATTTCTCACAAAAAGGGATCTTGAAAGCATCTAAAATAATTCAAAGAATCAATTTAGACTTAACTTTGATGTTTTGTATGCTAAATCTGTAAGCGATTGAAGAAACAACTGATGCAAAAGAAGTCTGTAAGGAGTTAACTGTGACTGTAGCTTTGAGCTTAGACTTCTCCACCTCATTTCCCAAATTGGGAGTTCTTTTCTTGACAGAGAAACCTTCATCCAAGAAGTTATCATTAAGATTGTAACTGGTAGCAATTTTAAAGCTAAATCTACAGACAGGAAGAAGAAATAGGCTTCTTTTGTCAACTTTCCACTGTGTCTTGATATGTTCAAAGGACAAAAATGCAACATCCTTTGCATATCAGAAGAGTTCTCCAGGTTTGTGGCCCTATTCAGCTTCATACTTTATCATCAGCATTTGATGATGAATAGTCTTCACTGTTTCCCTTGCCAAGATAGCTGAGAAATTCTGTGCCAGAAGAATCTTCTTTACCAAAATTTAGTAACGGGAGAATGGTATCTCTTTAAAGGATTACAAACTATCTTCTTGCTATCTTTCCATGTGAACCTTGGCAGTCCAGGTCCTCCTAAACTCCAAAACTTAGGAGGAAGGTCTTGTTAGACTTTTTGAGCTCTTACTACTCTATATTTCACTGATTCTCTGTTTGGACCCAGTCTTTTCAATAATCATTTGCCTTACAAAAAAGCCTGTGACAAGAGCCAAGCCTGAAGAGACACCTGTATAGAAAGCTTTTCCTAAAAGAGCCCAAATTTATTTTTTCTAGGCTTACCATTCATTCGGTGACAAGAAAAAACCCAAGAGAGACGGCCAGAGACATCCCTTTCCAGTAATCCCAATCCCATTCTGCAGGTTAACACTACTGTTCCCAGAAGAAATGATATGAACAGCAAATGTGTCCTGAATACGCATCTCCTCTTCACCAGGCTCCCCGTGAGGCTGTGAGAAAGTCAGAGCGTGCAGTTACTCTCCTCAGAGAATAGCTAGAGGAAACGCTCGTCAGCGAGCAGTGCACCAAGACAGTTAAACGACTTTTGCAAATCTCTGACTTTAAAGGAAGTTATCCAAGAGGCTGACCCTGGATCCTTTCTCCAAGTACTATTACTAACACTTCAGCATCTTAATGAGCTCTAGTAGCTCTGTAATTAAATTATTATTCAAGCACTTGTGGTGATGAAGCAGTTCTCCCAAAGCAAATGATGATTGAGATACTGATGAACCTATATAAGGAAAAAAGTTTTCTCCAAGTCTGCCAAGGAGAGGCAGTCTCATAGTTGCTACGGTGGATTTTATGGTCCCAGTTTGAATGCGATTTCTCTAGCCATCTGTTCAGATACCCACATGCAAAACCACTGCTGTCTTTTCCTTTTCTTGTTAAATACAGGTTCTACACTCACATTCATACACAACAGTACAGTTTCCATACATTCATCCCTTCCTATTCTCATACCCATGCTTGACCACAAAAGTTGAATTAATGGTCACCTTTGAAAGGTATGAATATGGAGGAAACTATTTTTTCATAAAAACCTCTCGTGCTTAGAATAAATGTAAGTGGTAATGAGGGATTTATTGCAGCAAACATGGGGTTTAACTGTCAACACCAAAGAACCACTCAGTCTTGTTGGTTAGAGGTTTCAGGCCAGGCATAGAAATAATCTGGCTGGGCTGGGGTCTTTGCCTGCAGTGTTTCACAGCTGGATCAGCACCCCTGTCAGCACGGCATGGGGATCCATGAAGAGGAGCAGTAAATCCTAATACCCATGGCAGGATGGGAATCTGCAGCACAGACCCTGGTGTGACAAGGTACCTGTTTGGAACCAGATGTATTTGAAGCCTCCTGAACAAAGCAGGAGTCGGTATATCCCAGCAGTTCACCTTCCTCAGGAAAGTGAGGCATCAGTATACCAGAGGATAGCTGAAAAACTGAACATTTTAGTCTGAAATTTTAAGCATATTTTAATCGTTAAAAACAAACAAACAAAAAAATCCCTC
Organism: Tinamus guttatus; assembly: GCF_000705375.1. The sequence goes on along the minus strand of NW_010581201.1, from coordinate 285,021 downwards.
AGATCTGTCTGTGGCCCAGAATGTTTTCTGGAACAAGCTTGTCTGCCTGTCACTGGACAGGGAAATTAGGCTCTGTGACACATCTACCCTACCACACTCAGCGGCTCTACATGCTACAGAGCAGTACTCTGCTTTGTGTTCAAGCTACTTCTTTGAGCTAAGTTACCACTTACCATTCTTTTTAGATGATGTAGGTTGCTTTTTCCCTTAGGATTTTAATACAGCAAATGCTTAAAGACAAGTCCTAGAACATCTGCAAGTGTTGGCTAAACAGTATCACTCCTCAGAACCCTCCTTAACCTCCCGTACTGACCTGTGATACTACATAACACCAAAGACGGATGGTACCAACCACTCAGACCGTGAACGACAATTACCTCTTGAGCGGAGACATGCAGTGTAAGAGGATACAAAGAAAATCACCTGCTTCTAAAGGCAAACTTACCTTTTCCTCAAAATAAAAGGATGAGCTCTCACCATACTAGTATCACAGTTAAGGACATGCATTTATTTTTTTGCTGTTGTTTTCCAGTCAAAATAATTGAGGGAAGATCTGCACAGATTTGAATATGTAGTCTTTCAGGAGACCAATCTGAGGACCCTTTTCCACTCCTGGTAATAGACTGAGGAACAAGCATATGCTTTGAATGTGTTTGTGGAAGACTGAGTTGGGTTTTATTTTGAGCAAAGAGAAAAGAGGGATACACTAGGTGCAATCAGAATTTAAGAAAATTGCTGGATTAACATACAGGGCTAATGTGCAAGATACAAGAGAGGGAGTTCAATAACTGAATGAATAAGTTTTGAAGGATGTTCTTGAAAATCTTATTCATTTATCACAAAACTGGGTGCTCCATTCTGGAAGAGAGGGGAAAGTTGGTAAAAAAGAAAGGGTCTGAAAATGATTATATCTAGAACTGAGTCTGTAAAAGAACAGGAAAGAAGTGTGAACAGCAATAAAAGGCCTACTGCAGGGAAGCCCTGCTCTGAGGGGTACTGGGAGTGTATCCCTACTCTAAGAAGAAAACAGTCTCTTGAACTGAAAGCTGAGGAAGTGGAAGTCAGAAGGAAAGGAGACAAGCTAAGAGGTTGGGGGGCAGGCATGAAAGCAAGATGGGTGCAGCTGAAAGCAACACTCACTCTTTATGATCATTATCTCAGCACTGCTTTCAGCTGTCCTTATTTCCCCATAAAATCTGGAACAGCAGATGGTAATCCAAGAAGTTTTGTAGGGCATGGACCAGACAGGAATTACTGAAGACTTAGTTTGCTCAATCCACAGTGCACCTTAAAAAGCTACCATCATATTTTTGGCATAACTCCATTTCTCTGAGGCTCACGACTTCCAACCTACAGAAAATTAAAGATACTTTCTGATTCTGCAGGGAATGAATTCTGCAATCTGAGAAAAGATTTCCTCATAGCTACATCTGCCTCAGCCAAGACATGGTTCGGAACTCCTGGTCACAAAGTGACAACTCAAAGAAGTTGTAGTTTGCTCTAGTCTAAAGGAACATGGCCCAAGGGCCAAATTATTTTGGAGCTCTGTGTTAGCATTAAAGATTTAGTTACCATTTTAATTCAGAAAAATATGTGGACAAATTTATCCATTGCTGAATCCTAATAAAGTGAAAATTAAACTGTAAGAAAGAAGTGCTTGCTTTTCCCCTCCAGTAATCTGGCAGGATTTAAATACTACACAGATGGATTTTCTTTATATTGCAAGGTATATACTGCTGAAGCGTAAGATTGAAGATGAGAGAAGGAGTAAATTTTCTGTTATTATCAACTAAACATTGCTTATTCTGAACCTTTCTGGATTTGCCAAACCTCAGTGTGTGGATGTGGTGGCGGGTTGGGATTGCAGGTGCCACAGCTGCACTGCTGAATAGATTTAATTCAATTGAAAATTGTACAGAGAAATGAGACTTAGAATATCATGGATAATCAATTGATACAAAAAGAAGCACTGTTCAGTAATAGCATTAACAGAAGTCTCCAGTCCAAATCCTGGAATTTTAAAGAGATTCTTTGCTACTTTGCTTCAGGGAAGTTTGGCTGACGCTATCTCCATTTACAAAGTAAGCAAGCTTAAGGAGCTAAATGAAACCTTAGGGACTGTTTATGAGCATCATAAAAACTCAGGAGGAAAAAAAAAAAAAAAAAGGAATTCCTAAGTGGAAATTCATCAGCCAGAGGTGAGGAAAGACTGCTGTATTCTCATTCCTGAGAAACACTGAGTCATGACGATGTTTAAGGTCATGCATGATGCAAATGCAATCCAAGACCCCATAATATTGGGCTGAACATTCTTAGCTCAAGGTCCGAAAATACAAATTAATAAAAGAATCTAAAGAAACCTCACTGCAAACATTAACAACCTTAATCGTATATACAAGCTGGCTGAACTTAGAGTAGGTAGAGAAAAAGAGTTCTTCAGATAATCAAAAGAACGCAGAAGAACAAGATTAGCTTGGACTGCTTAGTCTAAAAAAACAAACACCAAGAGAGCTGTAAGCATAAAAAAAGTAAAAATAAGGGTAAGATTGTATCAAACCATGCCAAAAGTAAATACTGGAAACTAACAATGAATTACAATGATCAACGCCAAAACTTTCTGATGAGCATCTAGAAGTTTTACAACAATCTTCCAAGAAACAGTGAAAAAAAAAACCAAGTAGCGAGGAGTTAGTTTCACGTAGGAGACTTTCCTATCAATACTACAAAACTGCCTGCAAAGGAGAGTGCAGCAACCCAGGAACAATAAAGACACACATACACAGCTCTTGCTCATAGCATTAGGGTGAGATTTTACCCACCTTCCTCAAAGAAATTCCAATGACACCAAGTTCTCTACTTAAAGAAAAGGAGTTATGATTTGGCTTACAGTAGTGGTAAATAAGAGTTTAAAAAGCCACCAGAGAAAGACAGTCATCTATTAAAAGTCATTCTACAGTGGAGTATATAGGTCCTATTAGGTGTAAAGGAATGGTAATAAATGTAATGCATTCAGGGGGGAGGAAAAAGAAAAACAGCAGAACATTTCGGCTGAAAATTTCCAATAGTTCTATTCCTTCCTAGAGGAATGAGAGAAGCAGCTACACCTTTTTAACTGGATGTATTTGCTTGCTGCTGGCTTGTGTGTTCAGTCATTAATTAGAGGGTCAGACAGGTTGTACCAAGGCAAATCATTTATTCTCAAGAAAGTTCAGACTCTTACATTCCAGGACAACTGCCTACACAAGTTACCCCAGCTTAGACACTGAGTGATCAGAAAATACCCTTACAAATATTGCGGTCTTCTTCCACCTTGGAAGTGAATCTTTTATATAAAGATTTAAATACACTGGAACAGGAAGCTTTTCTTGCCATTCTTGAGAAGATCTTCGAGCTTTATCAGTATTTTCATGGATACCGGTCTTGCATCTCTTACAGGTGTGAAGTTCACTCAGATACAGCCATGACAAAAGAAAAGATGCTCACTGAACTTAGTAATAGAATTTTGCTTTGTAGTTCACTTGTGTTTAAGGCTGACCAACCTGAGAGCTCTTAAAATAGAACTGGTAAGGCACCATATTTAAGTGTTCTTATACCCAAGTAGACATAAGGCATTATAAAGCAGCGCTCTGTATTTCTCATATAGCAGCTGCTCAACTTTAGCTGCGTTATTTATTGAGCCAGGACTGGAATGCAGATCACCCAAATCTTCTGGAAAAGGAGGACAATTCTGTTCATAACCCGCAAAAGAGAGGCCACTCTTGAAAATTTTCTTTCTCGTCTTGGCATAATCCTGTCGTGAGTGCTGTGCGCTATATATTATGCTTGAATGTATACTATATTTGCGAGATTACAAAGCATTTTAGCTGCATTTCAAGTACACCACATGCTGTCTATAAGAAAGTTTCATTTCAATGAAGTTAGAGAGATGCAAACAGCTGGTGCACATTTCAAAAACAGAAAGAACTGCCAAGCTGCTAACTAGTCTCCATTTACGGTCTGCATGTTCTATTAAGCAGGAAGAAGAACTTGGTATCACTAGAGAGACCTCTGTGTAACTGATTCTAATTTTAAGTCTCTCAAAAATTCTCTTCTTCCTTTATCCTTTTGTACCCTTCTGTCTTTCCCATCACATGTTCACATACAGAGAGGCAAATTCCAACAAATTACTGGCTTGCTTTTTTGTTTGGGAGGGAGGGAAGCAACAAAAGGACAGATTCTCCATGAGTACATGCACATCCACATACTCTAGCCACATTCCTTGCTAACACTTACTCTGTATTTGCTAATTTTTGTCAGAATTGCTGCAAGTATTGACAAAATTAACGTTCCTTTATAAATCAAAGCAAGCATCAGCACAATCAAGCATACTGAAATTCACTTCTCTATTTCATGCAACTAAACTCAGTCTATCTGATCTTTTTTGTGGCCATTTTAACATCTTCAGAACTCATTAAAGAACGGATACAGCTCCTCGAAAAATAAGCAGATTCTAAGCAGTAGCAGTACTCAAACCACATTTAAGATAGTGGAAAAAATAAGTGTCAAAACTTCAAACACACACCCAAGCCTCAAATGTTTGGGACCTTGAGTCTGAAGTACAGGGAACTGTAAACATAAGATTAAGAATAGACCATCAGAAACAAAAAAATTTAAAAATTAAACAACAAAAAGCATGCACACACTAGTCTTGACTTTTGAAACCTAAATAGAAAACTGATTCAGAAGTGAAACAAGCTCATTTTCCCAGCAGCCACTCCGCCCGCCTCTAAGTGAAGTACTGAATGTTCCTACCCAGCAATGAAACTGAAGCAATAGCAGAACACCCATCTTTCAAGGAATTTGTTGGTGAGGAGAAGGAATCACTATTTTGAGAAGCAAGAACAGTTTGTAACAAGAACCACACCAGTTCCATATGCAGTTCTTGATAACTGTCACGTAAAAAACATGAGGAATAGACAAAGGCATCAGAAGATTAAAAAGGTACCATGTGACTACTATTTGACACAGGAGAAGCAAAGAAAAACGTTAACACAAAGAAAAAGAATACAGATCATGTGCTGGCTAGCGATTCAAACTAAATTAATATCCATTTTCTAGTACATAAATATTAAGTGAACATTACTTCCTGCACATATATAAGCACACTACCTATAATTACATGTCATGATCGGCACGGCAGGGGTTGAAAGCATTACCAAAAATTCAGTTAGGACTCCAAACTGTAAAAAGATGGCATGTTGCATAACTGAACAAATATAATTCTGATCCACATCAAAAGGGGTCCCTTCCAGTTCAATGTGGGAGGAAATAGTTTTCTCAGGAGCACTTCTGTGGGGAATACCTGCTCTTTTGGTTACTTGCCGTAAGTGCTGCACACAGCCCTGCCGTGTTTCTCAACGGGTTGCTTGTTGTCTACTCCAACACAGCATGGACGGCAAGAATAACAACTTGCTCTTCTCATTCTTTTCTGTCCTACAAACAGAAGTCCTTTCCAACAAGGAAAGAATCAGGAAATTCTTCTGAAGCCATCCCATGTTTAAGACACTTTAAAACCTTGTTCCTATAGATGCACAAAAGGAGAGATAAAGGTACAGCAGAACAGAAGAAGATGGAAAAAAACACAGAAGATGATGGAAGAAAGCACAGAAGGAATGAGACATGGAGAATATACGGGCACAGCTTCATTAAAATATTTAGCTCATCTCTATTAGTTCAGAATTACCCTCCAATATGTAAAAGCATTTAAGTCCTTGAAGTCTCCTATCTTAATTAGCACACATCTCCTATAAATATCATGTAAAGAAAATTATTATACTGGGTGGTCACAGAATCACAGTGAAGCTGAAGCTGCAAGGGATCTCTGCAGGTCACCTGGTTTAATGCCAATGCTCAAAGAAGGTTCAACTAGGGCAGGTGGCTTTTGGCTGTGTCTGGCTGAGTACAATTCCATTACCCTCTTGCTCAAACATGGCCAAACAGTCCCTCTTGATTAGGGATGCAAAAGGGAAA